>JANJGN010000012.1:27022562-27498652 GCA_026770705.1 Isurus oxyrinchus
TTAAGTTCTGGCTCAACCAGCGATGCCCCCGCCTCATGAATTAATTAAAAAAACAACATGGAAGGCCAGGCAAGTGATAAGGTGGTTCAGGAATCTGCTTTTATTTATTCTTTTTACCTATGTTGGAACCTCAGTTATTTACAACATATTTTAATGAACTTGGATGACACAAAAATAGCTGGGGAGGCAGCTGGTGAGGATGACACAAGGAGTCTACAGAGGAACTTAGGTTAAGTGAGTGGGCAAAAACTTGGCAGATGGAATATAATATAATGTGGGAAAATGTGAGGTTATGCACTGGGAGGAAGAATAGAGAAGCTGGATATTATTTAAATGGAGAAAGACTGCAGAAAGCTGCAGCACGGAGGGATTTGGGGGTCCTCGTACATGAATCCAAAAAGCTAGTGTACAAGTTCAGGTAATAGGGAAGGCAAATGGATGTTGGCCTTTATTTCAAAGAGAATGAAGTATAAAAATAGGGAAGTCTTGCTAAACTATACAAGGCACTAGTTAAACCACACTTAGAATACTGTGAACAATTTTGGTCCCCTTATCTAAGGAAAGATTTACTGGCATTGGAGACAGTCCAGATAAAGTTCACTAAGTTGATCCTGGGTATGAGGAGACGTTGAGTAGGTTGGGCCTGTACTCATTGGAGTTTAGAAGAATGAGAGGCGACCTTATTGAAACATATAAGTTTCTTAGGGGGCTTCACAGGGTAGATGCTGAGAGGCTGTTTCCCCTTGATAGAGAGTCAGAGGGCATAATCTCAGAGTGAGGGGGTGCCCATTTAAAACAGAGTTGAGGAGGAATTTCTTCTCTCAGAGGGTTGTTAATCTGTGGAATTCTTTACCACAGAGGGCTGTAGACGTTTGGTCGTTATGCATATTCAAGGCTGAGATAGACATTTTTAATCACTAAGGGAATCAAGGGTTATGGGGGAAAGGCAGGAAAGTGGAGTTGAGGATTATCAGATCAGCCATGATCTCATTGGTGGAGCAGACTCGATGGTCCGAATGGACTACTTTTGCTTCTACATCTTATGGCCTTATGCTAGGGCTCCTTGATGCCACACTCAGTCAAATGTGATGTCAAGGGCAGTTATAATCACCTCACCTTGGGAGTTCAGCTCTTTTGTCCATGTTTGGACCAAGGCTGTAATGAGGTTAAGAGCTGAGTGGCCCTGGCCCTGGAACCCAAACTGGGCGTTAGTGAGCAGGTTATTGCTAAGCAAGTGCCGCTTGATAGCACAGTTGATGACCCCTTTCATTAATTTACTGATGATCGAGATAGACTGATGGGGTGGTAATTGGCCGGGTTGGATTTGTCCTACAGACGTAACATACGAAGTAGGAGCAGGAGTAGGCCATTCGGCCCCACATGTCTGCTTCACTATTCTATAAGATTATGGCTGATCTGATTGTAGCATTAACTCTTAACTCTGCTTTGCACCCACACCTTTGACTCCCTTGTGAAGAATCTATCTACCCCTGCCTTAAAAATATTCAATGACCCTGCCTCCATCGCTCTCTGGGGAAGAGAGTTCCACAGACTAACAACCCTCTGAGAGAAAAAGATTCTTCTCCTCTCCGTCTTAAATAGGAAACACCTCATTTTTAAACTGTGCCCCTAGTTCTAGTCTCACCACAAGGGGAAACATCCTTCCAGCATCCACCCTGTCAAGTACCCTCAGGATCTGATATGTCTCAATAAGATCAGCTCTCAACCTTCTGAACTCCAATGGATACAGGCACAACCTGTCCAAACTTTCCTCATAAGATAACCCTCCATACCCAGGTATACAATCTTTAGCTCTGAAGAGTCATACGGACTCAAAAGGTTAATTATTTTTCTCTCTCCATTGATGCTGCCGGACCTGCTGAGTTTTTCCAGCATTTTCTGTTTTTATTTCAGGTTTCCAGCATCCAGTATTTTGTTTTTTATACCAGGCATCAGGCAAGTGAACCTTCTGTGAACTGCTTCTAACACAATTATATCCTTTTTCAAAGAAGGAGACCAAAACTATACACTGTACTCTAGGTGTGGTCTCACCAATATCCTGTACAGCTGGAGTAAAACTTCCCTACTTTTATATTCCATTTCCCTTGCAATAAATACCAACATTCTATTTGCCTTGCTAATCACTTGCTGTATCTGCATACTAACTTTTCCTGATTCATGTATCAGGACACCCAGATCCATCTGTACTTCAGAGTTCTGCAATCTCCCTCCCTTTAAACAATTTGCTGCTTTTCTATTCCTCCTGCTAAAGTGGACATATTTACTCCATCTGCCAAATTTTTGCCCACTCACTTAATCTGTCTTTATCCCAACTTACTTTCCTACTTATCTTTCTGTCATCAGCAAATTTATCAACCATACATTTGGTCCCTTTAGCCAAGTCATTAATATTCATTGTAAATAGTTGAGGCCCCAGCATTAATCCCTGTGGCACTTCTCTTGTCACATCTTGCCAACCCGAAAATGACCCCCTTATGCCTACTCTCTGTTTCCTGTTAGCTAACCAATCCTCTATCCATGCTAATAAGTTACTCCTTACACCATGAGCTCTTTATTTTACATAGTAACAACCCAAGTCTATCCAACCTCTCTTCCTAACTTAAATGTTTCATCCCAGGCAACATCCTGGTGAATCTTCTCTGCACCCCCTCCAGTGCGATCACATCCTCCCTATAATGTGGTGACCAGAACTGCACACAGTACTCCAACTGTGGCCTCACCAAGGTTCTATACAACTCCAACATGACCTCCCTACTTTTGTAATCTATGCCTCGATTGATAAAGGCAAGTATCCCATATGCCTTTTTCACCACCCCACTAACATGCCCTCCGCCTTCAGAGATCTATGGACACAAACGCAAGGTCACTTTGTTCCTCAGAAGACAAAAAAAATTTATAAAACTCACTCCATCCAAGAAATGGGAAACTAAGACAAAGATGAATTTACAGAGTTCCTTGGGCAAGTTGATAATCTTAGTTCAGACTATTGGTCAGTTACAAACCAAGTTCAAGGCTTCAATACCACCTTTAAAATTGATACTGGAGTTGCTGTTAACATACTAGCAGATGATCTCGACCAATGACCCTTCAGCCAATGACTCTTTATCCATCAGTCATCAAATTACAAGGCCCAGGTGGCAAAGTCCTTCCAATTAAAGGCAGGATTATTGTTCATCTTCACTACAAAGGGTAATAGATTGTTTATTCTCTCTGCGTTGTCCACAATCAAGGTACATCCTTACTGACTGGTGATGTTGACATACCTCTAGGAACCCTACAGAAACCAGCTGACACCCAGCATTTGAACAACTCAATGTCTTTCATGCAACAATCTTCGACCTTTTATTTAGAACCAGTGGAACTTCGGCCTTCGGAAGCTGAGGATGTTTATATACTCAGCAGCGAGTTCCTTTCTTTCACAGTGACACCATTCACTAGGCTCCTGGCAGAGATTGAAGTTCTGAATCCCTCAGTCCTTCATGAAGTAAGGCCAGAAGTGATGGATACAGAAGGCACTCTGGCAGACAATGACCATCACCATGAAGAGCTACTGGAACTGAATTGACTCCTCCTAGAAAGTGATGAGGAAGAATCCCTCACAACACTGAGTGAGCTGTGAAGGTTGAGGTCCTAGAGGATGATTCGTCTTTCCAGTTGATGGATGCACCATGTGAAATCTCTGTTGTCCTTTTAGAGAAGTCAGCTGTGTTTATAGTGGCTGAGCAGCATTCACATCTTTGTTCCACAACTTTTTTTTATTCATTCATGGCTAGGCCAGCGTTTATTTCCCATCCCTAATTGCCATTTGAGAGCCAACCACATTGCTGTGGGTCTGGAGTCATATGTAGGCCAGACCAGGTTGGATGGCAGATGTCCTTCCCTAAAAGACATCAGTGAACCAGATGGATTTTAACACAATCAGCAATAGTTTCATGATCATCATTAGACTTTTAATTCCAGATTTTTACTGAATTCAAATTCCACCATTTGCTGTGGTGGGATTCAAACCCACTGGGATTCAAACCCAGGTCTCCAAAGCATTACCCTGGGTCTCTGGATTACCAGTTCAGTGACAAAACCACAATGCCACCACCTTCCCTTGAGAAGATGGTGGTGAGCCTTCCATGCAATCCATGTGATGAAGGTTCACCCACAGTGCTGTTAGGGAGGGAGTTCCAGGATATTGACCCAGTGACTGTGAAGGAACGGCAATATACTTCCAGGTCAGGATGGTGAGTGACTCCTTGGTAAAGGCGCAGCAGTGCACCTTGTAGGTGGTACACTCTGCTGCCAATATGCATTGGTGGTGAGGGAGTGAATGTTTGTGGATGTGGTGCCAATCAAGCGGGCTGCTTTGTCTGGGATGGTGTCAAGCTTCTTAAGTGTTTTGGAGCTGCACTCATCCAGACAAGTGGAGCGTATTCCATCATATTCCTGACTTGTGCCTTGTAGATGGTGGACAGGCTTTGGGGAGTCAGAAGGTGAGTTATCGTCACACAATTCCTAGCCTCTGACCTGCTCTTGTAGCCACAGTATTTATATGGCTAGTCCAGTTCAGTTTCTGGTCAATGGTAATCCCAGGATGGTGATAGCAGGGGATTCAGTGATGGTAATGCCATTGAATGTCGAGAGGCGATGGTTAGATTCACTCTTGTTGGAAATGGTTATTGCCTGGCACTTGTGTGACGCGAATGTGACTTGCCACTTGTCAGCCCAAGCCTGGATATTGTCCAGGTCTTGCTGCATTTGGACATGGACTGCTTTGGTATCTGAGGGGTTGCAAATGAACATACGAACAAGGAGCAGGAGTAGGCCATTTCAGCTCCTTGAGCCTGCTCCGCTATTTAATAAGATTATGGCTGATCTAATAGTAACCTAAAATCTGCATTGTACCTACCCCCGATAGCCTATCACCCCCTTGCTTACCAAGAATCTATCCATCTCTGCCTTAAAAATATTCAAAGACTCTGCTTCCAACATATTTTCAGGAAGAGGGTTCAAAGATTCATGACCCTCTGAGTGAAAGAAATTCACCACATCTATCTTAAATGGGTGACCCCTTATTTTTAAACAGCGACCCCTAGTTCTAGATTCTTCCACAAGAGGAAACATCCTCTCCACATCCACCCTGTCAAGACCCCACAGGATCTTATATGTTTCAATCAAGTTGCCTCCTACTCTTTTAAACTCCAGCAGATACAAGCCTAACCTGTCCAACCTTTCCTCATAAGACAACTCGCCCATTCCAGGTATTAGTCTGGTAAACCTTCTTTGAACTGCTTCCAACGCATTTACATCCTTCCTTAAATAAGGTAACCGATATGTACACAGTACTCCAGAAGTGGTCTCACGAGTGCCCTGTACAACTGAAGCATAACCTCCCTACATTTGTATTCAATTCCCCTTGCCATAAATGATAACATTCTATTAGCTTTCCTAATTACTTGATGTACCTGCATATTTGCCTTTTGTGATTCATGCACTCAGACATCTAGACCCCTCTGCACCTCAGAGCACTGCAATCTCTCACCATTTAGATAATATGCTTCTGTTTTATTCTTCCTGCCAATATGGACAATTTCACATTTTCCCACATTATGCTCCATTTGCCAGATCTTTGCCCATTCACTTAACCTATCCATATCTTTTTGTAGCCTCCTTATGTGCTCTTCACAACTTACTTTCCTACCTATCTTTGTGTCATCAGCAAATTTGGCAACCATCCTGTCCATCCCTTCACCCATTTATATAAATTGTAAACCGTTCAGGTCCCAGCACTGATCCTTATGGCACATCACTCATTACATCTTGCCAACCTGAAAAAGACTAATTTATTCCTACTCTCTGCTTCCTGTTAGCTGCCAATCTTCTATCTATGCCAATATGTTACCCCCTATACCATGAGCTTTTATTTTCCACAATAACCTTTGATGTGGCACTTTATCAAATGCCTTCTGGAAATCTAAGTACAGTACATCCATTGGTTCCCCTTTATCCACAGCACGCGTTACTTCCTCACATAACTGCATTACATTGATTAAACACAATTTCCCTTTCACAAAATCATATTGAATCTACCTGATGACCTTGAGCTTATCCAAGTGCTTTGCTATAACTTCATTAATAATAGCTTCTAACATTTTCCTTACGACAGATGTTAAGCTAACTGGCCGCTTTCTGTCTCCCTCCCTTTTTGAATAATGGAGTTACATTTGCTATCTTCCAATCTAGGGAGCTTTGGAAAACTAAAACCAATGCAAGAACTATCTCACTAGACATTTCTTTTAAGACTCTAGGATGAAGCCCATCAGGACCCAGGCTCCTGTCAGCCTGCAGCTCCAACAATTTACTCAGTACCACTTCTCCGGTGATTGTAATTTTCCTGAGCTCCTCCCTCCCTTCAGTTCCCTGATTTATAGCTGCTTCTGGGATGTTACTTGTACCCCCTATAATGAAATAAAAACAAAAAAACTGCAGATGCTGGAAATCCAAAACAAAAACAAAAACAGAATTACCTGGAAAAACTCAGCAGGTCTGGCAGTATCGGCGGAGAAGAAAAGAGTTGACGTTTCGAGTCCTCGTGACCCTTCGACAGAACTTGAGTTCGAGTCCAAGAAAGAGTTGAAATATAATGAAAACTGATGAAAAATACCTGTTAAATTCATCTGCCATCTCCTTGTTTCCCATTAACAATTTTCCAGACTTATTTTCTATAGGAGCAACACTCACTTTGTTAACTTGTTTCTTTTTAAAATATTTATAAAAACTCTTATTACCTGTTTATACATTTCTGGCTAGCTATCTCTCATGCTGTAATTTTTTCTCTCCATTTTAGTCTTTGCTGTTCCTTATATTTCGTCCTATCTTTGCACAATTATATGCTGTTTCTTTAAGTTTGATACTATCTTTAACTTTCTTGGTTAACCACAGATGGTGCGTCTGTCCCTTGGACTTTTTCTTACTCGTTGGAATATACCCCCTTAAATTTAGCTACTGCATCTCTTTTGACCTATCCCTTAACCTAGTTTGCCAATTCACTTTAGCCAGCTCAGCTTCCATGCCCTCATAATTGCCCTTATTTAAGTTTAAAAACTTAGTCTCAGACCGACTCCTCTCTCCCTCAAACTGAATGTAAAATTCAATCATATTGTGGTCACTGCTACCTAACCTTCACTGTGAGATCATTAATTAATCCCATCTTTTTACAAAATACCAGGGCCTGAATTTTGCCCTCATCGAGTGGGCACGAGACTGACCACCACCTGCGGGCCCAACAGTGATTTCATGCTGGCTGGCGAAATAATGGCCAGCCCACATGAATTGCACCGTGCAATGCTGAGCGCTGCCAGGGTGGGGGCAGGAGGAGGGCAAGCACGGAAGTTCGCGCATGAACACGGGTGCACACACTGAAAGCTCCCTGAAGACACAGAGCTGCGTCAGGGGGCTGAAGATTTATAACAGTACAAATAAAGGTTTAAAAAAATAAAATGACCATGTCCCCTCATGTGACTCTGTCACATAAGCGTGGACATGTTATAAATGAGATTTAAACATTTTTATTTTATTTTAAATTCCTGTTGAAAACCTCATCCCGCCTGTATCGCGAGAGTGCACGATGATGTCAGGACACATCATCGCACACTATTTTACTCTTGTTCAGGTCGGGCGCAGACCTGCCTGACGAGAGAAAAATTCTGCCCCAGGTCTACTATAGCCTGTTCTCTGGTTGGCTCCAGAACATGCTGTTCTAAGAAACTATCCCAAAAACATTCAATGTACTCCTCATCTAGGCCATCTTTGCCCATCTGACTTTTCCAGTCTATATGTAGATTAAAATCTCCCATGAGTATCGCTGTGCCTTTCTGACAAGCTCCCATTATTTCTTCCTTTATGCACCATCCTACCATATGGTTACTGTTAGGGGGCCTGTACACAACTCCCACAAGTGACTTCTCACCTTTACCATTTCTCATCTCTACCTAAACCGTTTCCACATCCTGGTTATTGAACTTAGGTCATCCTTCTCTATTGTGCTAATACTAACTATTAACTAACAGAGCCACCCCACCACCTTTTCCTTGCTTCCTGTTCTTCCTAAATGTCCTGTACCCTTCAATATTCAGGTCCCAATCCATGTCCTCCTGCAGCCATGTTTCCGTATGGCTATCAAATTATAGTTATTTATTTCTCTGTGCAATCTCAATTCATTTGTTTTGTTTCGAATGCTACATGCATTCAGATACAAAGCCTTGAGTTTTATCCTTTCATTCTTTTATAGCCTGTGTTTATTTACTGTTAGATTTGTACTCTCAATCCCTTAATGTTACTGTCTTTCTTTCACTTCCCTTTTCTTCTTGCCTTGTCTCTGCTCTTTGATTTATCATATCTTCTCAAATTTGATCCCTTACCCCCAGGATTTAGTTTAAAATCCTCTCTACTTCCCTAGTTATGCTGCTCGCAAGAACACTGGTCCCAGCACAGGTAGACCATCCCAACAGTACAGATCCCACTTTCCACAGTATTATGTCAATTTGCGTGTGGCTCAGGTAATAATCCAGAGATTATTACCTTTGATGTTCTGTTTCTTAATCTGGTGCCTATGTCCTCATACTGACTATGCAGAACCTCCTTCTTTGTCCTGCCTATGTCGTTGGTACCTACATGGACCACGATGATTGAGTTCTCCCCCTCTCAATTCCATTCCAGCCCCCAGCAGATGTCCTGAACCCTGAAAACCGGGCAGGCAACACAGCCGTCTGGACTCACACTCTTTGCTGCAGAGAATGGTGTCAATCTCTCTGACTATACTATATCCTACCACCAATACATTCCTTTTTGCTTGCTCCATTTGAATGGTGTCATGGCCAGTTAACTCATCCACCCTGCAGCCCCGCTCTCATCCAAACAAGTGGAAAAAGAAACACAAAGTTGGACAATTGTAACAGCTGAGGCTCCTGCACTGAGTCTCCTTACCTGCCTCACTCACAATTACACTCTGTCCCTGACCACTGACCAAGTCAGAAGACACTGCCTAAGAGGTATGACTGCCTCCTGGTGCAAAGAATCCAGGTAATTTTCCTCCTCCCTGATGCGTTGCAGTGTCTGTAGTTCAGCCTCCAGTTTATAAACTCTGAGCCGAAGCTGCTCAAACTTCACACACTTACAGCAGACGTATTTGCCCAGGATCAAACTGGCATCTGGGAGATCCCACGTGCTGCAGCTGTGACGCATCACCCTCCCTGACATCCTTAATGTGTTCTAATTAACTATTTATTTATTTTATTCAGTTATATATTTACTTTTATTTTTATATATTTTATTAACCTTACCACCAGCTGCGAGACTATTTTGAACCTTAGGAATAGAATAAGCCTTAGTCACTTACCAGATACTCACTAAATAACTAGCTGCTTCTCCTGTAGCAGAGTCTACCACTTCCTGAAGGCTGAGAAAGTTAGAAAACAGAAAGCAAGAGAGCATCCCCACTTCTGACCTTTTGATGGAAGGAAGGTCATTGATGAAGTAGCTGAAGATGGTTGGGCCTAGGACACTACCCTGATGAACTCCTGTAGTGATGTCCTGGAACTGAGATAATTGGCCTCGAACAACCACAACCACCTTCCTTTCTGCTATGTATGACTACAACCAGTGGAGAGTTTTCCCCCTGATTCCCATTGACTCCAGTTTTGCTAGGGCTCCACACTCGGTCAAATGTGGCCTTGATGTCAAGGGCAGTCACTCTCAGCTCACCTTCAGAGTTTAACTTTTTTGTCCATGTTTGAACCAAGGCTGTAATCAGGTCAGGAGCTGAGTGGCCCTGGCAGAACCCAAACTGGGTGTCGGTGAGCAGGTTATTGCTAAACAGGTGCCACTTGTTAGAAATGTTGATGACCCCTTCCATAACTTTACTGATGATTGATAGTAGACTGATGGGACAGTAATTGGCTGAGTTGGATTTGGTCTACTTTTTGTGTACAGGGCATACCTGGGCAAATTTCCACATAGCCGGGTAGGTGCCAGTGTTGTAGCTGTACTGGAACAGCTTGGTTAGGGGCATGGCAAGTTCTGGAGCACAAGTCTTCAGTACAATTGCTGGAATATTGTCAGGCCGCATAGCATTTGCAGTATCCAATGCCTTCAGCTGTTTCTTGATATCACAAGAAGTGAATCGAATTGGTTGAAGACTGGCATCTGTGATGCTGGGGACCTCCAAAGGAGGCCAAGATGGATCATCCACTCAGCTCTTCTGGCTGAAGATTGTTGCGAACGCTTCAGCCTTGTCTTTTGCACTGATGTGCTGGGCTCCTCCATCATTGACGATGGGGATATTTGTGGAGCCTCCTCCTCCAGTGAGTTGTTTAATTGTCCACCACCATTCACGACATCTGATCCTTTGGTTGTGGAATTGCTTGGCTCTGTCTATTGTTTGTTGCTTATGCTGTTTGAAACGCAAGTAGTCCTGTGTTATAGCTTAAACAAGTTGACACCTCATTTTTAGGTGTGCCTGGTGCTGCTCCTGGCATGCCCTCCTGCACTGTTCATTGAACCAGGGTTGATTCCCTGGCTTAATGGTAATGGTAGAGATTGAGTCAGTTAGGATTACATTCGCTGGAGTTCAGAAGAATGAGGGGGGATCTCATAGAAACCTATAAAATTCTAACAGGACTAGACAGGGTAGATGCAGGAAGCATGTTCCCGATGGTGGGGGAGTCCTGAACCAGAGGTCACAGTCTGAGGATATGGGATAGACCATTTAGGACAGAGATGAGAAGAAATTTCTTCGCCCAGAGAGTGGTGAGCATGTGGAATTCGCTACCACAGAAAGTAATTGGGGCCAAAACATTGTATGTTATGTTTTCAAGAAGGAGTTAGATATAGCTCTTGGGGCGAAAGGGATCAAAGGATATGGGGAGAAAGTGGGAGCAGGCTGTTGAATTGGATGATCAGCCACGATCATAATGAATGACAGAGCAGGCTCGAAGGGCTGAATGGCCTACTCCTGCTCCTATTTTCTTTGTGTGTTTCTGTGTATGGTATAGTGGGGGATATGCTGGGCTATGAAGGTACAGATTGTGTTCGAGTACAATTCCGCTGCTGCTGATGGCCCACAGGGCCTCATGGATGCACACTCTTGAGTTGCTAGATCTGTTCGCTGTCTATCCCATTTAGTACAGTGGTAGTGCCACACAACACAATGGAGGGTATCCTCAATGTGAAGGCGGGACTTTGTCTCCACAAAGACTGTGCGGTGGTCACTCCTACTGATATTGTCATGGACAGATGTATCTGTGGCAGGCAGTTTGATGAGGATGAAGCCAAGTATGTTTTTCCCTCTTGTTGGTTCCTTCACCACCTGCTGCAGACCCAGTCTGGCAGCTATGTCATTTAAGACTTGGCCAGCTCGGTCTGTAGTGGTGTTACCGAGCCACTCTTGGTGATGGACCCAGAGTACATTCTGTGCCCTTGCCACCCTCAGTGCTTCCTCCAAGTGATGTTCAACATGGAGCAGCACTGATTCATCAGCTGAGGGAGGGAGGTACGTGGAAATCAGCAGGAGGTTTCCTTGCCTATGTTTGACCTGGTGCCATGAGACTTCATGGGGTCCGGAGTCCATGTTGAGGACTCCCAGGGCAACTCCCTCCCGAATGTATACCACTGTGCCACTACTTCTGCTGGTCTGTCCTGCCATTGTATTTTTAACACATGGACTACAGCGGTTCAAGCAGGCAGCTCACCACCTACTTCTCAAGGGCGTTTAGGGATGGGCAATAAATGCTGGCCAGCCAGCAAAGCACACATCTCATGAATGAATAAAAAAAAAGGTCAGTGTCTCTGTATTGATTGGGCAGTGTCCCCGTATTAAAGGGGCAGTGGCACTATGTTAAAGTAGCAATATTGTTGTTTTCAAAGGGGCAGTCTCAGTATATAAAGGGACAATGTTGTTGTATTAAAGGGGTGGCATCACTGCATTAAATGGGCTGTGTCACTGAATGAAAGGGGCAGTGATGTTGAATTAAAGGGACAGTGTTGCAGTATTAAAGGGATGGCGTCGCTGTATTAAAGGGGCATTCTCGCTGTATTAAAGGGGCAGTGTCGAATTAAAAGGGCAGTGTTGCTGTATTTAAGGGACAGTGTCACTGTATTAAAGGGGCAGTGTTGTTGTATTAAAGGGGCAGTGTCGCTGTTCAAAAGGGACAGTATTGCTGTATTAAAGGGACAGTGTCTCTGTTCTAAAGGAGCAGTGTTGGTGTATTAAAGGGGTAGTGTCACCGTTCTAAAGGGACAGTGTCGCTGTATTAAAGAAACAGTGTCGCTGTATTAAAGATGCGCTGTCACTGTATTAAATGGACAGTGTCACTGTATTATGGGGGCAGTTTCGCTGCATTAAACAGACAGTGTCGTTGTGTTAAAGTAGCAATGTCATTGTATCAAAGGGTCAGTCACAGTGTATAAAAGGGACAGTGTTGTTGCATTAAAGGGGCAGTGTCGCTGCATTAAATGGGCTGTGTCACTGTATTAAAGGAGCAGTGATGTTGAATTGAAGGGGCAGTGTTGTTGTATTAAAGGCACAGTGTCGCTGTATTAAAGGGGCAGTGTTGCTCTATTAAAGGGGTAGTGTCGCTGTATTAAAGGGATGGAATCGCTGTATTATTGGGGCAGTTTTGCTGTATTAAAGGAGCAGTGTCACTATTCTAAAGGGGCAGTGTCGCTGTTCCTAAGGGACAATGTCGCAGTATTAAAGGGGTAGTGTAGTTGTATTAAAAGAGCAGTATCGCTGTACTAAACGGACAGTGTCGCTGTATTAAAAGGGCAATGTAGCTGTATTAAAGGGACAATGTCGCTGTTCTAAAGGGGCAGTGTCGGTGTATTAAAGGGGCAGTGTCACCGTTCTAAACGAACAGTGTCACAGTTCTAAAGGGTCAGTGTCGCTGTATTAAAGAAACTGTGTCGCTGTATTAAAGAGGCAGTGTCGCTGTATTAAAGGGACGGTATCGCTGTCTTAAAGGGGCAGTTTTGCTGTATTAATGGGGCAGTGGCACTATGTTAAAGTAGCAATGTCGTTGTATCAAAGGGTCAATAAAAGAGACAGTGTTGTTGCATTAAAGGGGCAGCATCGCTGTATTAAATGGGTAGTGTCACTGAATAAAAGGGGCAGTGATGTTGAATTAAAGGGGCAGTGATACTGTTCTAAAGGCACAGTGTCGCTGTATTAAAGAGGCAGTGTTGTTGTATTAAAGGGACAGTGTTGCTATATTAAAGGGACAGTATCACTATATTAAAGGGGCAGTGTTGCTGTATTAAAGGGGCAGTGTCACTGTTCTAAAGGGACAATGTTGTTGTATTAAAGGGGCAGTGTCATTGTTCTAAAGGGACAGTGTCACTGTATTAAAGGGACAATGTCGCTGTGTTAAAGGGGCAGTATTGATGTATTAAAGGGGTGGCATCACTGTATTAAATGGACATTGTCGCTGTATTAAAGAGGCAGTCTCGCGGTTCTAAAGGGGCGGTGTCACTATTATCTGGGCAGTGTCGCTGTATTAAAGGGGCAGTGCCGCTGTATGAAAGGGGCAGTGGCACTGTGCTAATGTAGCAATGTCGTTGTATCAAAGGGTCAGTCTCAGTATATAAAAGGGACAGTGTTGTTGCATTAAAGGCGCAGCATCGCTGCATTAAATGGGCTGTCACTGAATAAAAGGGGCAGTGATGTTGAATTAAAGGGGCAGTGATGCTGTTCTAAAGGCAAAGTGCCGCTGTATTAAAGGGACAGTGTTGCTATATTAAAGGGGCAGTGTTCCTATATTAAAGGGACAGTGTCACTGTATTAAAGGGGCAGTGTCGCTGTATTAAAGGGGAAATGTTGCTTTTCTAAAAGTACAGTGTCGCTGTATTAAAGGGGTGGCGTCACTGTATTAAATGGACAATGTTGGTGCATTTAAGGGGCAGTGTCGCTGTATTAAAGGGGCGGTGTGGCTATATTAAAAGGTCAGTGTCGCTGTATTAAAGGGGCAGTGTCGCTGTATTAAAGAGCAATATCCCTGTATTAAAGGGGCAGTGGCACTATGTTAAAGTAGCAATGTCGTTGTATCAAAGGGTCAGTCTCAGTGTATAAAAGGGACAGTGTCGCTGTATTAAACGGACAGTGTCGCAGTATTAAAGGGGCAGTGTGGCTGTATTAAAGGGACTGTGGCTGTATTAAAAGAGCAGTGTCGCTGTATTAAAGGGACAGTGTCGCTTTTCTAAAGGGGCAGTGTCGCTGTATCGAAGACGTAGTGTCACTGTTCTAATGTGTCAATGTCGCTGTATTAAAGACTCAGTGTTGCGGTATTAAAGAGGCGATGTCACTGTATTAAAGGGACAGTGTCACTGTATTAAAGGGACAGTGTCGCTGTATTATAAAGCCAGTTTTGCTGTATTAAAGGGGCAGTGCTGCAGTATGAAAGGGGCAGTGGCACTATGTTACAATAGCAATGTCGTTGTATCAAAGGGTCAGTCTCAGTGTATAAAAGGGACAGTGTTGTTCTATTAAAGGGGCAGCATCGCTGTATTAAATGGGCTGTGTCACTGAATGAAAGGGGCAGTGATGTTGAATTACAGGGGCGCGGACGCTGTATTAAAAGGGCAGTGTTGCTGTATTAAAAGGGCAGTGTCGCTGTATTAATGGGGCACTGTTGCTGTTCTAAAGAGGCAGTATATCTGTATTAAAGGTACAGTATCGCTGCATTAAAGGGACAGCATCGTTCTATTAAAGGAGTAGTGTCACTCTATTAAAGGGGCAGTGTCGCTGTATTAAAGGGGTAGTGTCACTGTATTAAAGAGGCAGTGTCGCTGCATTAAAGGGACAGAATCGCTGCATTAAAGGATCAGTGTTGCTGTTTTAAAGGGACAGAGTTGCTGTAATAAAGGGGCAGTGTCGCTGTATTAAATGGACTGTGTCACTGAATAAAAGGGGCAGTGATGTTGAATTACAGGGGCAGTGATGCTGTTCTAAAGGCACAGTGTCGCTGTATTAAAGGGACAGTGTTGCTATGTTAAAGGAACAGTGTTGCCATATTAAAGAGACAATGTCACTGTTCTAAAGGGGTGGTGTCGCTGTTCTAAAGGGGCAGTGTAGCTGTATTAAAGGGGCAGTGTCTCTGTTCTAAAGGGACAGTGTTGCTGTATTAAAGGGGCAGTGTCTCTGTTCTAAAGGGACAGTGTCGCTGTATTAAAGGGGCAGTGTCTCTGTTCTAAAGGGACAGTGTAGCTGTATTAAAGGGGCAGTGTCTCTGTTCTAAAGGGACAGTGTTGCTGTATTAAAGGGGCAGTGTCTCTGTTCTAAAGGGACAGTGTAGTTGTATTAAAGGGGCAGTGTCTCTGTTCTAAAGGGGCAGTGTTGCTGTATTAAAGGAACAATGTCGTTGTGTTAAACAGCAGTTTCGATGTATTAAAGGGTCAGTGTCGATGTATTAAAGGGGCAGTGTTGCGGTTCTAAAGGGGCAGTGTCGCTATTCTGAAGGGGCAGTGTCACTGTTCCAAAGGGACAGTGTCGCTGTATTAAAGAGACAATGTCGCTGTTCTAAAGGGACAGGGTCGCTGTATTAAAGGGGCAGTGTCGCTATTCTAAAGGGACAGTGTTGTTTTATTAAAGGGACAGTGTCACTGTTCTAAAGGGACAGTGTCGCTGTGTTAAAGGTGCGGTGTCGCTGTATTACAGGGTCAGTGTGGCTATATTAAAGGGTCACTGTCGCTATTTATAGGGGCAGTGTCGCTGTATTAAAGGCCAGTGTCGCTTTTTTAAAGGGGCAATATCGCTCTTCCAAAGATAGTGTAGCTATATTAAAGGGGCAATGATGCTGTATTAAAGGGGCAGTGTCGCTGTATTAAAGGGACGGTATCACTATTATAGCGGCAGTTTTGCTGCATTAAAGGGGCAGTGTCGCTGTATTAAAGGGACAGTGTTGCTATGTTAAAGGAACAGTGTTGCCATATTAAAGAGACAGTGTCGCTGTTCTAAAGGGGTGGTGTCGCTGTTCTAAAGGGGCAGTGTAGCTGTATTAAAGGGGCAGTGTCTCTCTTCTGAAGGGACAGTGTCGCTGTATTAAAGGGGCAGTATCTCTGTTCTAAAGGGACAGTGTAGCTGTATTAAAGGGGCAGTGTCTCTGTTCTAAAGGGACAGTGTTGCTGTATTAAAGGGGCAGTGTCTCTGTTCTAAAGGGACAGTGTAGTTGTATTAAAGGGGCAGTGTCTCTGTTCTAAAGGGGCAGTGTTGCTGTATTAAAGGGACAATGTCGTTGTGTTAAACAGCAGTTTCGATGTATTAAAGGGTCAGTGTTGATGTATTAAAGGGGCAGTGTTGCGGTTCTAAAGGGGCAGTGTCGCTATTCTAAAGGGGCAGTGTCACTGTTCCAAAGGGACAGTGTCGCTGTATTAAAGAGACAATGTCGCTGTTCTAAAGGGACAGGGTCGCTGTATTAAAGGGGCAGTGTTGCTGTTCTAAAGGGACAGTGTTGTTTTATTAAAGGGACAGTGTCACTGTTCTAAAGGGACAGTGTCGCTGTGTTAAAGGTGCAGTGTCGCTGTATTACAGGATCAGTGTGGCTATATTAAAGGGTCACTGTCGCTATTTATAGGGGCAGTGTCGCTGTATTAAAGGCCAGTGTCGCTTTTCTAAAGGGGCAATATCGCTCTTCCAAAGATAGTGTAGCTATATTAAAGGGGCAATGATGCTGTATTAAAGGGACGGTATCGCTGTATTATAGCGGCAGTTTTGCTGCATTAAAGGGGCAGTGTCGCTGTATTAAAGGGACGGTATCGCTGTATTATAGCGGCTGTTTTGCTGCATTAAAGGGGCTGTGCTGCTGTATAAAAAGGGGCAGTGGCACTATGTTAAAGTAGCAATGTCGTTGTATCAAAAGGTCAGTCTCAGTATATAAAAGGGACAGTGTTGTTCTATTAAAGGGGCAGCATCACTTTATTAAATGGGCAGTGTCACTGAATTAAAGGGGCAGTGATGCTGTTCTAAAGGCACAGTGTCGCTGTATTAAAGGGTCAATGTCGCTATATTAAAGAGACAGTGTCGCTATATTAAAGGGACGGAATCGCTGTATTATAGGGGCAGCTTCGCTGTATTAAAGGAGCAGTTTCACTGTATTAAAGGGGCAGTGGCACAATGTTAAAGTAACAATGTCGTTGTATCAAAGGGTCAGTCTCAGTGTATAAAAGTTGTATAACGATGTTGTTGCATTAAAGGGGCAGCATCGCTGTATTAAATGGGCTTCGTCACTGAATAAAAGGGGCAGTGATGTTGAATTAAAGTGGCAGTGATGCTGTTCTAAAGGCGCAGTGTCGCTGTATTAAAGGGACAGTGTTGCTGTATTAAAGGGACAGTGTTGCTATATTAAAGAGACAGTGTCGCTGTATTAAAGGGACAATGTCGCTGTATTAAAGGGACAATGTTGCTGTGTTAAAGGGGCAGTATTGATGTATTAAAGGGCTGGCATCACTGTATTAAATGGACATTGTCGCTGTATTAAAGAGGCAGTCTCGCGGTTTTAAAGGGGCAGTGTCGCTATATTATCTGGGCAGTGTCACTATTCTAAATGGGCAATGACGCTGTTCCAAAGGGACAGTGTCGCTGTATTAAAGAGGCGGTGTCGCTTTATTAAAGGGGCAGTGTCGCTGTATTAAAGGGGCAGTGTCGTTGTTCTAAAGGAACAGTGTTGTTTTATTAAAGGGACAGTGTCACTGTTCTAAAGGGACAGTGTCGCTGTGTTAAAGGGGCAGTGTCGCTGTATTAAAGGCTAGTGTCGTTTTCTAAAGGGGCAGTGTCGCTCTTCCAAAGATAGTGTAGCTGTATTAAAGGGGCAGTGATGCTGTATTAAAGGGGTAGTGTCGTTGTATTAAAGGGGTAGTGTCGCTGTATTAAAGGGTCGGAATAGCTGTATTATAGCAGCAGTTTCGCTGTATTAAAGGGGCAGTGTCGTTTTCTAAAAGGGTAGTGTCGCTGTATTAAAGGATCGGAATTGCTGTATTATAGCAGCAGTTTCGCTGTATTAAAGGGGCAGTGGCACTATGTTAAAGTAGCAATGTCTTTGTATCAAAGGGTCAGTCTCAGTGTATGAAAGAGACAGTGTTGTTGCATTAAAGGGGCAGTATCGCTGTATTAAATTGGCTGTGTCACTGAATAAAAGGGGCAGTGATGTTGAATTAAAGGGACAATCTTGCTGTTCTAAAGGCACAGGGTCGCTGTATTAAAGAGGCAGTGTGGCTGTATTAAAGGGACAGTGTTGCTATATTAAAGGGGCAGTGTTGCTATATTAAAGGGACAGTGTTGCTATATTAAAGAGGCAGTGTCGCTGTATTAAAGGGGCAGTGTTGCTGGTCTAAAGGGGCAGTGTTGTTTTATTAAAGGGGCAGTGTCACTGTTCTAAAGGGACAGTGTCGCTGTGTTAAAGGGACAGTTTCGATGTATTAAAGGGACAGTGTGGCTGTATTAAAGTGGCGGTGTTGCTGTATGAAAGGGACTGTGTTGCAGTATTAAAGGGCTAGTGTAGTTGTATTAAAGGAACAGTATCACTGTATTAAAGGGGCAGTGTCGCTGTACTAAAGGGACAGTGTCGTTGTATTAAAGGGACAGTTTCGCTGTTCTAAAGGGGCAGTGTCACTGTTCTAAAGGTACAGGGTCGCTGTATTAAAGAGGCAGTGTCACTGTTCTAAAGGGTCAATATCGCTGTATTAAAGAAACAGTGTCGCAGTATTAAACATGCAATGTCACTGTATTAAATGGACAGTGCCAGTGTATTAAAGGGCCAGTTTTGGTATATTATTTTATATTGGTCGCTGTATTAAAAGGATAGAGTCGCTATTCTAAAGGGGCAGTGTCACCATTCTAAAGAGGCAGTGTCACTCTTCTAAAGGGTCAGTGTTGCTGTATTAAAGAAACAGTGTTGTATTAAAGAGGCGGTGTCACTGTATTAAATGGACAGTGTCGCAGTTCTAAAGGGGCAGTGTCGCTGTATTAAAGGGGCAGTGTTGCTGTATTAAAGGGGCAGTGGCACTAGGTTAAAGTAGAAATGTTGTTGTATCAAAGGGTCAGTCTTAGTGTATAAAAAGGGACAGTGTTGTTCTATTAAAGGGGCAGCATTGCTGTATTAAATGGGCTGTGTCACTGAATGAAAGGGGCAGTGATGTTGAATTAAAGGGGCACTGATGCTGTATTAAAGGGACAGTGTTGCTGAATTAAAAAGACAGTGTCTCTGTGTAAAACGGGCAGTGTCATTGCATTAAAGGGGCAGTGTCGCTGTTCTAAAGGGGCAGTGTTGGTGTATTAAAGGGGCAGTGTCACCGTTCTAATGTGACCGTGTCACAGTTCTAAGGGGTCAGTGTCGCTGTATTAAAGGGATGGTGTCGCGGAATTAAAGGGGCAGTGATGTTGAATTAAAGGGGCAGTGATGCTGTTCTAAAGGCACAGTGTCGCTCTATTAAAGGGACAGTGTCGCTATGTTAAAGTAGCAATGTCGTTGTTTAAAGAGTCAGTCTCAGTGTATAAAAGGGACAGTATTGTTGAATTAAAGGGGCAGCATCGCTGTATTAAATGGGCTGTGTCACTGAATAAAAGGGGCAGTGATGCTGTTCGAAAGGCACAGTGTCGCTGTATTAAAGGGACGGTGTTGCTATGTTAAACGGACAGTGTTGCTATATTAAAGGAGCAGTGTCGCTGTTCTAAAGGGGCAGTATAGCTGTATTAAAGGGGCAGTGTCTCTGTTCTAAAGGGGCAGTGTAGCTGTATCAAAGGGGCAGTGTCTCTGTTGTAAAGCGACAGTGTTGCTGTATTAAAGGGGCAGTGTCAGTGTCGCTGTACTAAAGGGGCAGTGTCACTGTTCTAAAGGTACAGTGTCGCTGTATTAAAGGGGCAGTGTCATTGTTCTAAAGGTACAGTGTCGCTGTATTAAAGGGGCACTGTCATTGTTCTAAAGGGACAATGTCGCTGTATTAAATGGAGAGTGTTGCTATATTAAAGGTGCAGTGTCACTGTCGCTGTATTAAAGGAACAGTGTCACTATTGAAGGGACAGTGTCGCTGTATTAACGGGGCAGTGTCACTGTATTAAAGGGACAGTGTGGCTGTGTTAAAGTGGCGTTGTTGCTGTATGAAAGAGACTGTATCACTGTATAAAGGGGTAGTGTAATTGTATTAAAGGAACAGTATCACTATTAAAGCGGCAGTGTCGCTGAATTAAAGGGACAGTGTGGCTGTATTAATGGGGCAGTGTCACTGTATTAAAGGGACAGTGTGGTTGTATTAAAGTGGCGTTGTTGCTAAATGAAAGGGACTGTATCTCTGTATTAAAGTGGTACGGTAGTTGTATTAAAGGCACAGTGTCGCTGTATTAAAGGGGCAGTGTCGCTGAATAAAAGGGACAGTGTCACTGTATTAAACGGACAGAGTCGCTGTTCTAAAGGGGCAGTGTCACCGTTCTAAAGAGGCAGTGTCACTGTTCTAAAGGGTCAGTGTTGCTATATTAAAGAAACAGTGTTGCTGTATTAAAGAGGCGGTATCACTATTAAAGGGGCTGTAGCACTAGGTTAAAGTAGCAATGTCATTGTATCAAAGGGTCAGTCTCAGTGTATGAAAGGGACAGTTTTGTTCTATTAAAGGGGCAGCATTGCTGTATTAAATGGGCTGTGTCACTGAATGAAAGGGGCAGTGATGTTGAATTAAAGGGGCAGTGATGTTGAATTAAAGGGGCACTGATGCTGTATTAAAGGTACAGTGTTGCTGAATTAAAAAGACAGTGTCGCTGTATAAAAAGGACAGTATCATTGCATTAAAGGGGCTGTGTCGCTGTTCTAAAGGGGCATTGTTGCTGTATTAAAAGGACATTGTCGCTGTATTGTAGGGGCTGTGTCACTGTTCTAAAGCGACAGTGTCGCTTTACTAAAGGGACGTGGTATTAAAGGGGCAGTGTTTCTGTATTAAAGGGGCAGTGTTACTATGTTAAAGTAGCAATGTCATTGTATCAAAGGGTCAGCCTCAGTGTATAAAAGGGACAGTGTTGTTCTATTAAAGGGGCAGCATCACTATTAAATGGGCTGTGTCATTGAATGAAAGGAGCAGTGATGTTGAATTAAAGGGGCACTGACGCTGTATTAATGGGTCAGTGTCACTGTATTAGAGGGACAGTGTTGCTGAATGAAAAAGACAGTGTCGCTGTATAAAACGGTCAGTGTCGCTGTATTAAATGGACAATGTGGCTGTAATAAAGGGACAGTGTGGCTGTATTAAAAGAGTAGTGTCGCTGTGTTAAAGAGGCAGTGTCACTGTTCTAAAGGGACGGTGTCGCTGTGTTAAAGAGGCAGTGCCACTGTTCTAAAGGGACGGTGTCGCTGTATTAAAGGGGCAGTGTCACTGTTCTAAAGGTACAGTGTCGCTGTATTAAAGGGTCAGTGTCGCTGTTCTAAAGGGACAGTGTCGCTGTATTAACGGGGCAATGTCACTGTAATAAAGGGACAGTGTGGCTGTATTAAAGTGGCATTGTTGCTGTATGAAAGAGACTGTACCGCTGTATTAAAGGGATAGTGTAGTTGTATTAAAGGAACAGTGTCACTGTATTAAAGGGGCATTGTCACTGAATTAAAGGGACAGTGTGGCTGTATTAAACGGACAGAGTCGCTGTTCTAAAGGGGCAGTGTCACTGTTCTAAAGGGTCAGTGTTGCTGTATTAAAGAAACAATGCTGTTGTATTAAAGAGGCGGTGTCACTGTATTAAATGGACAGTGTCGCAGTTCTAAAGAGGCAGTGTCACTGTATTAAAGGGGCAGTGGCACTAGGTTAAAGTAGCAATGTCATTGTATCAAAGGGGCAGTCTCAGTGTATAAAAGGTAAAGTGTTGTATTAAAAAGGCGGGGTCGCTGTATTAAAGGGACAGTGTCGCTGTATTAAACAGACAGTATCGCTGTATTAAACAGTCAGTGTCGCTGTATTAAATGGACAATGTGGCTGTAATAAAGGGCCAATGTTGCTGTATTAAAAGGACAGTGTCACTGTATTAAAGGCTCAGTGTCGCTGTAATAATTGGACAGTTCACTATTAAAGGGGCAGTGTCGCTGTATTAAAGGGACAGTGTCTCTGTATTAAAAGGACATTGTCGCTGTATTATAGGGGCTGTGTCACTGTTCTAAAGGGGCAGTGTCGCTTTATTAAAGGGGCAGTGTCACTGTTCTAAAGTGACAGTGTTGCTGTATTAAAAGGGCAGTGTCGCTGTTCTAAAGGGACAGTGTTGCTGTATTAAAGGGGCAGTGTCAGTGTTGCTGTATTAAAGAGGTAGTGTAGTTGTATTAAAGGGACAGTGTCGCTGTATTAAAGAGGCAGTGTCACTGTTCTAAAAGGACAGTGTTGCTGTATTAAAGGTTCAGTGTCGCTGTTCTAAAGTGACAGTGTTGCTGTATAAAAGGGAGAGTGTTGCTATATTAAAGGGGCAGTGTCAGTGTCGCTGTATTAAAGAGGCAGTGTCACTGTTCTAAAGTGACAGTGTTGCTGTATAAAAGGGAGAGTGTTGCTATATTAAAGGGGCAGTGTCAGTGTCGCTGTATTAAAGGGACAGTGTCACTATTTAAGGGACAGTGTGGCTTTATTAATGGGGCAGTGTCACTGTATTAAAGGCACAGTGCGGCTGTATTAAAGTGGCGTTGTTGCTGTATGAAAGGGACTGTATCGCTGTATTAAAGGGGTAGTGTAGTTGTATTAAAGGAACAGTGTCACCGTATTAAAGGGGCAGTGTCGCTGAATTAAAGGCACAGTGTCGCTGTATTAAAGGGACAGAGTCGCTGTATTAAAGGGATGTGGTATTAAAGGGACAGTGTTGCTGTATTAAAGGGGCAGTGTCACTGTATTAAAGGGGCAGTGTTGCTATGTTAGAGTAGCAATGTCATTGTATCAAAGGGTCAGTCTCAGTGTATAAAAGTGACAGTGTTGTTCTATTAAAGGGGCAGCATCACTCTATTAAATGGGCTGTGTCACTGAATGAAAGGGGCGGTGATGTTGAATTAAAGGGGCATTGACGCTGTATTAAAGGGGCAGTGTCGCTGTATTAAAAGGACAGTGTTGCTGAATGAAAAAGACAGTGTCGCTGTATAAAACGGACTGTATCGTTGCATTAAAGGGGCAATGTTGGTGAACTAAAGGTGCAGTATCACCGTTCTAAAGGGACAGTGTCGCTGTATTAAAGGGAGAGTATTGCTATATTAACGGGGCAGTGTCGCTGTATTAAAGTGGCGTTGTTGCTGTATGAAAGGGACTATATCGCTGTATTAAAGGGGTAGTGTAGTTGTATTAAAGGAACAGTGTCACTGTATTAAAGGGACAGTGTCGCTAAATTAAAGGGACAATGTCGCTGTATTAAAAGGACAAAGGCGCTGTTCTAAAGGGGCAGTGTCACTGTTCTAAACAGGCAGTGTCACTGTTCTAAAGGGTCAGTGTTGCTGTACTGAAGAAACAGTGTTGCTGTGTTAAAGGGGCAGTGTAGATGTATTAAAGGGGTGGCGTCACTGTATTAAATGGACAATGTCGCTGTATTAAAGGGGCATTGTCACTGTATTAAAGGGGCGGTGTGGCTGTATTAAAGGGACATTGTAACTGTTCTAAAGAGGCAGTGTTACTGTTCTAAAGGGTGAATATCGCTGTATTAAAGAAACAGTGTCGCTGTATTAAACATACGGTGTCACTGTATTAAATGGACAGTGTCACTGTATTAAAGGGCCAGTTTCGGTATATTATAGGGGCTGTTTCGTTGTTCTAAAGGGGCAGTTTTGCTGTTCTAAAGGGGCAGTGTCGCTGTATTAAAGGGGCAGTGTCGCTTAATTAAAGGGACAGTGTCGCTGTATTAAAAGGACAGAGTCGCTATTCTAAAGGGGCAGTGTCACCGTTCTAAAGAGGCAGTGTCACCGTTCTAAAGGGTGAGTGTTGCTGTATTAAAGGAGCAGCGTTGTTGTATTAAAGAGGCGGTGTCACTGTATCAAAAGGGAAGTGTCACTGTTCTAAAGGTACAGTGTCGCTGTATTAAAGAGTCAGTGTCACTGTTCTAAAGAGACAGTGAAGCTGTATTAAAGGGGCAGTGTCACTGTTCTAAAGGGTCAATATCGCTGTATTAAAGAAACAGTGTTGCTGTATTAAACATGCGGTGTCACTGTGTTAAATGGACCGTATCACTGTATTAAAGAGCCAGTTTTGATATATTATAGGGGCAGTTTCGCTGTTCTAAAGGGGCAGTTTCGCTGTATTAAAGGTGCAGTGTCGCTTAATTAAAGGGACAGTGTCGCTGTATTAAAGGGGTACTGTAGTTGAATTAAAGGAGCAGTGTGGCTGTATTATAGGGGCAATGTCGCTGTTCTAAAGAGGCAGTGTCACTGTTCTAAAGGGTCCGTGTTGCTGTATTAAAGAGGCGGTGTCACTATTAAATGGACAGTGTCGCAGTTCTAAAGGGGCAATGTCGCTGTATTGAAGGGGCAGTGTCGCTGTATTAAAGGGGCACTGGCACTAGGTTAAAGTAGAAATGTTGTTGTATCAAAGGGTCAGTCTTAGTGTATAAAAGTGACAGTGTTGTTCTATTAAAGGGGCAGCATCGCTGTATTAAATGGTCTGTGTCACTGAATGAAAGGGGCAGTGATGTTGAATTAAAGGGGCACGGACGCTGTATTAAAGGGACAGTGTTGCTGAATTAAAAGGACAGTGTCGCTGTGTAAAACGGACAGTATCATTGCATTAAAGGGACAGTGTCGCTGTTCTAAAGGGGCAGTGTCACTGTATTAAAGGGACAGTGTCACTATTAAAGGGAACATATCGCTGTATTAATGGGGCAGTGTCACTGTATTAAAGGGACAGTGTGGCTGTATTAAAGTGGCATTGTTGCTGTATGAAAGGGACTGTATCACTGTATTAAAGGGGTAGTGTAGTTGTATTAAAGGAACAGTGTCACTGTATTGAAGGGGAAATGTCACTGAATTAAAGGGACAGTGTCGCTGTATTAAAGGGGCAGTGTCGGTGAATTAAAGGGACAGTGTCTCTGTATTAAAAGGACATTGTCGCTGTATTATTGGGGCTGTGTCACTGTTCCAAAGGGGCAGTGTCGCTTTATTAAAGGGTCAGTGTCACTGTTCTAAGCGACAGTGTCGCTGTATTAAAGGGGTAGTGTAGTTGTATTAAAGGAGCAATGTTGCTGCATTAAAAGGACAGTGTCACTGTATTAAAGGGGCAGGGTCGCTGTGTTAAAAGGACATTGTCGCTGTATTAAAGGGGCTGTGTCACTGTATTAAAAGGACATTGTCGCTGTATTATTGGGGCTGTGTCACTGTTCCAAAGGGGCAGTGTCGCTTTATTAAAGGGGCAGTGTCACTGTTCCAAGCGACAGTGTCGCTGTATTAAAGGGGTAGTGTAGTTGTATTAAAGGAGCAATGTTGCTGCATTAAAAGGACAGTGTCACTGTATTAAAGGGGCAGGGTCGCTGTGTTAAAAGGACATTGTCGCTGTATTAAAGGGGCTGTGTCACTGTTCTAAAGGGGCAGTGTTGCTTTATTAAAGGGGCAGTGTCACTGTTCTAAAGGGACAGTGTCGCTGTATTAAAAGGACAGAGTTGCTGTTCTAAAGGGGAAGGGTCACGTTCTAAAGCGGCAGTGTCACTGTTCTAAAGGGTCAGTGTTGCTGTATTAAAGAATCAGTGTTGCTGTATTAAAGAGGCGGTGTCACTGTATTAAATGGACAGTGTCGCAGTTCTAAAGGGGTGAGGTCACTGTATTAAAGGGGCAGTGTCGCTGTATTAAAGGGGCACTGGCACTAGGTTAAAGTAGAAATGTTGTTGTATCAAAGGGTCAGTCTTAGTGTATAAAAGGGACAGTGTTGTTCTATTAAAGGGGCAGCATTGCTGTATTAAATGGTCTGTGTCACTGAATGAAAGGGGCAGTGTTGTTGAATTAAAGGGGCACTGATGCTGTATTAAAGGGACAGTGTTGCTGAATTAAAAAGACAGTGTCGCTGTGTAAAACGGACAGTATCATTGCATTAAAGGGGCAGTGTCGCTGTTCTAGAGGGGCAGTGTCGCTGTATTAAAGGGACAGTGTCACTATTAAAGGGACTGTATCGCTGTATTAACAGGGCAGTGTCACTGTATTAAAGGGACAGTGTCGCTGTATTAAAGGGTCAGTGTCGCTGTTCTAAAGGGTCAGTGTCACTGTATTAAAGGGACAGTGTCACTATTAAAGGGACTGTATCGCTATATTAACAGGGCAGTGTCACTGTATTAAAGGGACAGTGTGGCTGTATTAAAGTGGCATTGTTGCTGTATGAAAGGGACTGTATCGCTGTATTAAAGGGTTAGTGTAACTCTTTCGAGTACAAACCCGTTTCCATCTGTTTCAGATGAAGTTACATTGTTTCATAGTTTGCCATTATGAGATTTGAACTCTTGATCTTGGGGTTACAAACCCAGTACCATAACCACTTGGCTATTTAGGTTGTATTAAAGGAACAGTGTCACTGTATTGAAGGGGCAGTGTCACTGTTCTAAAGGGACAGTGTCACTTTATTAAAGGGGCAGTGTCACTGTTCTAAAGGTGCAGTGTTGTGTATTAAAGAGGCAGTGTCTTTGTTCTAAAGGGACAGTGTCGCTGTATTAAAGGGAGAGTGTTGCTATATTAAAGGTGCAGTGTCAGTGTCATTGTGTTAAAGGGACAGTGTCACTATTGAAGGGACAGTGTCGCTGTATAAAAGGGAGAGAGTTGCTGTATTAAAGGAGCAATGTCAGTGTTGCTGTATTGAAGAGACAGTGTCGCTATATTAAAGGGACAATATCGCTGTATTAAAGGGGCAGTGTCGCTGTATTATAGGGGCAGTGTCGCTGTATTATAGGGGTAGTGTCGCCGTTCTAAAGGGGCAGAGTCAATGTTCTAAAGGGACAGTGTCGCTGTATTAAAGAGGTGGTGCCACTGTATTAAATGGACAGAGTTGTTGTATTAAAGGGGCAGTGTTGCTTTATTAAAGGGGCAATGTCACTGTATTAAAGGGACAGTGTCACTGTATTAAAGGTGCCGTGTCGCTGTATTGAAGGGGCAGTGTCACTGTTCTAAAGGGACAGTGTCGCTGTATTAAAGGGAGAGTGTTGCTGTATTAAAGGGGCACTGTCAGAATCACTGTATTAAAGGGATATTGTCACTATTTAAAGGACAGTGTTGCTGTATTAACGGGGCAGTATCACTGTATTAAAGGAACAGCGTTGCTATATTAAAGGGGCGTTGTCGCTGTATTAAAGGGGCGGTGTCGTTGTATTAAAGGGGCAGTGTCACTGTTCTAAATGTACAGTGTCGCTGTATTAAAGGGGCAGTGTCACTGTTCTAAAAGGACAGTGTCACTGTATTAAAAGGTCAGTGTCGCTGTATTAAAGGGAGAGTGTTGCTATATTAAAGGGGCAGTGTCAGTGTCGCTGTATTAAAGAGACAGTGTCACTACTAAAGGGACAGTATCGCTGTATTAACAGGGCAGAGCCACTGTATTAAAGGGACAGTGTGGCTGTATTAAAGTGGCGTTGTTGCTGTATGAAAGGGACTGTATCGCTGTATTAAAGGGTTAGTGTAGTTGTATTAAAGGAACAGTGTCACTGTATCGAAGGACAGTATCGCTGTATTAAAGGGAGAGTGTTGATTTATTAAAGGGGCAGTGTCAGTGTCGCTGTATTAAAGGGACAGTGTCACTATTAAAGGGACAGTATCGCTGTATTAACAGGGCAGTGTCACTATATTAAAGGGACAGTGTGGCTGTATTAAAGGGAGAGTGTTGATATATTATAGGGGCACTGTCAGTGTCAGTGTCACTGTATTAAAGGGACTGTATCGCTGTACTAACAGGGCAGTGTCACTGTATTAAAGGGACAGTGTGGCTGTATTAAAGTGGCATTGTTGCTGTATGAAAGGGACTGTATTGCTGTATTAAAGGGGTAGTGTAGTTATATTAAAGGAACAGTGTCACTGTATTGAAGGGACAGTGTCACTGTATTAAAAGGACAGAGTCGCTGAATTAAAGGGACAGTGTGGCTGTATTAAAGGGGCAGTGTCGGTGAATTAAAGGGACAGTGTCACTGTATTAAACGGACAGAGTCGCTGTTCTAAAGGGGCAGTGTCACCGTTCTAAAGAGGCAGTGTTACTGTTCTAAAGGGTCAGTGTTGCTGTATTAAAGAAACAGTGTTGCTGCATTAAAGAGGCGGTGTCACTGTATTAAATGGACAGTGTTACAGTTCTAAAAGGGGCAGTGTCGCTGTATTAAAGGGGCACTGGCACTAGGTTAAAGTAGAAATGTTGTTGTATCAAAGGGTCAGTCTCAGTGTATAAAAGGGACAGTGTTGTTCTATTAAAGGGGCAGCATCGCTGTGTTAAATAGGCTGTGTCACTGAATGAAAGGGGCAGTGATGTTGAATTAAAGGGGCACTGATGCTGTATTAAAGGGACAGTGTTGCTGAATTAAAAGGACAGTGCTGCTGTGTAAAACGGACAGCATCATTGCATTAAAGGGGCAGTGTCGCTGTTCTAAAGGGGCAGTGTTGGTGTATTAAAGGGGCAGTGTCACCCTTCTATAGTGATTGTGTCACAGTTCTAAAGGGACGGTATCGCGGATTTAGTGGGGCAGTGATGCTGTTCTAAAGGCACAGTGTCACTGTATTAAAGGGACAGTGTCGCTATGTTAAAGTAGCAATGTCGTTGTTTAAAGGGTCAGTCTCAGTGTATAAAAGGGACAATATTGTTGCATTAAAGGGGCAGCTTCGCTGTATTAAAAGGATTGCGTCACTGAATTAAAGGGCAGTGATGTTGAATTAAAGGGGCAGTGATGCTGTTCTAAAGGCACAGTGTCGCTGTATTAAAGGGACAGTGTTGCTATGTTAAAGGGACAGTGTTGCTATATTAAAGGGACAGTGTCGCTGTATTAAAGGGATGGTGTCACTGTATTAAAGGGGCAGTGTCGCTGTTCTGAAGGGGCAGTGTAGCTGTATTAAAGAGATGGTGTCGCTGTTCTAAAAGGACAGTGTCGCTGTATTAAAGAGCAATATCCCTGTATTAAAGGGGCAGTAGCACTATGTTAAAGTAGCAATATCGTTGTATCAAAGGGGCAGTCCCAGTGTATAAAAGGGAAAGTGTTGTTGTATTAAAAAGGCGGTGTCGCTGTATTAAAGGGACAGTGTCGCTGAATTAAAGGGACAGTGTCGCTGAATTAAAGGGGCAGCATTGCTGTATTAAATGGGCTGTGTCACTGAATTAAAGGGGCAGTGATGAATTACAGGGCCACTGAGGCTGTATTAAAGGGGCAGTGTCGCTGTATTAAAGGGACAGTGTTGCTGAATTAAAAGGGCATTGTTGCTGTATTAAAAGGGCAGTGTCACTGCTCTAAAGGGACAGTGTTGTGGTATTAAAGGGACAGTGTTGCTGTGTTAAAGGGGCAGTGTTGTTGTTTTAAAAGGTTGGCGTCACTGTATTAAATGGCCAATGTCGCTGTATTAAAGGGGCAGTATCGCTATATTAAAGGGACGGGGTGGCAGAATTGAAGGGGCAGTGTCGTTGTTCTAAAGGGGCAGTGTCGCTGTTCTAAGTGTCACTGTATTAAAGGGACAATATCACTGTATTAAAGGGGTAGTGTAGTTGAATTAAAGGGGCAGTGTCACTGTGTTAATTGGACAGTGTCGTTGTATTAAAGGGGCACTCGCTGTATTAGAGGGACAGTGTCACTTTATTAAAGGGGCAGTGTCAGTGAATTAAAGGGACAGTGTCGCTGCATTAAAAGGACAGAGTCGCTGTTCTAAACGGGCAGTTTCACTATTCTAAAGAGGCAGTTTTACTGTTCTAAAGGGTCAGTGTTGCTGTATTAAATAAACAGTGTTGCTGCATTAAAGAGGCGGTGTCACTGTATTAAATGGACAGTGTTGCTGTATTAAACGGACAGTATCGCTGTATTAAACAGTCAGTGTCGCTGTATTAAAGGGACAGTGTGGCTGTATTAAAAGAGCAGTGTCACTGTATTAAAGAGCCAGTGTTGCTTTTCTAAAGGGGCAGTGTCGCTCTTCAAAAGATAGTGTCGCTGTATTAAAGGGGCAGTGTAGTTGTATTAAAGGGGCAATGTTGCTGTATTAAAAGGACAATGTCACTGTATTAAAGGGACAGTGTCTCTATTAAAAGGACATTGTCGCTGTATTAACGGGGCAGTTTCACTGTATTAAAGGGGCAGTGTCGCTATATTTAAGGAGCATTGTCGCAGTATTAAAGGGGCGGTGTTGTTGTATTAAAGGGGCAGTGTCACTGTTCTAAAGGTACAGTGTCGCTGTATTAAAGAGGCAATGTCACTGTTCTAAAGGGACAGTGTCGCTGTATTAAAGGGAGAGTGTTGCTATTTTAATGGGGCAGTGTCAGTGTCAGTGTCGCTGTACTAAAGGGACAGTGTCACTATTAAAGGGACAGTGTCACTATTAAAGGGACAGTGTCACTATTAACTGGGCAGTGTCACTGTATTAAAGGGACAGTGTGGCTGTATTGAAGTGGTGTTGTTTTTTGAAAGGGACTGTATCGCTGTGTTAAAGGGGTAGTGTAGTTGTATTAAAGGAACAGTGTCACTGTATTAAAGGGGCTATGTCGCTGTATTAAAGGGACAGAGTCGCTGTAATATAGGGGCAGTGACGCTGTTCTAAAGGAGTAGTGTTGCTGCTCTAAGTGTCACTGTATTAAAGGGACAGTGTCGCTGTATAAAAGGGCTGTGTCACTGTATTAAATCATCAGTGTCACTGTTCAAAAGAGGCAGTGTCGCTGTTAAAAGGGACAGTGCTGCTGTATTAAAAGGACATTGTCTCAGTTCTAAAGGTTCAGTGTCGTTGTATTAAAGGGACATTGTCATTGTATCAAAGGGACATTGTCGCTGTATTAAAGGGGCAGTGCCGCTGTATTAAAGGGACATTATCGCTGTATTAACGGGACAGTGTCGCTGTATTGAAGTGGCAATGTCGCTGTTCTCAAGGGGCAGTGTCGCTTTTCTAAAGGGGTAGTGTCACTTTATTAAAGGGACAGTGTCGCTGTATTAAAAGGACAACGTTGCTGTATTAAAGTGGTCATGTAGTTGTATTAAAGGGTCAGTGTCACTGTATAAAAAGGGATAGTGTCGCTTTATTAAAGGGGCGGTGTCGCTGTTTTAATGGGACGGTGTCGCTGTATTAAAGGGGTGGTGTCGCTGTTCTAAAGGGAATCTGTGGCTGTATTAAAGGGACATTGTCGCTATTCTAAAGGAGCAGTGTCACTGTATTAATGGGACAGTGTCGTAGTATTAAAGGGATATTTTAGTTGTATCAAAGGGGCAGTTTCGCTGTATTAAATGCGCCGTGTCGCTGTATTAAAGGAACAGTGTCGCTGTTCTAAAGGGGCACTGTGGCTGTATTAAAGGGACAGTTTCACTATGCTAAAGGAGCAGTGTCGCTGTATTAAAGGGACGGTGTCGCTGTTCTAAAGGAGCAGTGTCGCTGTATTAATGGGACAGTGTCATAGTATTAAAGGGGTATTTTAGTTGTATCAAAGGGGCAGTTTCACTGTATTATAGGGGCAGTGTCGATGTTCTAAAGGCACATTGACCCTGTATAAAAGGGAGAGAGTTGCTGTATTAAAGCAGCAGTGTCAATGCTGCTGTTTTTAAGAGACTGTGTCGCTATATTAAAGGGACAGTGTCGCTGTTCTAAAGGGGCAGTTTTGCTGTATTATAGGAGCAGTGTCGATGTTCTAAAGGCACAGTGTGGTGTATTAAAGGGAGAGAGTTGCTTTTCTAAAGGGGCAGTGTCACTCTATAAAAGGGAGGGTGTTGCTGTTCTAAAGGGAAAGAGTTGCTATATTAAAGGAGCAGTGTCAGTGATGCTGTATTGAAGGGACAGTGTCGCTATAATAAAGGGACAATATCGCTGTATTAAAGGTGCAGTGTCGCTGTATTATAGGGGCAGTGTCGGTGTATAATAGGGGCAGTGTCGCTGTATTAAAGGGACAGTGTTGCTGTAATATAGGGGTAGTGTCGCCGTTCTAAAGGGGCAGAGTCAATGTTCTAAAGAAACAGTGTTGCTGTATTAAAGAGGTGGTGCCACTGTATTAAATGGACAGAGTTGTTGTATTAAAGAGGCAGTGTCGCTTTATTAAAGGGGCAATGTCACTGTTCTAAAGGGACAGTGTCGCTGTTCTAAAGGGACAGTGTCGCTGTATTAAAGGGAGAGTATTGCTGTATTAAAGGGGCACTGTCACTATTTAAGGGACAGTGTTGCTGTATTAATGGGGCAGTATCACTATTAAAGGGACAGTGTAGCTATATTAAAGGGGCAGTGTCACTGTTCTAAAGGGACAGTGTCACTGTATTAAAAGGTCAGTGTCGCTGTATTAAAGGGACAGTGTCGCTGTATTAAAGGGAGAGTGTTATTATATTAAAGGGGCAGTGTCAGTGTCAGTGTCGCTGTATTAAAGGGACAGTGTCACTACTAAATGGACAGTATCGCTGTATTAACAGGGCAGAGTCACTGTATGAAAGGGACAGTGTGGCTGTATTAAAGTGGCGTTGTTGCTGTATGAAAGGGACTGTATCGCTGTATTAAAAGGTACTGTAGTTGTATTAAAGGAACAGTGTCACTGTATTGAAGGACAGTGTCGCTGTATTAAAGGGAGAGTGTTGATTTATTAAAGGGGCAGTGTCAGTGTCGCTGTATTAAAGGGACAGTGTCACTATTAAAGGGACAGTATTGCTGTATTAACAGGGCAGTGTCACTGTATTAAAGGGACAGTGTCGCTGTATTAAAGGGTCAGTGTCGCTGTTCTAAAGGGACAGTGTCGCTGTATTAAAGGGGTAGTGTAGTTGTATTAAAGGAACAGTGTTACTGTATTGAATGGACAGTGTCACTGTATTAAAGGGAGAGTGTATCTATATTAAAGGGGCAATGTCACTGAATTAAAGGGACAGTGTCGCTGTATCATAAGGACAGAGTCGCTGAATTAAAGGGACAGTGTCGCTGTATTAAAGGGGCAGTGTCAGTGAATTAAAGGGACAGTGTTGCTGTATTAAAAGGACAGTGTCGCTGTTCTAAAGGAGCAGTTTCACTGTTCTAAAGAGGCAGTGCCACTGTTCTAAAGGGTCTGTGATGCTGTATTAAAGAAACAGTGTTGCTGCATTAAAGAGGCGATATCACTGTATTAAATGGACAGTGTTGCAGTTCTAAAAGGGGCAATGTCGCTGTATTAAAGGAGCAGTGTCGCTGTATTAAAGGGGCAGTGGCACTAGGTTAAAGTGGCACTAGGTTAAAGGGACAGTGTTGCTGTATTAAAGTGGCAGTGTCGCTGTTCTAAAGGGACAGTAGCAATAGGTTAAAGTAGCAATGTCGTTGTATCAAAGAGTCAGTCTCAGTGTATAAAAGGGACAGTGTTGTTCTATTAAAGTGGCAGCATTGCTGTATTAAATGGGCTGTGTCACTGAATTAAAGTGGCATGGACGCTGTATTAAAGGGGCAGTGTCGCTGTATTAAAGGTACAGTGTTGCTGAATTAAAAAGACAGTGTCGCTGTATAAAACAGACAGTATCATTGCATTAAAGGGGCAGTGTCGCTGTTCTAAAGGTGCATTGTTGCTGTATTAAAAGGGCAGTGTCACTGCTCTAAAGGGGCAGTGTTGTGGTATTAAAGGGACAGTGTCACTGTTTTAAAGGGGCAGTTTGATGTATTAAAGGTGTGGCTTCACTGTATTAAATGGACAATGTCTCTGTATTAAAGGGGCAGTATCGCCGTATTAATGGGGCGATGTGGCTGTATTGAAGCGGAAGTGTCGCTGTATTAAAGGCGTAGTGAAGTTGAATTAAAGAGGCAGTGTCGCTGTATTAAACGGACCGTGTCGCTCTATTAAAGCAGCATTGTTGCTGTATTAAAGGGACAGTGTCACTGTGTTAATGGTGCAGTGTCTCTGTATTAACGGGACGGTGTCACTGTTCTAAAGGGACAGTGTTGCTGATTTAAAGGGGCAGTGTCGCTGTATTAAAGGGGCAGTATCGCTGTATTAAAGGGGCAGTGTCGCTGTTTAAAGGGACAGTGTCACTGTATTAAAGGAGATTGTTGCTGTATTAAAGGGACAGTGTCACTATTAAAGGGGTAGTGTCACTGAATTAAAGGGGCAGAGAAATGAATTAAAGGGGCAGTGTCTCTCTTCTAAAGGCACTGTGATGTTGTATTAAAGGGGCTGTGTCGCTATATTAAAGGGACAGAGTCGCCGTATTTAACGGACGGTGTCGCTGTTTTAATGGGACAGTGTCGCTGTATTAAAGAGGTGTTGACACTGTATTAAATGGATAGAGTCGTTGTATTAAAGGGGCAGTGTCGCATTATTAAAGGGGCAGAGTCACTGTATTAAAGTAACATTGTCACTGTAATAAAGGTGCCGTGTCATTGTATTAAAGTGGCAGTGTCACTGTTCTAAAGGGACAGTGTCGTTGTATTAAAGGTACAGTGTTGCTGTATTAAAGAGGCAGTGTCGCTGTATTAAAGGGAAAGTGTTGCAGTATTTAAGGGGCAGTGTCACTGTATTAAAGGGACAGTGTGGCTGTATTAAAGTGACATTGTTGCTGTATGAAAGGGACTGTATCGCTGTATTAAAGGGGTAGTGTAGTTGTATTAAAGGAACAGTGTCACTGTATTAAAGGGGCAGTGTCGCTGAATTAAAGGGACAGTGTCGCTGTATTAAAAGGACAGAGTCGCTGTTCTAAAGGGGCAGTGTCACCATTCTAAAGAGGCAGTGCCACTGTTCTGTTGCTGTATTAAAGAAACAGTGTTACTGTATTAAAGAGGTCGTGTCACTGTATTAAATAGACAGTGTTGCAGTTCTAAAGGGGCAGTGGCACTAGGTTAAAGTAGCAATGTTGTTGTATCAATGGGTCAGTCTCAGTTTATAAAAGGATCAGTGTTGTTCTATTAAAGAGGCAGCATCGCTGTATTAAATGGGCTGTGTCACTGAATTAAAGGGGCAGTGATGTTGAATTAATGCGGCACTGATGCTGTATTAAAGGGGCAGTGTCGCTGTATTAAAGGGACAGTGTTGTTGAATTAAAAAGACAATGTCGCTGTATAAAACGGACAGTATCATTGCATTAAAGGGGCAGTGTCGCTATTCTAAAGGGGCAGTGTTGGTGTATTAAAGAGCAATATCCTTGAATTAAAGGGACAGTGGCAGTATGTTAAAGTAGCAATGTCGTTGTATCAAAGGTGCAGTCTCAGTGTATAAAAGGGAAAGTGTTGTTGTATTAAAAAGTTGGTGTCACTGTATTAAAGGGACAGTGTTGCTTTTCTAAAGAGGCAGTGTCGCTCTTCCAAAGATAGTGTCGCTGTATTAAAGGGGCAGTGTTGCTGTATTAAAGGGACAGTGTCTCTGTATTAAAAGGACAGTGAGGCTGTATTATAGGGCCTGTGTCGCGGTATTAAAAGGACAGTTCACTATTAAAGGGGCAGTGTCGCTGTATTAAAGGGACAGTGTCTCGGTATTAAAAGGACAGAGTCGCTGTATTATAGGGGCTGTGTCATTGTTCTAAAGGGGCAGTGTCGCTTTATTAAAGTGACAATGTCACTGTATTAAAGGTACAGTGTCGTTGTATTAAAGAGGCAGTGTCACTGTTCTAAAGGGACAGTGTTGCTATATTAAAGAGGCAGTGTCGCTGTTCTAAAGGGACAGTGTCACTGTTCTAAAGGGACAGTGTCGCTGTATTAAAGGGACAGTGTCAGTGTCGCTGTATTAAAGGGTCAATGTCACTATTAAAGGGACAGTGTCACTGTATTAACGGGGCAGTATCATTGTATTAAAGGGACAGGGTCGCTATATTTAAGGGGCGTTGTCGCTGTATTAAAGGGGCGGTTTCGTTGTATTAAAGGGGCAGTGTCACTGTATTGAAGAGGCAGTGTCACTCTTCTAAAGGGACAGTGTCGTAGTATTAAAGGGAGAGTGTTGCTACATTAAAGGGGCAATGTCAGTGTCGCTGTATTAAAGGGACAATGTCATTAAAGGGACAGTGTCGCTGTATTAACGGGGCAATGTAACTATTAAAGGGACAGTGTGGCTGTATTAAAGTGACGTTTCTGTATGAAAGGGACTGTATCGCTGTATTAAAGGGGTAGTGTAGTTGTATTAAAGGAACCGTGTCACTGTATTAAAGGGGTAGTGTCGCTGAATTAAAGGAACAGTGTCGCTGCTCTAAAGGGACAGTGTTGTGGGATTAAAGGGACAGTGTCGCTCTGTTAAAGGAGCAGTGTCGATGTTTAAAGGGGTGGCGTCACTGTATTAAATGGACAATGTCGCTGTATAAAAGGGGCAGTTTCGCTGTATTATAGGGGCAGTCTCGATGTTCTAAAGGCACGGTGTAATGTATTAAAGGGAGGGTGTTGCTGTTCTAAAGAGGCAATGTTGCTGTGTAAAAGGGAGGGTGTTGCTGTTCTAAAGGGGCAGTGCCGCTGTATAAAAAGGAGGGTGTTGCTGTTCTAAAGGAGCAGTGTCGCTGTTTAAAAAGCAGAGAGTTGCTGTATTAAAGGAGCAGTGTCAGTGATGCTGTACTGAAGGGACAGTGTCGCTATATTAAAGGGACAATGTCGCTGTAGTAAAGGGGCTGTGTCGCTGTATTATAGGGTCAGTGTCAATCTTCGAAAGGGACAGTGTCGCACTGTTAAAGGGAGAGAGTTGTTATATTAAAGGGGCAGTGTCAATTTCGCTGTATTAAAGGGACATTGTCACTATTAAAGGGACAGTGTCACTGTATTAAAGGGACAGTGTGGCTGTATTAATGGGGCAGTGTCACTGTATTAAAGGGACAGTGGCTGTATTAAAATGGCATTGTTGCTGTATGAAAGGGACTGTATCGCTGTATTAAAGGGGTAGTGTAGTTGTATTAAAGGAACAGTGTCACTGTATTAAAGGGGCAGTGTCGCAGAATTAAAGGGACCGTGTTGCTGTATTAAAAAGACTGCGTCGCTGTTCTAAAGGGGCAGTGTCACCGTTCTAAAGAGGCAGTGCCACTGTTCTAAAGGGTCAGTGTTGCTGTGTTAAAGAAACAGTGTCGCTGTATTAAAGGGGCAGTGGCACTAGGTTAAAGGGGCAATGTCGTTATATCAAAGGATCAGTCTCAGTGTATAAAAGGGACAGTGTTGTTCTATTAAAGGGGCAGCATCACTGTATTAAATGGGCTGTGTCACTGAATTAAAGGGACAGTGATGTTGAATTACAGGGGCATGGACGCTGTATTAAAGGGGCAGTGTCGCTGTATTAAAGGGGCAATGTTGCTGTTCTAAAGGGACAGTATTGCAGTATTAAAGGTACAGTGTCGCTGCATTAAAGGGACAGCATCGCTGTATTAAAGGGGTAGTGTCACTGAATTAAAGGTACTATGTCGCTGTATTATAGGGGCAGTGTCGCTGTTCTAAAGGGGCACTGTCGCAGTATTAAAGGGGCACGGTTGCTGTTCTAAAGGGACAGTATCGCTGTATTAAAGGTACAGTGTCGATGCATTAAAGTGACAGCATTGCTGCATTAAAGAATCAGTGTCACTGTATTAAAGGTACAGTGTCGCTGTATTAAAGGGGTAGTGTTGATGTATTAAAGGTACAGAGTCGCTGTAATATAGGGGCAGTGTCGCTGTTCTAAAGGGGAAGTGTTGCTGCTCTAAGTATCACTATTAAAGGGACCGTGTCAGTGTCACTGTATTAAAGGGACAGTGTCACTATTAAAGGGACAGTGTCAGTGTATTAGCGGGGCAGTATCATTGTATTAAAGGGACAGGGTGGCTATATTTAAGGGGCGGTGTCGTTGTATTAAAGGGGCAGTGTCACTGTTCTAAAGGTACAATGTCGCTGTATTAAAGAGGCAGTGTCACTCTTCTAAAGGGACAGTGTCGCTGTATTAAACGGAGAGTGTATCTATATTAAAGAGGCAGTGTCAGTGTCGCTGTGTTAAAGGGACAGTGTCACTATTAAAGGGACAGTGTCGCTGTATTAACGGGGCAGTGTCGCTGTATTAAAGGGACAGTGTCACTATTAAAGAGGCAGTGTGGCTGTATTAACGGGGCAATGTCACTGTATTAAAGGGACAGTGTGGCTGTATTAAAGTGGCATTCTTGCTTTATGAAATGGGCTGTATCGCTTTAATAAAGGGGTAGTGTAGTTGTATTAAAAGATAGTGTCACTATATAAAAGGGGCATTGTCGCTGAATTAAAGGGACAGTGTCGCTGTATTAAAAGGACAGAGTTGCTGTTCTAAAGGGGCAGTGTCACGGTTCTAAAGAGGCAGTGCCACTGTTCTAAAGGGTCAGTGTTGCTGTATTAAAGAAACAGTGTCGCTGTATTAAAGGGGCAGTGGCACTAGGTTAAAGGGGCAGTAACACTAGGTTAAAGTAGCAATGTCGTTGTATCAAAGGGTCAGTGTCAGTGTATAAAAGGGACAGTGTTGTTCTATTAAAGGGGCAGCATCGCTGTATTAAATGGGCTGTGTCACTGACTTAAAGGGGCAGTGATGTTGAATTACAGGGGCACGGACGCTGTATTAAACGGGCAGTGTCGCTGTATTAAGGGAGCAGTGAGCACTAGGTTAAAGTAGCAATGTCGTTGTATCAAAGGGTCAGTGTCAGTGTATAAAAGGGACAGTGTTGTTCTATTAAAGGGGCAGCATCGCTGTATTAAATGGGCTGTGTCACTGAATTAAAGGGGCAGCGATGTTGAATTACAGGGGCACGGATGCTGTATTAAAGGGGCAGTGTCGCTGTATTGAATAGGCAGTGTCACTCTTCTAAAGGGACAGTGTTGCAGTATTAAAGGGAGAGTGTTGCTATATTAAAGGGGCAGTGTCAGTGTCGCTGTATTAAAGGGACAATGTCATTATTAAAGGGACAGTGTCGCTGTATTAACGAAGCAGTGTCACTGTATTAAAGGGACAGTGTGGCTGTATTAAAGTGACGTTGTTGCTGTATGAAAGGGACTGTATCGCTGTATTAAAGGAACAGTGTCGCTGTATTAAAAGGACAGAGTCGCTGTTCTAAAGGGGCAGTGTCACCGTTCTAAAGGGTCAGTGTTGCTGTATTAAAGGGGCAGTGGCACTAGGTTAAAGGGGCAGTAGCACTAGGTTAAAGTAGCAATGTCGTTATATCAAAGGGTTAGTCTCAGTGTATAAAAGGGACAGTGTTGTTCTATTAAAGGGGCAGCATCGCTGTATTAAATGGGCTGTGTCACTGAATTAAAGGGTCAGCGATGTTGAATTACAGGAGCACAGACGCTGTATTAAAGGGGCAGTGTCGCTGTATTAAAGGGACAGTGTTGCTGAATTAAAAAGACAGTTTTGCAGTATAAAACAGACAGTATCATTGCATTGAAGAGGCAGTGTTGCTGTTCTAAAGGGGCATTGTTGCTGTATTAAAAGGCCAGTGTCACTACTCTAAAGGGACAGTGTTGTGGGATTAAAGGGACAGTGTCGCTCTGTTAAAGGGGCAGTGTCGATGTATTAAAGGGGTGGTGTCACTGTATTAAATGGACAATGTCGCTCTATTAAAGGGGCAGTTTCGCTGTATTATCGGGGCAGTGTCGATATTCTAAAGGCACAGTGTGGTGTATTAAAGGGAGGGTGTTGCTGTTTTAAAGGGGCAGTGTCGCCGTATAAAAGCAAGGGTGTTGCTGATCTAAAGGGGCAGTGTCGCTGTTTAAAAGGCAGAGAGTTGCTGTATTAAAGGAGCAGTGTCAGTGATGCTGTATTGAAGGGACAGTGTCGCTATATTAAAGGGGACGTGTCGATGTATTAAAGGGGTGGCGTCACTGTACTAAATGGACAATGTCGCTGTATTAAAGGGGATGTGTTGCTGTATTAAAGGGGCAGTGTCGCTGTTCTAAAGGGGCAGTGTCGCTGTTCGAAAGAGACAGTATCGCTGTATTAAAGGTACAATGTCACAGAATTAAAGGGACAGCGTCGCTCTATTAAAGGGGTAGTGTCACTGTATTAAAGGGGCAGTGTGGCTGTATTAAAGTGGCATTCTTGCTTTATGAAATGGGCTGTATCGCTTTATTAAAGGGGTAGTGTAGTTGTATTAAAAGATTGTGTCACTATATAAAAGGGGCATTGTCGCTGAATTAAAGGGACAGTGTCGCTGCATTAAAAGGACAGAGTCGCTGTTCTAAAGGGGCAGTGTCACGGTTCTAAAGAGGCAGTGCCACTGTTCTAAAGGGTCAGTGTTGCTGTATTAAAGAAACAGTGTCGCTGTATTAAAGAGGCAGTGGCACTAGGTTAAAGGGGCAGTAGCACTAGGTTAAAGTAGCAATGTCGTTGTATCAAACGGTCAGTGTCAGTGTATAAAAGGGACAGTGTTGTTCTATTAAAGGGGCAGCATCACTATTAAATGGGCTGTGTCACTGAATTAAAGGGGCAGCGATGTTGAATTACAGGGGCACGGATGCTGTATTAAAGGGGCAGTGTCACTGTATTGAATAGGCAGTGTCACTCTTCTAAAGGGACAGTGTTGCAGTATTAAAGGGAGAGTGTTGCTATATTAAAGGGGCAGTGTCAGTGTCGCTGTATTAAAGGGACAATGTCATTATTAAAGGGACAGTGTCGCTGTATTAACGAAGCAGTGTCACTGTATTAAAGGGACAGTGTGGCTGTATTAAAGTGACGTTGTTGCTGTATGAAAGGGACTGTATCGCTGTATTAAAGGAACAGTGTCGCTGTATTAAAAGGACAGAGTCGCTGTTCTAAAGGGGCAGTTTCGCTGTATTATAGGGGCAGTCTCGATGTTCTAAAGGCACGGTGTGATGTATTAAAGGGAGGGTGTTGCTGTTCTAAAGAGGCAGTGTCGCTGTATAAAAGGAAGGGTGTTGCTGTTCTAAAGGAGCAGTGTCGCTGTATAAAAAGCAGAGAGTTGCTGTATTAAAGGAGCAGTGTCAGTGATGCTGTACTGAAGGGATAGTGTCACTATATTAAAGGGACAATGTCGCTGTATTAAAGGGGCTGTGTCGCTGTATTATAGGGTTATTGTCAATCTTCGAAAGGGACAGTGTCGCACTGTTAAAGGGAGAGAGTTGTTATATTAAAGGGGCAGTGTCAATTTCGCTGTATTAAAGGGACATTGTCACTATTAAAGGGACAGTGTGGCTGTATTAATGGGGCAGTGTCACTATTAAAGGGACAGTGTGGCTGTATTAAAATGGCATTGTTGCTGTATGAAAGGGAATGTATCGCTGTATTAAAGGGGTAGTGTAGTTGTATTAAAGGAACAGTGTCACTATTAAAGGGGCAGTGTCGCTGAATTAAAGGGACAGTGTGGCTGTATTAATGGGGCAGTGTCACTGTATTAAAGGGACAGTGTGGCTGTATTAAAGTGGCGTTGTTGCTGTATGAAAGGGACTGTATCGCTGTATTAAAGGGGTAGTGTAGTTGTATTAAAGGAACAGTGTCACTGTATTAAAGGGGCAGTGCCACTGAATTAAAGGTACAGTGTCGCTGTATTAAAAGGACAGAGTCGCTGTTCTAAAGGGGCAGTGTCACCGTTCTAAAGAGGCAGTGCCACTGTTCTAATGGGTCAGTGTTGCTGTATTAAAGAAATAGTGTCGCTGTATTAAAGGGGCAGTGTCGCTGTATTAAAGGGGCACTGGCACTAGATTAAAGGAGCAATGTCGTTGTCTCAAAGGATCAGTCTCAGTGTATAAAAGGGACAGCGTTGTTCTATTAAAGGGGCAGCATCGCTGTATTAAATGGGTTGTGTCACTGAATTAAAGGGGCAGTGATGTTGAATTACAGGGGCACGGACGCTGTATTAAAGAGGTCGTGTCGCTGTATTAAAGGGACAGTGTTGCTGAATTAAAAAGACAGTGTCGCTGTATAAAACGGACAATAACATTGCATTAAAGGGGCAGTGTCGCTGTTCTAAAGGGGCATTGTTGCTGTATTAAAAGGCTAGTGTCACTGCTCTAAAGGGACAGTGTTGTGAGATTAAAGGGACAGTGTTGCTCTATTAAAGGGGCATGTATTAAAGATGTATTAATGGGGTGGCGTCACTATATTAAATGGACAATGTCGCTGTATTAAAGGGGCAGTTTTGTTGTATTATAGAGGCAGTGTCGATGTTCTAAAGGCACAGTGTGGTGTATTAAAGGGAGGGTGTTGCTGTTTTAAAGGGGCAGTGTCGCTGTATAAAAGGGAGAGAGTTGCTGTTCTAAAGGGGCAGTGTCGCTGTTTAAAAGGCAGAGAGTTGCTGTATTAAAGGAGCAGTGTTAGTGATGCTGTATTGAAGGGACTGTGTCGCTATATTAAAGGGACAATGTCACTGTATTAAAGGGGCAGTGTCGCTGTATTAAAGGGGCAATGTTGCTGTTCTAAAGGGACAGTATCGCAGTATTAAAGGGACAGCGTCGCTGCATTAAAGGGGTAGTGTCACTGTATTAAAGGTATTGTGTCGCTGTATTAAAGGGGCATTGTTGCTGTATTAAAGGGGCAGTATCGCTGTATTAAAGGGGCACGGTTGCTGTTCTAAAGGGACAGTATCGCTGTATTAAAAGTACAGTGTCGCTGCATTAAAGGGACAGCATCGCTGTATTAAAGGGGTAGTGTTACTGTATTAAAGGGGCTGTGTCGCTGTATTAAAAGTACAGTGTCGCTGCATTAAAGGGACAGCATCGCTGTATTAAAGGGGTAGTGTTACTGTATTAAAGGGGCTGTGTCGCTGTATTAAAGGGACAGAGTCGCTGCATTAATGAATCAGTGTTGCTGTATTAAAGGTACAGTGTCGCTGTATTAAAGGGATGGAGTCGCTGTAATATAGGGGCAGTGTCGCTGCTCTAAAGGGGTAGTGTTGCTGCTCTAAGTGTTGCTGTATTAAAGGGACAGTGTCACTATTAAAGGGACAGTGTCAGTGTATTAGCGAGGCAGTATCATTGTATTAAAGGGACAGGGTCGCTATATTTAAGGGGCGGTGTCGTTGTATTAAAGGGGCAGTGTCACTGTTTTAAAGGTACAATGTCACTGTATTAAAGAGGCAGTGTCACTCTTCTAAAGGGACAGTGTCGCTGTATTAAAGGGAGAGTGTATCTATATTAAAGGGGCAGTGTCAGTGTCGCTGTGTTAAAGGGACAGTGTCACTATTAAAGGGGCAGTGTCGCTGTATTAACGGGGCAGTGTCACAGTATTAAAGGGACAGTGTGGCTGTATTAAAGTGGCATTCTTGCTTCATGAAAGGGCCTGTATTGCTGTATTTAGGGGGTAGTGTAGTTATATTAAAAGATAGTGTCACTATATAAAAGGACAGTGTCGCTGTATTAAACGGACAGAGTTGCTGTTCAAATGGGGCAGTGTCACCGTTCTAAAGGGTCAGTGTTGCTGTATTAAAGAAACAATGTTGCTGTATTAAAGAGGCGGTGTCACTGTATTAAAGGAGCAGTGTTTCTGTATTAAAGAGGCAGTGGCAATAGGTCAAAGTAGCAATGTCGTTGTATCAAAGGGTCAGTCTCAGTGTATAAAAGGGACAATGTTGTTCTAATAAAGAGGCAGCATCGCTGTATTAAATGGGCTGTGTCACTGACTTAAAGGGGCAGTGATGTTGAATTACCGGGGCACGGACGCTGTATTAAAGGGGCAGTGTCGCTGTTCTAAAGGGGCATTGTTGCTGTATTAAAAGGCCAGTGTCACTGCTCTAAAGGGACAGTGTTGTGGGATTAAAGGGACAGTGTCGCTGTGTTAAAGGGGTAGTGTCGATGTATTAAAGGGGTGGCGTCACTGTATTAAATGGACAATGTCGCTGTATTAAAGGGGCAGTTTCGCTGTTTTATAGGGGCAGTGTCGATGTTCTAAAGGCACAGTGTGGTGTATTAAAGGGAGGGTGCTGCTGTTTTAAAGGGGCAGTGTCGCTGTATTAAAGGGAGAATGTTGCTGTATTAAAGGGGCAGTGTCAGTGTCGCTGAATTAAAGGGACAGTGTCACTATTAAAGGGACAGTGTCACGGTATTAGCGGGGTAGTATCATTTCATTAAAGTGACAGGGTCGCTATATTTAAGGGGCGATGTCGTTGTATTAAAGGGCAGTGTCACTGTTCTAAAGGTACAATGTCGCTGTATTAAAGAGGCAGTGTCACTCTTCTAAAGGGACAGTGTCGCTGTATTAAAGGGAGAGTTTATCTATATTAATGGGGCAGTGTCAGTGTCGCTGTATTAAAGGACAGTGTCACTATTAAAGAGGCAGTGTCGCTGTATTAACGGGGCAGTGTCACTGTATTAAAGGAACAGTGTAGCTGTATTAAAGTGGCATTATTGCTTTATGAAATGGACTGTATCGCTTTATTAAAGGGGTAGTGTAGTTGTATTAAAGGCTAGCGTCACTATATAAAAGGGGCATTGTCACTGAATTAAAGGGACAGTGTCGCTGTATTAACAGGACAGAGTCGCTGTTCAAATGGGGCAGTGTCACCGTTCTAAAGAGGCAGTGTCACTGTTCTAAAGGATCAGTGTTGCTGTATTAAAGAAACAGTGTCGCTGTATTAAAGAGGCGGTGTCACTGTATTAAATGGACAGTGTCGCTGTATTAAAGGGCAGTGTCGCTGTATTAAAAGGGCAGTGGCACTAGGTTAAAGTAGCAATGTCGTTGTATCAAAGGGTCAGTCTCAGTGTATAAAAGGGACAGTGTTGTTCTATTAAAGGGGCAGCATCGCTGTGTTAAATGGACTGTGTCACTGACTTAAAGGGGCAGTGATGTTGAATTACAGGGGCACGGACGCTGTATTAAACGGGCAGTGTCGCTGTATTAAGGGAGCAGTGAGCACTAGGTTAAAGTAGCAATGTCGTTATATCAAAGGGTCAGTCTCAGTGTATAAAAGGGACAGTGTTGTTCTATTAAAGCGGCAGCATCGCTTTAAAAATGGGCAGTGTCACTGAATGAAAGGGGCAGTGATGTTGAATTACAGGGGCACGGATGCTGTATTAAAGGGACAGTGTTGCTGAATTAAAAAGACATTGTCGCTGTATAAAACAGACAGTATCATTGCATTAAAGGGGCAGTGTCACTGTTGTAAAGAGGCATTGTTGCTGTATTAAAGGGACAGTGTTGTGGGATTAAAGGGACAGTGTCGCTCTGTTAAAGGGGCAGTGCGAATGTATTAAAGGTGTGGCGTCACTGTATTAAATGGACAATGTCGCTGTATTAAAGGGGCAGTTTCGCTGTATTATAGAGGCAGTGTCGATGTTCTAAAGGCACAGTGTGCTGTACTAAAGGGATGGTGTTGCTGTTTTAAAGGGGCAGTGTCGCTATATAAAAGGGAGAGAGTTGCTGTTCTAAAGGGGCAGTGTCGCTGTATAAAAGGAAGGGTGTTGCTATATTAAAGGAGCAGTGTCAGTGATGCTGTATTAAAGGGACAGTGTCGCTATATTAAAGGGACAATGTCGCTGTATTAAAGGGGCAGTTTCACTGTGTTATAGGGGCAGTGTCGATGTTCTAAAGGCACAGTGTGGTATATTAAAGGGAGGGGGTTGCTGTTTTAAAGGGGCAGTGTCGCTGTATTAAAGGGACAGAGTCGCTACATTAAAGGATCAGTGTCGCTGTATTAAAGGTACAGTTTCGCTGTATTAAAGGGGCAGTGTTGCTGTATTAAAGGGGCAGAGTTGCTGTAATATAGGGGCAGTGTCACTGTTCTAAAGGAACAATGTCGCTGTATTAAAGGGAGAGTGTCAGTGTCGCTGTATTAAAGGGACAGTGTCACTATTAAAGGGACAGTGTCACTGTATTAGCGGGGCAGTATCATTGTTTTAAAGGGACAGGGTTGCTACATTTAAGGGGTGGTGTTGTTGTATTAAAGGGGCAGTGTCACTGTTCTAAAGGTACTGTGTCGCTGTATTGAAGGAGCGGTCTCACTATTAAAGGGACAGTGTTACTGTATTAGCGGGGCAGTATCATTGTATGAAAGAGACAGCGTCGCTATATTTAAGGGGCGGTGTCATTGTATTAAAGGGGCAGTGTCACTGTTCTAAAGCGACAGTGTTGCTGTATTAAAGAGGCAGTTTCACTCTTCTAAAGGGACAGTGTCGCTGTATTAAAGGGTGAGTGTATCTATATTAAAGGGACAGTGTCACTATTAAAGGGACAGTGTCGCTATATTAACAGGACAGTGTCACTGTATTAAAGGGACAGTGTGGCTTTATTAAAGTAGCGATATTGCTGTATGAAAGGGACTGTATCGCTGTATTAAAGGGTTAGTGCAGATGTATTAAAGGAACTGTGTCACTGTATAAAAGGGGCATTGTCACTGAATTAAAGGGACAGTGTTGCTGTATTAAAAGGATAGAGTCGCTGTTCTAAAGGGGCAGTGTCACCATTCTAAAGAGGCAATGCCACTGTTCTAAAGGGTCATTGTTGCTGTATTAAACGGGCAGTGTTGCTGTATTAAGGGGGCAGTGGCACTAGGTTAAAGTAGCAATGTCGTTATATCAAAGGGTCAGTCTCAGTGTATAAAAGGGACATTGTTGTTATATTAAAGGGGCAGCATCGCTGTATTAAATGGGCAGTGACACTGAATTAAAGAGGCAGTGATGTTGAATTACAGGGGCACGGATGCTGTATTAAAGAGTCAGTGTCGCTGTATTAAAGGGACGGTGTTGCTGAATTAAAAAGACAGTGTCGCTGTATAAAACGGACAGTGTCATTGCATTAAAGCGGCAGTGTCGCTGTTCTCAAGGGGCATTGTTGCTGTATTAAAAGGCCAGTGTCGCTGCTCTAAAGGGACAGTGTTGTGGGATTAAAGGGACAGTGTCGCTCTGTTAAAGGGGCTGTACGAATGTATTAAAGGGGTGGCGTCACTGTATTAATTGGACAATGTCACTGTATTAAAGGGGCAGTTTCGCTGTATTAAAGAGGCAGTGTCGATGTTCTAAAGGCAAAGTGTGGTGTATTAAAGGGAGGGTGTTGCTGTTTTAAAGGGGCAGTATCGCTGTATAAAAGGGAGAGAGTTGCTGTTTTAAAGGGGCAGTGTCGCTGTTTAAAAGGGAGAGAGTTGCTGTATTATAGGAGCAGTGTCAGTGATGCTGTATTGAAGGGACAGTGTCACTATATTAAAGGGACGATGTCGCTGTATTAAACGGCAGTGTCGCTGTATTAAATGGGCAGTGTTGCTGTATTAAGGGGGCAGTGGCACTAGGTTAAAGTAGCAATGTCGTTATATCAAAGGGTCAGTCTCAGTGTATAAAAGGGACAGTGTTGTTCTATTAAAGGGGCAGCATCGCTTTATTAAATGGGCTGTGTCACTGAATTAAAGGGGCAGTGATGTTGAAATACAGGGGCACGGATGCTGTATTAAAGGATCAGTGTCGCTGTATTAAAGGGACAGTGTTGCTGAATTAAAAGGACAGTGTTGCTGTATAAAACGGACAGTATCATTGCATTAAAGGGGCAGTGTCGCTGTTCTAAAGGGGCATTGTTGCTGTATTAAACGGCCAGTGTCACTGCTCTAAAGGGACAGTGTTGTGGGATTAAAGGGACAGTGTCGCTCTGTTAAAGGGGCAATGCAAATGTATTAAAGGGGTGCGTCACTGTATTAAATGGACAATTTCGCTGTAATAAAGGGACAGTGTTGCTGTATAAAAGGGGCTGTGTCACTGTATTAAATCGTCAGTGTCACTGTTCTAAAGGGCAGTGTCGCTGTTAAAAGGGACAGTGCTGCTGTATTAAAGGGACATTGTCTCAGTTCTAAAGGGGCAGATTGCTGTATTGAAGGTTCAGTGTCACTGTATTAAAGGGGTAGTTTAGTTGTATTAAAGGGGCAGTGTCGCTGTATTAAAGGAGCAGTGTCAGTGATGCTGTATTGAAGGGACAGTGTCGCTATATTAAATTGACATTGTCGCTGTTCTAAAGGGGCAGTTTTGTTGTATTATAGGGGCAGTGTCGATGTTCTAAAGGCACAGTGTGGTGTATTAAAGAGATGGTGTTGCTGTTTTAAAGGGGCAGTGTCGCTGTATAAAAGGGAGAGAGTTGCTGTTCTAAAGGGGCAGTGTCGCTGTATAAAAGGGAGGGTGTTGCTGTATTAAAGGAGCAGTGTCAGTGATGCTGTATTAAAAGGACAGTATCGCTGTATTAAAGGTACTCTGTCGCTGTATTAAAAGGACAGAGTCGCTGTTCTAAAGGGTCAGTGTTACTGTATTAAAGAAACAGTGTTGCTGTATTAAATGGACAGTGTCGCTGTATTAAAGGGGCAGTGTCACTGTATTAAAGGAGCAGTGGCACTAGGCTAAAGCAGCAATGTCGTTGTATCAAAGGGTCAGTCTCAGTATATAAAAGGGACAGTGTTGGTCTATTAAAGGGGCAGCATCGCTGTATTAAATGGGCTGTGTCACTGAATTAAAGGGGCAGTGATGTTGAATTACAGGGGCAAGGACGCTGTATTAAAAGGGCAGTGTTGCTGTATTAAAGGGACAGTGTTGCTGTTCTAAAGGGGCAGTGTTGCTGTATTAAAGGGTCACTGTTGCTGTTCTAAAGAGGCAGTATCTCTGTATTAAAGGTACAGTGTCACTGCATTAAAGGGACAGCATCACTGTATTAAAGGGGTAGTGTCACTGTATTAAAGAGGCAGTGTCGTTGTATTAAAGGGACAGAGTCGCTGCATTAAAGGATCAGTGTCGCTGTATTAAAGGTACAGTGTCACTGTATGAAAGGGGCAGTGTTGCTGTATTAAAGGGACAGAGTCGTGTAATATAGGGGCAGTGTCGCTGTTCAAAAGGGGTAGTGTTGCTGTTCTAAGTGTCGCTGTATTAAAGGGACAGTGTCTCTGTATTAAATGGAGAGTGTTGCTGTATTAAAGGTACAGTGTCAGTGTCGCTGTATTAAAGGGACAGTGTCACTATTAAAGGGACAGTGTCACTGTATTAGCGGGGCAGTGTCATTGTATTAAAGGGACAGGGTGGCTATATTTAAGGGGCAGTGTCGTTGTATTAAAGGGGCAGTGTCACTGTTCTTAATGGACAGTGTCGCTGTATTAAAGGGAGAGTGTTGCTGTATTAAATGGACAATGGCAGTGTCGCTGTATTAATGGGACAGTGTCACTATTAAAGAGACAGTGTCACTGTATTAGCGGGATAGTATTGTATTAAAGGGACAGGGTGGCTATATTTGAAGGGCGGTGTCGTTGTATTAAAGGGGCAGTGTCACTGTTCTAAAGGTACTGGGTCACTGTATTAAAGAGGCAGTGTAACTCTTCTAAAGGGACAGTGTCGCTGTATTAAAGGGAGAGAGTATCTATAATAAAGGGCCGGTGTCAGTGTCGCTGTATTAAATGGACAGTGTCACTATTAAAGGGACAGTGTCGCTGTATTAACGGGGCAGTGTCACTGTATTAAAGGGCAGTATAGCGGTATTAAAGTGGTGTTATTGCTTTATGAAAGGGACTCTATCGCTGTATTAAAGGGGTAGTGTAGTCGTATTAAAGGATAGTGTCACTATATTAAAAGGGGCATTGTCGCTGAATTAAAGGGACAGTGTCGCTATATTAAAAGGACAGAGTCGCTGTTCAAATGGGGCAGTGTCACTGTTCTAAAGAGGCAGTGTCACTGTTCTAAACGGTCAGTGTTGCTGTATTAAAGAAACAGTGTTGCTGTTTTCAAAAGGTGGTGTCACTGTATTAAATGGACAGTGTCACTGTATTAAAGGAGCAGTGTCGCTGTATTAAAGGGGCAGTGGCACTAGGTTAAAGTAGCAATGTCGTTGTATCAAAGGGTCTGTCTCAGTGTATAAAAGGGACAGTGTTGTTCTATTAAAGGGTCAGCATCGCTGTATTAAATGGGCTGTGTCACTGACTTCAAGGGGCAGTGAAGTTGAATTTCAGGGGCATGGATGCTGTATTAAAGGGGCAGTGTCGTTGAATTAAAGGGACAGTGTTGCTGTATAGAACGGACATTACCATTGCATTAAAGGGGCAGTGTCACTGTTCTAAAGGGACAGTGTTGTGGGATTAAAGGGACAGTGTCGCTCTGTTAAAGGGGCAGTGTCGAGGTATTAAAGGGGTGGCGTCACTGTATTAAATGGACAATGTCGCTGTATTAAAGGGGCAGTTTTGCTCTGTTATAGGGGCAGTGTCGATGTTCTAAAGGCACAGTGTGCTGTATTAAAGGGAGGGTGTTGCTGTTTTAAAGGAGCAGTGTTTCTGTATAAAATTGAAAGAGTTGCTGTTCTAAAAGGGCAGTGTCGCTGTATAAAATGGAGAGAGTTGCTGTTCTAAAGGGGCAGTGTCTCTGTTCTAAAGGTGCAGTGTAGCTGTATTAAAGGGGCAGTGTCTCTGTTCTAAAGGGACTGTGTCGCTGTATTAAAGGGGCAATGTCCCTTCTAAAGGGGCAGTGTAGCTGTATTAAAGGGGAAGTGTCTCTGTTCTAAAGGGACAGTGTCACTGTATTAAAGGGGCAGTGTCTCTGTTCTAAAGGGGCAGCGCCGCTGTATTAAAGGGGTAGTGTCTCTGTTCTATACGGACAGTGTCACTGCATTAAAGGGACAGCATCGCTGTATTAAAGGAGTAGCGTCACTGTATTAAAGAGGCAGTGTCGCTGCATTAAAGGATCAGTGTCGCTGTATTAAAGGTACAGAGTCACTGTATTAAAGGGTCAGTGTTGCTGTATTAAAGGGACAGAGTCGCTGTAATATAAGGGCACTGTCGCTGTTCTAAAGGGGTAGTGTTGCTGCTCTAAGTGTCACTGTATTAAAGGGACAGTGTCGCTGTATTAAAGGGAGAGTGTTGCTGTATTAAAGGGACAGTGTCAGTGTCGCTGTATTAAAGGGACAGTGTCACTATTAAAGGGACAGTGTCACTGTATTACCGGGGCAGTATCTTTGTATTAAAGGGACAGGGTGGCTATATTTAAGGAGCGGTGTTGTTGTATTAAAGGGGCAGTGTCACTGTTCTTAATGGATTGTGTCGCTGTATTAAAGGGACAGTGTCACTAATAAAGGGACAGTGTCGCTGTATTAACAGGGCAGTGTCACTGTGTTAAAGGGACAGTGTGGCTGTATTAAAGTGGAGTTATTGCTGTATGATAGGGACTCTTTCGCTGTATTAAAATGGTAGTGCAATTGTATTAAAGGAACAGTGTCACTGTATCAAAGGGGCATTGATCGCTGAATTAAAGCGACAGTGTCGCTGTATTAAAAGGACAGAGTCGCTGTTCTAAAGGGGCAGTGTCACCGTTCTAAAGAGGCAGTGCCACTGTTCTAAAGGGTCAGTGTTACTGTATTAAAGAGCAGTGTTGCTGTATTAGAGGGGCGGTGGTGTTGTATTAAAGGGTCAGTGTCACTGTTCTAAAGGTACAGTGTCGCTGTATTAAAGGGAGTGTATCTATATTAAAGGGGCAGTGTCAGTGTCGCTGTATTAAAGGGACAGTGTCACTATTAAAGGGACAGTGTCTCTGTATTAACGGAGAAATGTCACTGTATTAAAGGGACAGTGTGGCTGTATTAAGGGGGCAGTGTCGCTGTATTAAAAGGACAGAGTCGCTGTTCTAAAGGGGCAATGCCACCGTTCTAAAGAGGCAGTGCCACTGTTCTATAGGGTCAGTGTTGCTGTATTAAACGGGCAGTGTCGCTGTATTAAAGGGGCACTGGCACTAGGTTAAAGTAGCAATGTCGTTATATCAAAGAGTCAGTCTCAGTGTATGAAAGGGACAGTGTTGTTCTATTAAAGGGGCAGCATCACTTTATTAAATGGGTAGTGTCACTGAATTAAAGGGGCAGTGTTTTTGAATTACAGTGGCACGGATGTTGTATTAAAGGGGCAGTTTTGATGTATTAAAGGGACAGTGTTGCTGAATTGAAAAGACAGTGTCGCTGTATAAAACTGACAGTATCATTGCATTAAAGGGGCAGTGTTGTTGTTCTAAAGGGGCATTGTTGCTGTATTAAAAGGCCAGTGTCACTGCTCTAAAGGGACAGTGTTGTTGGATTAAAGGGCCAGTGTCGCTCTGTTAAATGGGCAGTGCAAATGTATTAAAGGGGTGGTGTCACTGTATTAAATGGACAATGTCACTGTATTAAAGAGGCAGTTTCGCTGTATTATAGAGGCAGTGTCGATGTTCTAAAAGCACAGTGTAATGTATTAAAGGGAGGGTGTTGCTGTTTTAAAGGGGCAGTGTCGCTGTATAAAAGGGAGAGAGTTGCTGTTCTAAAAGGGCAGTGTCGCTGTATAAAAGGAAGGGTGTTGCTGTATTAAAGGAGCAGAGTCAGTGATGCTGTATTAAAGGGACAGTGTCGCTATATTAAAGGGACAATGTCGCTGTATTAAAGGGGCAGCCTCGCTGTATTATAGGAGCAGTGTCACCGTTCTAAAGAGGCAGTGTTGCTGTTCTATAGGGGCAGTGTTGCTTTTCTAAAGGGGCAGTGTCGCTGTATTAAAGGGGCACTGTTGCTGTTCTAAAGGTACAGTATCGCTGTATTAAAGGTACAGTGTCGCTGCATTAAAGGGACAGCATCGCTGTATTAAAGGGTTTAGTGTCACTCTATTAAAGATGCAGTGTCGCTGTATTAAAGGGACATAATCGCTGCATTAAAGGGTCAGTGTTGCTGTATTAAAGGTACAGTGTCACTGTATTAAAGGGGCAGTGTTGCTGTATTAAAGGGTCAGAGTCGCTGTAATATAGGGGCAGTGTCACTGTTCTAAAGGAGTAGTGTTGCTGCTCTAAGTGTCGCTGTATTAAAGGGACAGTGTCAGTGTCGCTGTATTAAAGGGACAGTGTCACTATTAAAGAGACAGTGTCACTGTATTAGTGGGGCAGTATCATTGTATTAAAGGGACAGGGTCACTATATTTAAGGGGCGGTGTCGTTGTATTAAAGAAGCAGTGTCACTCTTTTAAAGGGACAGTGTCGCTGTACTAAAGGGAGTGTGTATCTATATTAATGGGGCAGTGTCAGTGTCGCTGTGTTAAAGGGACAGTCACTATTAAAGGGACAGTGTCGCTGTATTAACAGGGCAGTGTCACTGCATTGAAGGGACAGTGTGGCTGTATTAACGGGGCAGTGTCACTGTATTAAAGGGACAATGTGGCTGTATTAAAGTTGCATAATTGCTGTATGAAAGGGACTATATCGCTGAATTAAAGAGGTAATGCAGTTGAATTAAAGGAACAGTGTCACTGTATCAAAGGTGCATTGTCGCTGAATTAAAGGGACATTGTCGCTGTATTAAAAGGACAGAGTCGCTGTTCTAATGGGGCAGTGTCACCATTCTAAAGGGGCAGTGCCACTGTTCTAAAGGGTCAGTGTTGGTGTATTAAAGAAACAGTGTCGCTGTATTAAAGAGGCGGTGTCACTGTGTTAAATGGACAGTATCGCTGTATTAAAGGGGCAGTGTCGCCGTATTAAAGGGACAGTGTCACTATTAAAGGGACAGTGTCGCCGTATTAACGGGGCAGTGTCACTGTATTAAAGGGACAGTGTCGCTGTATTAAAGTGGCATAATTGCTGTATGAAAGGGACTATATCGCTGAATTAAAGAGGTAATGCAATTGTATTAAAGGAACAGTGTCACTGTATCAAAGGTGCATTGTCGCTGAATTAAAGGGACAGTGTCGCTGTATTAAAGGGGCAGTGGCACTAGGTTAAAGTAGCAATGTCGTTGTATCAAAGGGTCAGTCTCAGTGTATAAAAGGGACAGTGTTGTTCTATTAAAGGGGCAGCATCGCTGTATTAAATGGGCTGTGTCACTGAATGAAAGGGGCAGTGATGTTGAATTACACGGGCGTGGACGCTGTATTAAAAGGGCAGTGTTGCTGTATTAAAGGGGCAGTGTCGCTGTATTAAAGGGGCACTGTTGCTGTTCTAAAGAGGCAGTATATCTGTATTAAAGGTACAGTGTCGCTGCATTAAAGGGACAGCATCGCTCTATTAAAGGAGAAGTGTCACTCTATTAAAGGGGCAGTGTCGCTGTATTAAAGGGGCAGTGTCGCTGTATTAAAGGGGTAGTGTCACTGTATTAAAGAGGCAGTGTCGCTGCATTAAAGGGACAGAGTCGCTGCATTAAAGGATCAGTGTTGCTGTATTAAAGGGACAGAGTCGCTGTAATAAAGGGGCAGTGTCGCTGTTCCAAAGGGGTAGTGTTGCTGCTCTAAGTGTCGCTGTATTAAAGGGACAGTGTCAGGGTTGCTGTATTAAAGGGAGAGTGTTGCTGTATTAAAGTGGCAGTGTCACTGTAATAAAGGAGCAGTGTCGCTGAATTAAAGGGGCAGTGTCGCTCTATTAACGGGGCACTGTGGCTCTTCTAAAGGGACAGTGTCGCCGTTCCAAAGGGGCAGTGTCGCTGTATTAAAGAGACAGCATCGCTGTATTAAAGGGGTAGTGTCATTGTATTAAAGGTACAGTGTCGCTGTATTAAAGGAGCAGTGTTCCTGTATTAAAGGGGCAGTGTCGCTGTATTATAGGGGCAGTGTCGCAGTTCCAAAGGGGCATGTCACTGTATTAAAGGGACACTGTTGCTGATCTAAAGGGACAGTATCGCTGTATTAAAGGTACAGTGTCGCTGCATTAAAGGGACAGCATCGCTGTATTAAAGGAGTAGTGTCACTCTATTAAAGGGGCAATGTCGCTGTATTAAAGGGGCTGTGTTGCTGTATTAAAGGGGCAGTATCTCTGTATTAAAGGGAGAGTGTTGCTGTATTATAGGGGCAGTGTCGCTGTTCTAGAGGGGCAGTGTTGCTGTATTAAAGGGGCACTGTTGCTCTTCTAAAGGGACATTATCGCTGTATTAAAGATACAGTGTCACTGAATTAAAGGGGCAGTGATGGTGAATTACAGGGGCACGGATGCTGTATAAAAAGGGCAGTGTCGCTGTATTAAAGGGACAGTGTTGCTGAATTAAAAACACAATGTCGCTGTACAAAATGGACAGTATCATTGCATTAAAGGGGCAGTGTCGTTGTTCTAAAGTGGCATTGTTGCTATATTAAAAGCGCAGTGTCACTGTTCTAAAGGTACAGTGTCACTGTATTAAAGAGGCAGTGTCACTCATCTAGAGGGACAGTGTCGCAGTATTAAAGGGCGAGTGTTGCTATATTAAAGGGGCAGTGTCGCTGTATTAATGGGACATTGTCACTATTAAAGGGACAGTGTCGCTGTATTAACGGGGCAGTGTCACTATTAAAGGGACAATGTGGCTGTATTAAAGTGGCGTTGTTGCTGTATGAAAGGGACTGTATCGCTGAATTAAAGGGGTAGTGTAGTTGTGTTAAAGGAACAGTGTCACTGTATCAAAGGGGCATTGTCGCTGAATTAAAGGGACAGTGTCGCTGTATTTAAAGGACAGAGTCGCTGTTCTAAAGGGGCAGTGTCACCATTCTAAAGAGGCAGTGCCACTGTTCTGTTGCTGTATTAAAGAAACAGTGTTGCTGTATTAAAGAGGTCATGTCACTGTATTAAATGGACAGTGTCGAACTATTAAAGGGGCAATGTCACTGTATTAAGGGGGCAATGGCACTAGGTTAAAGTAGCAATGTCGTTATATAAAAGGGTCAGTCTCAGTGTATAAAAGGGCCAGTGTTATTCTATTAAAGGGGCAGCATCACTGTATTAAATGGGCTGTGTCACTGAATGAACAGGGCAGTGATGTTGAATTACAGGGGCATGGACGCCGTATTAAAGGGGCAGTGTCGCTGTATTAAAGGGGCATTGTCGCTGTATAATAGGGGCAGTGTCGCTGTTCTAAAGGGGCAGTGTCGCTGTATTAACGGGGCACTGTGGCTCTTCTAAAGGGACAGTATCGCTGTATTAAAGGAATGGTGTCGCTGCATTAAAGAGACAGCATCGCTGTATTAAAGGGGTAGTGTCACTGTATTAAAGGTACAGTGTCGCTGTATTAAAGGAGCAGTGTTCCTGTATTAAAGGGGCAGTGTCGCTGTAATATAGGGGCAGTGTCGCAGTTCCAAAGGGTCAGTGTCGCTGTATTGAAGGGACACCGTTGCTGTTCTAAAGTGTCAGTATCGCTGTATTAAAGGTACAGTGTCGCTGCATTAAAAGGACAACATCGCTCTATTAAAGGAGTAGTGTCATTCTATTAAAGGGGCAGTGTCGCTGTACTAAAGGGGCTGTGTTGCTGTATTAAAGGGGCAGTGTCACTGTATTAAAGGGAGAGTGTTGCTGTATTATAGGGGCAGTGTCGCTGTTCTAAAGGGGCAGTGTCGCTGTATTAAAGATGCAGTGTCACTGAAATAAAGGGGCATTGATATTGAATTACAGGGACACGGACGCTGTATTAAAAGGGCAGTGTTGCTGTATTAAAGGGACAGTGTTGCTGAATTAAAAACACAGTGTCGCTGTATAAAATGGACAGTATCATTGCATTAAAGGGGCAGTGTCGTTGTTCTAAAGTGGCATTGTTGCTGTATTAAAAGGGCAATGTCACTGTTCTAAAGGTACAGTGTCGCTGTATTAAAGAGGCAGTGTCACTCTTCTAAAGGGACAGTGTCGCAGTATGAAAGGGCGAGTGTTGCTATATTAAAGGGGCAGTGTCAGTGTCGCTGTATTAAAGGGACATTGTCACTATTAAAGGGACAGTGTCGCTGTATTAACGGGGCAGTGTCACTATTAAAGCGATAGTGTGGCTGTATTAAAGTGGCGTTGTTGCTGTATGAAAGGGACTGTGTCGCTGTATTAAAGGGGTAGTGTAGTTGTATTAAAGGAACAGTGTCACTGTATTAAAGGGGCATTGTCGCTGATTTAAAGGGACAGTGTTGCTGTATTAAAGAGGCAGTGTCACTCTTCTAAAGGGACAGTGTCGCAGTATGAAAGGGCGAGTGTTGCTATATTAAAGGGACATTGTCACTATTAAAGGGACAGTGTCACTGTATTAACGGGGCAGTGTCACTGTATTAAAGGGACAGTGTGACTGTATTAAAGTGGCGTTGTTGCTGTATTAAAGGGGTAGTGTAGTTGTATTAAAGGAACAGTGTCACTATTAAAGGGGCATTGTCGCTGAATTAAAGGGACAGTGTTGCTGTATTAAAAGGACAGAGTCGCTGTTCTAATGGGGCAGTGTCACCATTCTAAGAGGCAGTGCCACTGTTCTAAAGGGTCAGTGTTGCTGTATTAAAGAAACAGTGTTGCTGTATTAAAGAGGCAGTGTCACTGTATTAAATGGACAGTGTCACTGTATTAAAGGGGCAGTGTTGCTGTATTAAAAGGACAGAGTCGCTGTTCTAAAGGGGCAGTGTCACCGTTCTAAAGGGGCAGTGTCACTGTTCTAAAGGGTCAGTGTTGCTGTATTAAAGAAACTGTTGCTGTATAAAAGAGGCAGTGTCACTGTATTAAATGGACAGTGACACTGTATTAAAGGGGCAGTGTCGCTGTATTAAAGGGGCAGTGGCACTAGGTTAAAGCAGCAATGTCGTTGTATCAAAGGGTCAGTCTCAGTGTATAAAAGGGACAGTGTTGTTCTATTAAAGGGCTGTGTCACTGAATGAAAGGGGCAGTGATGTTGAATTACAGGGGCACGGACTCTATATTAAAGGGGCAGTGTCGCTGTATTAAAGGGACAGTGTTGCTGAACTAAAAAGACAGTGTCGCTGTATAAAACGGACAGTATCATTGCATTAAAGGGGCAGTGTCACTGTTCTAAAGTGGCATTGTTGCTGGTTTAATAGGGCAGTGTCACTGCTCTAAAGGGACAGTGTTGTGGTATTAAAGGGACAGTGTTGCTCTATTAAAGGTGCAGTGTCAATGTATTAAAGGGATGGCGTCACTGTATTAAATGGACAATGTCGCAGTATAAAAGGGGCAGTTTCGCTGTCTTAAAGGAGCAGTGTCAGTGATGCTGTATTGAAAGGACACAGTCGCTATATTAAATGGACAGTGTCGCTGTTCTAAAGGGGCAGTTTCGCTGTATTATAGGGGCAGTGTCGATGTTCTAAAGGCACAGTGTGGTGTATTAAAGGGAGAGAGTTGCTGTTTTAAAGGGGCAGTGTTGCTGTATGAAAAGGAGAGAGTTGCTGTTCTAAAGTGGCAGTGTCGCTGTTTAAAAGACAGAGAGTTGCTGTATTAAAGGAGCAGTGTCAGTGATGCTGTATTGAAGGGACAGTGTCGCTATATTAAAGGGACAATGTCGCTGTATTAAAGGGACAGTTTTGTTGTATTATAGGGGCAGTGTCGATGTTCTAAAGGCACAGCGTGGTGTATTAAAGGGAGGGGGTTGCTGTTTTAAAGGAGCAGTGTCGCTGTATAAGAGGGAGGGTGTTGCTGTTCTAAAGGGGCAATGTCGCTCTATAAAAGGGAGGGTGTTGCTGTTCTTAAGGGAAAGAGTTGCTGTATTAAAGGAGCAGTGTCAGTGATGCTGTATTGAAGGGATAGTGTCGCTATATTAAATGGACATTGTCGCTGTATTAAAGGGAGAGAGTTGCTGTTCTAAAGGGGCAGTGTCGCTGTTTAAAAGGCAGAGAGTTGCTGTAATAAAGGAGCAGTATCAGTGATGCTGTATTGAAGGGACAGTGTCGCTCTATTAAAGGGACAATATCGCTGTATTAAAGGAGCAGTGTCAGTGATGCTGTATTGAAGGGATAGTGACGCTATATTAAATGGACATTGTCGTTGTATTAAAGGGGCAGTATTGCTGTATAATAGGGGCAGGGTCGCTGTTCTAAAGGGGCAGTGTCGCTGTATTAAAGGGGCACTGTGGCTCTTCTAAAGGGACAGTATCGCTGTATTAAAGGAATGGTGTCGCTGCATTAAAGAGACAGCATCGCTGTATTAAAGGGGTAGTGTCACTGTATTAAAGGTACAGTATCGCTGTATTAAAGGAGCTGTGTTGCTGTATTAAAGGGACAGAGTCACTGTAATATAGGGGCAGTGTTGCTGTTCTAAAGGAGTAGTGCTGCTCTGAGTGTCGCTGTATTAAAGGGACAGTGTCAGTGTCGCTGTATTAAAGGGACAGTGTCACTATTAAAAGGACAGTGTCACTGTATTAGCGGGGCAGTGTCATTTTATTAAAGGGACAATGTGGCTGTATTAAAGTGGCATAATTGCTGTATGAAAGGGACGATATCGCTGAATTAAAGAGGTAATGCAGTTGTATTAAAGGAACAGTGTCACTGTATTAAAGGGGCAGTGTCGATGTATTACAGGGGCAGTGTCGCAATTCCAAAGGGGCATTGTCGCTGTATTAAAGGGAAACTGTTGCTGTTCTAAAGGGACAGCATCGCTGTATTAAAGTAGTGTCACTCTATTAAAGGGGCAGTGACGCTGTATTAAAGGGCGAGTGTTGCTATATTAAAGGGGCAGTGTCAGTGATGCTGTATTGAAGGGACAGTGCCTCTATATTAAAGGTACAGTGTCGCTGTATTAAAGGGGAAGTGTCGCTGTATTATAGGGGCAGTGTCGCTGTTCTAAAGGGGCAGTGTTGCTGTATTAAAGTGTCACTGTTGCTGTTCTAAAGAGGCAATATCTCTGTATTAAAGGTACAGTGTCACTGCATTAAAGGAACAGCATCGCTGTATTAAAGGAGTAGCGTCACTGTATTAACGAGGCAGTGTCGCTTTATTAAAGGGACAGAGTCGCTGCATTAAAGGATCAGTGTCGCTGTATTAAAGGTACAGTGTCACTGTATTAAAGGGGCAGTGTTGCTGTATTAAAGGGACAGAGTCGCTGTAATATAGGGGCAGCGTCGCTGTTCTAAAGGAGTAGTGTTGCAGCTCTGAGTGTCGCTGTATTAAAGGGACAGTGTCAGTGTCGCTGTATTAAAGGGACAGTGTCACTATTAAAGAGACAGTGCCACTGTATTAGCGGGGCAGTGTCATTGTATTAAAGGGACAATGTGGCTGTATTAAAGTGGCATAATTGCTGCATGAAAGGGACTATATCGCTGAATTAAAGAGGTAATGCAGTTGTATTAAAGGAACAGTGTCACTGTATCAAAGGTGCCTTGTCGCTGAATTAAAGGGACATTGTCGCTGTATTAAAAGGACAGAGTCGCTGTTCTAATGGGGCAGTGTCACCAATCTAAAGGGGCAGTGCCACTGTTCTAAAGGGTCAGTGTTGCTGTATTAAAGAAACAGTGTTGCTGTATTAAAGAGGCAGTGTCACTGTATTAAATGGACAGTGTCGCTGTATTAAAGGGGCAGTGTTGCCGTATTAAAGGGACAGTGTCACTATTAAAGGGACAGTGTCACTGTATTAGCCCGGCAGTGTCATTGTAATAAAGGGACAGGGTGGCTATATTTAAGGGGCGGTGTCGTTGTATTAAAGGGGCAATGTCACTGTTCTTAATGGACAGTGTTGCTGTATTAAAGGAAGAGTGTATCTATATTAAAGGGACAGTGTCACTAATAAAGGGACAGTGTCGCTGTATTAACAGGGCAGTGTCACTGTATTAAAGGGATAGTGTCGCTGTATTAAAGTGGCATTATTGCTGTATGATAGGGACTGTATCGCTGTATTAAAGAGGTAGTCCAGTTGTATCAAAGGAACAGTGTCACTGTATCAAAGGGGCATTGTCGCTGTATTAAAAGGACAGAGTCGCTGTTCTAAAGGGTCAGTGTCACCATTGCAAAGAGGCAGTGCCACTGTTCTAAAGGGTCAGTGTTGCTGTATTAAAGAAACAGTGTTGCTGTATTAAAGAGGCGGTGTCACTGTATTAAATGGACTGTGTCACTGTATTAAAGGGGCAGTGTCACTGTATTAAAGGTAAAATGTTACTGTATTAAAGGGGCAGTGTCGCTGTATTAAAGGGGCAGTGTCGCTGTATTATAGGGGCAGTGTCGCTGTTCTAAAGGGGCAGTATCGCTGTGTTAAAGGGGTACTCTTGCTGTTCTAAAGGGACAGTATCGCTGTATCAAAGCTACAGTGTCGCTTCATTAAAGGGACAGCATCGCTGTATTAAAGGGGTAGTGCCACTTTATTAAAGGGGCAGTGTCGCTGTATTAAAGGGACAGAGTCACTGCATTAAAGGATCAGTGTCACTGTATTAAACGTACAGTGTCGCTGTACTAAAGGGGCAGTGTTGCTGTATTAAAGAGAGAGTGTTGCTGTATTAAAGGGACAGTGTCAGTGTCGCTGTATTAAAGGGACAGTGTCAGTATTAAAGGGACAGTGTCGCTGTATTAATGGGGCACTGTGGCTCTTCTAAAGGGACAGTATCGCTGTATTAAAGGAACGGTGTTGCTGCATTAAAGAGACAGCATCGCTGTATTAAAGGGGTAGTGTCACTGTATTAAAGGTACAGTGTCGCTGTATTGAAGGAGCAGTGTTCCTGTATTAAAGGGGCAGTGTCGCTGTATTATAGGGGCAGTGTCGCAGTTCCAAAGGGGCAGTGTCGCTGTATTAAAGGGACACTGTTGCTGTTCTAAAGGGACAGTGTCGCAGTATTAAAGGTACAGTGTCGCTGCATTAAAGGGACAGCATCGCTGTATTAAAGGAGTAGTGTCACTCTATTAAAGGGGCAGTGTCGCTGTATTAAAGGGACAGTGTTGCTGAATTAAAAACACAGTGTCGCTGTATAAAATGGACAGTATCATTGCATTAAAGGGGCAGTGTCGTTGTTCTAAAGTGGCATTGTTGCTGTATTAAAAGGGCAATGTCACTTCTAAAGGTACAGTGTTGCTGTATTAAAGAGGCAGTGTCACTCTTCTAAAGGGACAGTGTCGCAGTATGAAAGGGCGAGTGTTGCTATATTAAAGGGGCAGTGTCAGTGTCGCTGTATTAAAGGGACATTGTCACTATTAAAGGGACAGTGTCGCTGTATTAACGGGGCAGTGTCACTGTATTAAAGGGACAGTGTGGCTGTATTAAAGTGGCGTTGTTGCTGTATGAAAGGGACTGTGTCGCTGTATTAAAGGGGTAGTGTAGTTGTATTAAAGGAACAGTGTCACTGTATTAAAGGGGCATTGTCGCTGAATTAAAGGGACAGTGTCGCTATATTAAAAGGACAGAGTCGCTGTTCTAAAGGGGCAGTGTCACCATTCTAAAGAGGCAATGCCACTGTTCTAAAGGATCAGTGTTGCTGTATTAAAGAAACGGTGTTGCTCTATTAAAGAGGCGGTGTCACTGTATTAAATGGACAGTGTCACTGTATTAAAGGGGCAGTGTCGCTGTATTAAAGGGGCAGTGACACTAGGTTGAAGCAGCAATGTCGTTGTATCAAAGGGTCAGTCTCAGTGTATAAAAGGGACAGTGTTGTTCTATTAAAGGGCTGTGTCACTGAATGAAAGGGGCAGTGATGTTGAATTACAGGGGCATGGACGCTGTATTTAAGGGGCAGTGTCGCTGTATTAAAGGGACAGTGTTGCTGAATTAAAAAGACAGTGTCGCTGTATAAAACGGACAGTATCATTGCATTAAAGGGGCAGTGTCACTGTTCTAAAGTGGCATTGTTGCTGGTTTAAAAGGGCAGTGTCACTGCTCTAAAGGGACAGTGTTGTGGTATTAAAGGGACAGTGTCGCTCTGTTAAAGGGGCAGTGTCGATGTATTAAAGGGATGGTGTCACTGTATTAAATGGACAATGTCGCTGTATAAAAGAGCAAGTTTCGCTGTATTAAAGGAGCAGTGTCAGTGATGCTGTATTGAAGGGATACTGTCGCTGTATTAAATGGACAGTGTCGCTGTTCTAAAGGGGCAGTTTCGCTGTATTATAGGGGCAGTGTCGATGTTCTAAAAGCACAGTGTGGTGTATTAAAGGGAGAGAGTTGCTGTTTTAAAGGGGCAGTGTCGCTGTATAAAAGGAAGAGAGTTGCTGTTCTAAAGGGGCAGTGTCGCTGTTTAAAAGGCAGAGAGTTGCTGTAATAAAGGAGCAGTGTCAGTGATGCTGTATTGAAGGGACAGTGTCGCTATATTAAAGGGACAATGTCGCTGTATTAAAGGGGCAGTTCCGCTGTATTATAGGGGCAGTGTCGATGTTCTAAAGTCACAGTGTGGTGTATTAAAGGGAGGATGTTGCTGTTTTAAAGGAGTAGTGTTGCTGTATTAAAGGGACAGTGTCACTGTATTAAAGCGAGAGTGTTGCTGTATTAAAGGGACAGTGTCACTATTAAAGAGACAGTGTCACTGTATTAGCGGGGCAGTGTCATTGTATCAAAGGGACAGGGTTGCTATATTTAAGGGGCGTTGTCGTTGTATTAAAGGGGCAGTGTCACTCTTCTAAAGGGACAGTGTCACTGTACTTAAGGGAGAGTGTATCTATATTAATGGGGCAGTGTCAGTGTCACTGTATTAAAGGGACAGTGTCACTATTAAAGGGGCAGTGTCGCTGTATTAACGGGGCAGTGTCACTGTATTAAAGGGACAGTGTGGCTGTATTAAAGTGGCGTAATTGCTGTATGAAAGGAACTATATCACTCAATTAAAGAGGTAATGCAGTTGTTTTAAAGGAACAGTGTCACTGTATCAAAGAGGCATTGTCGCTGAATTAAAGGGACAGTGTCACTGTATTAAAACGACAGAGTCGCTGTTCTAAAGAGGCAGTGTTACCATTCTAAAGGGGCAATGCCACTTTTCTAAAGGGTCAGTGTTGCTGTATTAAAGAAACAGTGTTGCTGTATTAAAGAGGCGGTGTCACTGTATTAAATGGACAGTGTCGCTGTATTAAAGGGGCAGTGGCACTAGGTTAAAGCAGCAATGTCGTTATATCAAAGGGTCAGTCTCAGTGTATAAAAGGGACAGTTGTTCTATTAAAGGGGCAGCATCGCTGTATTAAATGGGCTGTGTCACTGAATGAAAGTGGCAGTGATGTTGAATTACAGGGGCACAGATGCTGTATTAAAAGGGCAGTGTTGCTGTATTAAAGGGGCAGTGTCGCTGTATTAAAGGGGCACTGTTGCTGTTCTAAAGAGGCAGTATATCTATTAAAGATACAGTGTCACTGCATTAAAGGGACAGCATCGCTGTATTAAAGAGACAGAGTCGCTGAATTAAAGGATCAGTGTCGCTGTATTAAAGGGACAGAGTTGCTGTAATAAAGGGGCAGTTTCGCTGTTCTAAAGGGGTAGTGTTGCTGCTCTAAGTGTCGCTGTATTAAAGGGACAGTGTTGCTGTATTAAAGGGAGAGTGTTGCTTTATTAAAGGGACAGTGTCAGTGTTGCTGTATTAAAGGGACAGTGTTGCTGTATTAAAGGGAGAGTGTTGCTGTATTGAAGGGGCAGTGTCACTGTAATAAAGGGGCAGTGTCGCTGAATTAAAGGGACAGTGTCGCTGTATTAAAAGGACAGAGTCGCTGTTCTAAAGAGGCAGTGTCACCGTTCTAAAGAGGCAGTGCCACTGTTCTAAAGAGACAGTGTCGCTGTATGAACAGGGCACTGTGGCTCTTCTAAAGGGACAGTATCGCTATATTAACTGGGCACTGTGGCTCTTCTAAAGGGACAGTATCGCTGTATTAAAGGAACAGTGTCGCTGCATTAATGAGACAGCATCGCTGTATTAAAGGGGTAGTGTCACTGTATTAAAGGTACAGTGTCGCTGTATTGAAGGAGCAGTGTTCCTGTATTAAAGGGGCAGTGTCGCTGTATTATAGGGGCAATGTCGATGTTCTAAAGGCACAGTGTGGTGTATTAAAGGGTGTTGCTGTTTTAAAGGGGCAGTGTCAGTGATGCTGTATTGAAGAGACAGTGTGGCTATATTAAAGGGACAGTGTCGCTGTATTAAAGGGGAAGTGTCGCTGTATTATAGGGGCAGTGTCGCTGTTCTAAAGTGGCAGTGTCGCTGTATTAAAGGGGCACTGTTGCTCTTCTAAAGGGACAGTATCGCTGTATTAAAGGTACAGTGTCACTGAATTAAACGGGCAGTGATGTTGAATTACAGGGGCACGGACGCTGTATTAAAAGGGCGGTGTCGCTGTATTAAAGGGACAGTGTTGCTGTATTAAAGGGGCAATGTTGCTGTTCTAAAGGGACAGTATCGCAGTATTAAAGGGGCAGTGTCTCTGTTCTAAAGGGACAGTGTCGCTGCATTAAAGGGACAGCATCGCTGTATTAAAGGGGTAGTGTCACTGTATTAAAGGTACTGTGTCGCTGTATTAATGGGGCATTGTTGCTGTATTAAAGGGGCAGTATCGCTGTATTAAAGGGGCACGGTTGCTGTTCTAAAGGGACAGTATCGCTGTATTAAAAGTACAATGTCGCTGCATTAAAGGGACAGCATCGCTGTATTAAAGGGGTAGTGTTTCTGTATTAAAGGGGCTGTGTCGCTGTATTAAAGGGAGAGAGTCGCTGCATTAACGAATCAGTGTTGCTGTATTAAAGGTACAGTGTCGCTGTATTAAAGGGGTCGCTGTGATATAGGGGCAGTGTCGCTGCTCTAAAGGGGTAGTGTTGCTGCTCTAAGTGTTGCTGTATTAAAGGGACAGTGTCACTATTAAAGGGACAGTGTCAGTGTATTAGCGGGGCAGTATCATTGTATTAAAGGGACAGGGTCGCTATATTTAAGGGGTGGTGTCGTTGTATTAAAGGGGCAATGTCACTGTTCTAAAGGTACAATGTCGCTGTATTAAAGAGGCAGTGTCACTCTTCTAAAGGGACAGTGTCGCTGTATTAAAGGGAGAGTGTATCTATATTAAAGGGGCAGTGTCAGTGTCGCTGTGTTAAAGGGACAGTGTCACTATTAAAGGGGCAGTGTCGCTGTATTAACGGGGCAGTGTCACAGTATTAAAGGGACAGTGTGGCTGTATTAAAGTGGCATTCTTGCTTCATGAAAGGGACTGTATTGCTGTATTTAGGGGGTAGTGTAGTTATATTAAAAGATAGTGTCACTATATAAAAGGACAGTGTCACTGTATTAAACGGACAGAGTTGCTGTTCAAATGGGGCAGTGTCACCGTTCTAAAGGGTCAGTGTTGCTGTATTAAAGAAACAATGTTGCTGCATTAAAGAGGCGGTGTCACTGTATTAAATGGACAGTGTCGCTGTATTAAAGGGGCAGTGTTTCTGTATTAAAGAGGCAGTGGCAATAGGTCAAAGTAGCAATGTCGTTGTATCAAAGGGTCAGTCTCAGTGTATAAAAGGGACAATGTTGTTCTAATAAAGAGGCAGCATCGCTGTATTAAATGGGCTGTGTCACTGACTTAAAGGGGCAGTGATGTTGAATTACCGGGGCACGGACGCTGTATTGAAGGGGCAGTGTCGCTGTTCTAAAGGGGCATTTTTGCTGTATTAAAAGGCCAGTGTCACTGCTCTAAAGGGACAGTGTTGTGGGATTAAAGGGACAGTGTCGCTGTGTTAAAGGGGTAGTGTCGATGTATTAAAGGGGTGGCGTCACTGTATTAAATGGACAATGTCGCTGTATTAAAGGGGCAGTTTCGCTGTTTTATAGGGGCAGTGTCGATGTTCTAAAGGCACAGTGTGGTGTATTAAAGGGAGGGTGTTGCTGTTTTAAAGGGGCAGTGTCGCTGTATTAAAGGGAGAATGTTGCTGTATTAAAGGGGCAGTGTCAGTGTCGCTGAATTAAAGGGACAGTGTCACTATTAAAGGGACAGTGTCACGGTATTAGCGGGGTAGTATCATTTCATTAAAGTGACAGGGTCGCTATATTTAAGGGGCGATGTCGTTGTATTAAAGGGGCAGTGTCACTGTTCTAAAGGTACAATGTCGCTGTATTAAAGAGGCAGTGTCACTCTTCTAAAGGGACAGTGTCGCTGTATTAAAGGGAAAGTTTATCTATATTAATGGGGCAGTGTCAGTGTCGCTGTATTAAAGGACAGTGTCACTATTAAAGGGGCAGTGTCGCTGTATTAACGGGGCAGTGTCACTATATTAAAGGAACAGTGTAGCTGTATTAAAGTGGCGTTATTGCTTTATGAAATGGACTGTATCGCTTTATTAAAGGGGTAGTGTAGTTGTATTAAAGGCTAGCGTCACTATATAAAAGGGGCATTGTCACTGAATTAAAGGGACAGTGTCGCTGTATTAACAGGACAGAGTCGCTGTTCAAATGGGGCAGTGTCACCGTTCTAAAGAGGCAGTGTCACTGTTCTAAAGGATCAGTGTTGCTGTATTAAAGAAACAGTGTCGCTGTATTAAAGAGGCGGTGTCACTGTATTAAATGGACAGTGTCGCTGTATTAAAGGGCAGTGTCGCTGTATTAAAAGGGCAGTGGCACTAGGTTAAAGTAGCAATGTCGTTGTATCAAAGGGTCAGTCTCAGTGTATAAAAGGGACAGTGTTGTTCTATTAAAGGGGCAGCATCGCTGTATTAAATGGACTGTGTCACTGACTTAAAGGGGCAGTGATGTTGAATTACAGGGGCAAGGACGCTGTATTAAACGGGCAGTGTTGCTGTATTAAGGGGGCAGTGAGCACTAGGTTAAAGTAGCAATGTCGTTATATCAAAGGGTCAGTCTCAGTGTATAAAAGGGACAGTGTTGTTCTATTAAAGCGGCAGCATCGCTTTATAAATGGGCAGTGTCACTGAATGAAAGGGGCAGTGATGTTGAATTACAGGGGCACGGATGCTGTATTAAAGGGACAGTGTTGCTGAATTAAAAAGACATTGTCGCTGTATAAAACAGACAGTATCATTGCATTAAAGGGGCAGTGTCGCTGTTCTAAAGAGGCATTGTTGCTGTATTAAAAGGCCAGTGTCACTGCTCTAAAGGGACAGTGTTGTGGGATTAAAGGGACAGTGTCGCTCTGTTAAAGGGGCAGTGCGAATGTATTAAAGGTGTGACGTCACTGTATTAAATGGACAATGTCGCTGTATTAAAGGGGCAGTTTCGCTGTATTATAGAGGCAGTGTCGATGTTCTAAAGGCACAGTGTGCTGTACTAAAGGGATGGTGTTGCTGTTTTAAAGGGGCAGTGTCGCTGTATAAAAGGAAGGGTGTTGCTATATTAAAGGAGCAGTGTCAGTGATGCTGTATTAAAGGGACAGTGTCGCTATATTAAAGGGACAATGTCGCTGTATTAAAGGGGCAGTTTCACTGTGTTATAGGGGCAGTGTCGATGTTCTAAAGGCACAGTGTGGTATATTAAAGGGAGGGGGTTGCTGTTTTAAAGGGGCAGTGTTGCTGTATTAAAGGGGCAGAGTTGCTGTAATATAGGGGCAGTGTCACTGTTCTAAAGGAACAATGTCGCTGTATTAAAGGGAGAGTGTCAGTGTCGCTGTATTAAAGGGACAGTGTCACTATTAAAGGGACAGTGTCACTGTATTAGTGGGGCAGTATCATTGTTTTAAAGGGACAGGGTTGCTACATTTAAGGGGTGGTGTTGTTGTATTAAAGGGGCAGTGTCACTGTTCTAAAGGTACTGTGTCGCTGTATTGAAGGAGCGGTCTCACTATTAAAGGGACAGTGTTACTGTATTAGCGGGGCAGTATCATTGTATGAAAGAGACAGCGTCGCTATATTTAAGGGGCGGTGTCATTGTATTAAAGGGGCAGTGTCACTGTTCTAAAGCGACAGTGTTGCTGTATTAAAGAGGCAGTTTCACTCTTCTAAAGGGACAGTGTCGCTGTATTAAAGGGTGAGTGTATCTATATTAAAGGGACAGTGTCACTATTAAAGGGACAGTGTCGCTATATTAACAGGACAGTGTCACTGTATTAAAGGGACAGTGTGGCTTTATTAAAGTAGCGATATTGCTGTATGAAAGGGACTGTATCGCTGTATTAAAGGGTTAGTGCAGATGTATTAAAGGAACTGTGTCACTGTATAAAAGGGGCATTGTCACTGAATTAAAGGGACAGTGTTGCTGTATTAAAAGGACAGAGTCGCTGTTCTAAAGGGGCAGTGTCACCATTCTAAAGAGGCAATGCCACTGTTCTAAAGGGTCATTGTTGCTGTATTAAACGGGCAGTGTTGCTGTATTAAGGGGGCAGTGGCACTAGGTTAAAGTAGCAATGTCGTTATATCAAAGGGTCAGTCTCAGTGTATAAAAGGGACAGTGTTGTTCTATTAAAGGGGCAGCATCGCTTTATTAAATGGGCTGTGTCACTGAATTAAAGGAGCAGTGATGTTGAAATACAGGGGCACGGATGCTGTATTAAAGGGTCAGTGTCGCTGTATTAAAGGGACGGTGTTGCTGAATTAAAAGGACAGTGTTGCTGTATAAAACGGACAGTATCATTGCATTAAAGGGGCAGTGTTGCTGTTCTCAAGGGGCATTGTTGCTGTATTAAAAGGCCAGTGTCACTGCTCTAAAGGGACAGTGTTGTGGGATTAAAGGGACAGTGTCGCTCTGTTAAAGGGGCAATGCAAATGTATTAAAGGGGTGGCGTCACTGTATTAAATGGACAATTTCGCTGTAATAAAGGGACAGTGTTGCTGTATTAAAGGGACATTGTCTCAGTTCTAAAGGGGCAGTTTGCTGTATTGAAGGTTCAGTGTCACTGTATTAAAGGGGTAGTTTAGTTGTATTAAAGGGGCAGTGTCGCTGTATTAAAGGAGCAGTGTCAGTGATGCTGTATTGAAGGGACAGTGTCGCTATATTAAATTGACATTGTCGCTGTTCTAAAGGGGCAGTTTTGTTGTATTATAGGGGCAGTGTCGATGTTCTAAAGGCACAGTGTGGTGTATTAAAGGGATGGTGTTGCTGTTTTAAAGGGGCAGTGTCGCTGTATAAAAGGGAGAGAGTTGCTGTTCTAAAGGGGCAGTGGCGCTGTATAAAAGGGAGGGTGTTGCTGTATTAAAGGAGCAGTGTCAGTGATGCTGTATTAAAGGGACAGTATTGCTGTATTAAAGGTACTCTGTCGCTGTATTAAAAGGACAGAGTCGCTGTTCTAAAGGGGCAGTGTCACTGTTCTAAAGGGTCAGTGTTGCTGTATTAAAGAAACAGTGTTGCTGTATTAAATGGACAGTGTCGCTGTATTAAAGGGGCAGTGTCACTGTATTAAAGGAGCAGTGGCACTAGGCTAAAGCAGCAATGTCGTTGTATCAAAGGGTCAGTCTCAGTATATAAAAGGGACAGTGTTGGTCTATTAAAGGGGCAGCATCGCTGTATTAAATGGGCTGTGTCACTGAATTAAAGGGGCAGTGATGTTGAATTACAGGGGCAAGGACGCTGTATTAAAAGGGCAGTGTTGCTGTATTAAAGGGACAGTGTTGCTGTTCTAAAGGGGCAGTGTTGCTGTATTAAAGGGTCACTGTTGCTGTTCTAAAGAGGCAGTATCTCTGTATTAAAGGTACAGTGTCACTGCATTAAAGGGACAGCATCACTGTATTAAAGGGGTAGTGTCACTGTATTAAAGAGGCAGTGTCGTTGTATTAAAGGGACAGAGTCGCTGCATTAAAGGATCAGTGTCGTGTAATATAGGGGCAGTGTCGCTGTTCAAAAGGGGTAGTGTTGCTGTTCTAAGTGTCGCTGTATTAAAGGGACAGTGTCTCTGTATTAAATGGAGAGTGTTGCTGTATTAAAGGTACAGTGTCAGTGTAGCTGTATTAAGGGGACAGTGTCACTATTAAAGGGACAGTGTCACTATATTAGCGGGGCAGTGTCATTGTATTAAAGGGACAGGGTGGCTATATTTAAGGGGCAGTGTCGTTGTATTAAAGGGGCAGTGTCACTTTTCTTAATGGACAGTGTCGCTGTATTAAAGGGAGAGTGTTGCTGTATTAAAGGGACAATGGCAGTGTCGCTGTATTAATGGGACAGTGTCACTATTAAAGAGACAGTGTCACTGTATAGCGGGATAGTATCATTGTATTAAAGGGACAGGGTGGCTATATTTGAAGGGCGGTGTCGTTGTATTAAAGGGGCAGTGTCACTGTTCTAAAGGTACTGGGTCACTGTATTAAAGAGGCAGTGTAACTCTTCTAAAGGGACAGTGTCGCTGTATTAAAGGGAGAGAGTATCTATAATAAAGGGCCGGTGTCAGTGTCGCTGTATTAAATGGACAGTGTCACTATTAAAGGGACAGTGTCGCTGTATTAACGGGGCAGTGTCACTGTATTAAAGGGCAGTGTAGCGGTATTAAAGTGGTGTTATTGCTTTATGAAAGGGACTCTATCGCTGTATTAAAGGGGTAGTATAGTCGTATTAAAGGATAGTGTCACTATATAAAAAGGGGTATTGTCGCTGAATTAAAGGGACAGTGTCGCTATATTAAAAGGACAGAGTCGCTGTTCAAATGGGGCAGTGTCACTGTTCTAAAGAGGCAGTGTCACTGTTCTAAACGGTCAGTGTTGCTGTATTAAAGAAACAGTGTTGCTGTTTTCAAAAGGTGGTGTCACTGTATTAAATGGACAGTGTCACTGTATTAAAGGAGCAGTGTCAGTGGTGCTACATTAAAGGGACAGTGTCGCTGTATTAAAGGGGTAGTGTAGTTGTATCAAAGGGGCAGTGTCGCTATATTAATGGGGCAGTGTCGCTGTTATAAAGGGGCAGTGTCGCTGTATTAAAGGGGCAGTGTCACTGTATTATAGGAGCAGCGTCGCTGTTATAAAGGGGCAGTGTCACTGTTATAAAGGGGCAGTGTTGCTGTATTAAAGGGGCAGTGTCACTGTTATAAAGGGGCAGTGTCGCTGTTATAAAGGGGCAATGTTGCTGTATTAAAGGGACAGTGTAGCTGTTATAAAGGGGCAGTATCGCTGAATTAATGGGGCAGTGTCACTGTAATATAGGAGCAGTGTCGCTATTATAAGGGGCAGTGTCGCTATATTAAAGGGACAGTGTCGCTGTATTAAAGGAGCAGTGTCAGTGCCACTGCATTAAAGGGACAGTGTTGAGTCTTAAAGGGGCAGTGTTGCTCTAATAAAGGGTCGATGTCGCTGTTCTAAAGGGGCAATGTCGCTGTATTAAAGGGAGACTGTTGCTGTATTAAAGGCGCAGTGTCAGTGGCGCTGCATTTAAGGGACAGTTTCGCTGTATTAAAGGGGTAGTGTAGTTGTATCAAAAGGCAGTGTCGCTGTATTAATGGGGCAGTGTCGCTGTATTATAGGGGCAGTGTCAGTGCCTTAAAGGGACAGTGTCGCTGTAGTAAAGGGAAAACTTCGCTGTAGTAAAGGGGTAGTGTAGTTGTATTAATGGGGCAGTGCCACTGTATTAAAGGGACAGTGTCGCTGTATTAAAGGCAGAGTGTTAAAGAAGCAGTGTCAGTGTCGCTGTATTAAAGGCAGAGTGTTAAAAAAGCAGTGTCAGTGTCGCTGTTCCAAAAGGGCAGTGTCACTGTTCTAAAGGGGCAGTGTCGCCGTATTAAAGACAGAGTGTTAAAGGAGCAGTGCCAGTGTCGCTGTTCTAAAGGGGCAGTACCGTTGTTCTAAAGGGGCAATGTTGCTGTTCTAAAGGGACAGTATCACTGTATTAAAGGGGCAGTGTCACCACATTAAAGGGACAGCGTCGCTGTATTAAAGGGGTAGCATCATTGTATTAAAGGGGCAGTGTCGCTTTATTAAAGGGACAGTGTCGCTGTTCTAAAGGATCAGTGTCACTGCATTAAAGGTTCTGTGTCACGGTATTAAAGGGGTATTTTAGTTGTATCAAAGGGGCAATGTCGCTGTATTATCGGGAGGGTGTTGCTGTTCTAAAGGGGCAGAGTCGCTGTATAAAAGGGAGAGAGTTGCTGTATTAAAGGAGCAGTGTCAGTGATGCTGTATTGAAGGGACAGTGTCGCTATATTAAAGGGACAATGTCGCTGTATTAAAGGAGCAGTGTGGCTGTATTATAGGAGCAGTGTCACTGTTCTAAAGAGGCAGTGTCACTGTTCTAAAGGGGCAGTGTTGCTATTTTAAAAGGACAGTGTCGCTGTATTAAAGGGACAGTGTCCCTGTATTAAAGGGGCAGTGTCGCTGTATTAAAGGGAGAGAGTTGCTGTTCTAAAGGGGCAGTGTCGCTGTATAAAAGGGATATTGTTGCTGTATTAAAGGGACAGTGTCCCTGTACTAAAGGGGCAGTGTCACTGTATTAAAGGGAGAGAGTTGCTGTTCTAAAGGGGCAGTGTCGCTGTATAAAAGGGAGAGAGTTGCTGTTCTAAAGGGACAGTGTCACTGTATAAAAGGGAGAGAGTTGCTGTATTAGAGGAGCAGTGTCAGTGATGCTGTATTGAAGGGACAGTGTCGCTATATTAAAGGGACAATATCGCTGTCTTAAAGGGGCAGTGTTGCTGTTCTAAAGGGACAGTGTTGCTGTATTAAAGGGGCAGTGTCGCTGTATAATAGGGGCAGTGTCGCTGTTCTAAAGGGGCAGTGTCGCAGTTCTAAAGAGGCAGTGTCGCTGTTAAAAGGGACTGTGCTGCTGTATTAAAGGGACATTGTCTCAGTTCTAAAGGGGCAGTATTGCTGTATTAAAGGTTCAGTGTCGCTGTATTAAAGGGGTAGTTTAGTTGTATTAAAGAGGCAGTGTCGCTGTATTAAAGGGACATTGTCGCTGTATTAAAGCGGCTGTGTCACTGTATTAAAGGGGCAGAGTCACAGTAATATAGGAGCAGTGTCGCTGTTCTAATGGGGCAGTTTTGCTGCTCTAAGTGTCGCTGTATTAAAGGGACAGTGTCACTATATTAAAGGGGCAGTGTCGCTGTATTATAGGGTCAGTGTTGCTGTTCTAAAGAGGCTGTGTCGCTGTTCTAAAGAGACAGTATCGCTGTATTAAAGGGATAGGGACACTGCATTAAAGGGACAGCGTCGCTGTATTAAAGGGACAGTGTCACGGTTCTAAAGGGACTGTATCGCTGTATTAAAGGGAGTTTGTTGCTGTATTAAAGGAGCAGTGTCAGTGGTGCTACATTAAAGGGACAGTGTTGCTGTATTAAAGGGGTAGTGTAGTTGTATCAAAGGGGCAGTGTCGCTGTATTATAGGAGCAGTGTTGCTGTTATAAAGGGGCAGTATCACTGTATTAAAGTGGTAGTGTAGTTTTAGGGAGGGTGTTGCTGTTCTAAAGGGGCAGAGTCGCTGTATAAAAGAGAGAGAGTTGCTGTATTAAAGGAGCAGTGTCAGTGATGCTGTATTGAAGGGACAGTGTCGCTATATTAAAGGGACAATGTCGCTGTATTAAAGGAGCAGTGTGGCTGTATTATAGGAGCAGTGTCACTGTTCTAAAGAAGCAGTGTCACTGTTCTAAAGGGGCAGTGTTGCTATTTTAAAAGGACAGTGTCGCTGTATTAAAGGGACAGGGACACTGCATTAAAGGGACAGCGTCTCTGTATTAAAGGGGTAGTGTCACTATTAAAAGGGCAGTGTCGCTATATTAATGGGAATGTGTCGTGGTTCTAAAGGGACAGTGTCACTGTATTAAAGAGAGTGTGTTGCTGTATTAAAGGAGCAATGTCAGTGGTGCTTCATTAAAGAGACAGTGTTGCTGTATTAAAGGGGTAGTGTAGTTGTATCAAAGGGGCAGTGTCGCTGTATTAAAGGGGCAGTGTCGCTGTCTTATAGGACCAGCGTCACTGTTATAAAGAGGCAGTATCACTGTTATAAAGGGGTAGTGTCGCTGTAGTAAAGGGACAGTGTCGCTGTTATAAAGGGGCAGTGTCGCTGTATTAAAGGGAGAGTGTTGCTGTATTATAGGGGCAGTGGTTCTGTTCTAAAGGGGCAATGTCATTGTTCTAAAGAGGCAGTGTTGCTGTTCTAAAGGGACAGTATCGCTATATTAAAGGGGCAGTGACACCACATTAAAGGGACAGCATCTCTGTATTAAAGGGGTAGCATCATTGTATTAAAGGGGCAGTGCCGCTGCATTAATGGGACAGTGTCGCGGTATCAAACGGGCTGTTTCGCTCTAATAAAGGGGTGGTGTCGCTGTTCTAAAGGGGCAGTGTCGCTGCATTAATGGGACAGTGTCGCAGTATTAAACGGGCTGTTTCGCTCTAATAAAGGGGTGGTGTCGCTGTTCTAAAGGGGCAGTGTCGCTGTATTAAAGGGAGAGTGTTGCTGTATTAAAGGAGCAGTGTCAGTGGCACTGCATTAAAGGGACAGTTTTGCTGTATTAAAGGGGTAGTGTAGTTGTATCAAAGGGGCAGTGTCGCTGTATTAATGGGGTAGTGTCGCTGTTATAAAGGAGCAGTGTGGCTGTATTATAGGGGCAGTGTTGCTGTTCTAAAGAGGCAGTGTCGCTGTATTAAAGGAGTAGTGTAGTTGTATCAAAGGGACAGTGTCGCTTTATTAATGGTGCAGTGTCGCTGTTATAAAGTGGCAGTGTCGCTGTATTAAAGGGGCCGTGTCACTATTATACGAGCAGCGTCGCTGTTCTAAAGGGGCAGAGTCGCTGTATAAAAGGGAGAGAGTTGCTGTATTAAAGGAGCAATGTCAGTGATGCTGTATTGAAGGGACAGTGTCGCTATATTAAAGGGACAATGGCGCTGTATTAAAGGAGCATTGTCGCTGTATTATAGGGGCAGTGTTGCTGTTCTAAAGAGGCAGTGTCGCTGTATTAAAGGAACAGGCACATTGCATTAAAGGGACAGTGTCACTGTATTAAAGGGGTAGTGTCGCTGTATAAAAGGGAGGGTGTTGCTGTTCTAAAGGGGCAGTGTCGCTGTATAAAAGGGTAGGAGTTGCTGTATTAAAGGAGCAGTGTCAGTGGTGCTGTATTGAAGGGACAGTGTCGCTATATTAAAGGGACAATGTCGCTGTATTAAAGGGGCAGTGTCACTGTATTATAAGGGCAGTGTTGCTGTTCTAAAGAGGCAGTGTCGCTGTTCTAAAGGGGTGGTGTTGCTGTTCTAAAGGGACAGTATCGCTGTATTAAAGGGACAGTGTCACCACGTTAAAGGGACAGCGTTGCTGTATTAAAGGGGTAGCATCATTGTATTAAAGGGGCATTGTCGCTGTATTAAAGGGAGAATGTTGCTGTATTAAAGGAGCAGTGTCAGTGGCGCTGCATTAAAGGGACAGTGTCACTGTATTAAAGGGGTAGTGTAGTTGTATCAAAAGGGCAGTGTCGCTGTATTAATGGGGCAGTGTCGCTGCATTATAGGGGCAGTGTCACCGCATTAAAAGTACCGCGTCGCTGTATTAAAGGGACAATGTCGCTGTATTAAAGGGGTAATGTAGTTGCATTAAAAGGGCAGTGTCGCTGTATTAAACAGACAGTGTCGCAGTTCTAAAGGGGCAGTTTCACTGTTCTAATGGGACGGTGTTGCTGTTCTAAAGGGACAGTATCACTGTGTTAAAGGGACAGTGTCACCACATTAAAGGGACCGTGTCACTGTATTAAAGGGGTAGCGTCATTGTATTAAAGGGCAGTGTCACTGTATTAAAGGAGCAGTGTCAGTGCCACTGCATTAAAGGGACAGTGTCACTGTATTAAAGGGGTAGTGTCACTGTATTAAAAGGGCAGTGTCGCTGTATCAAAGGGACAGTGTTGTGGTTCTAAAGGGACAGTGTCGCTGTATTAAAGGGAGTTTGTTGCTGTATTAAAGGAGCAGTGTCAGTGGTGCTACATTAAAGGGACAGTGTCGCTGTATTAAAGGGGCAGCATTGCTTTATTTAAGGGGTGGTGTCACTTTCTAAAAGGGGCGGTGACGCTGTTCTAAACCGGCAGTGTCGCACTTCTAAAGGGGCAGTGTTGCTGGTCTAAAGGGACATTGTCGCTGTATTAAAGGGACAGTGTCTCTGTATTAAAGGTGCAGTGTCGCTGTATTGTAGGGGCAGTGTCGATGTTCTAAAGGGGCAGTGTCGCTGTTCCAAAGGGCCAGTGTCACCGCATTAAAGGGACGGAGTCACAGTATTAAAGGGGTAATGTCACTGTATTAAAGGGGCAGTGTCGATGTATTAAAGGGACAGTGTCGCAGTATTAAAGGGGCAGTGTCTCAGTTCTAAAGGGACAGTGTCGCTGTATTAAAGAGGTAGTTTAGTTGTATTAAAGGGGCAGTGTTGCTGTATTAAAGGTTCAGTGTCGTTCTACTAAAGCGATAGTTTAGTTGTGTTAAAGGGCAGTGTCGCTTTATTAAAGGTGTCGCTGTAATATAGGGGCAGTGTCGCTGTTCTAAAGGGGCAGTGTTGCTGCCCTAAGTGTCGCTGTATTAAAGGGACAGTGTCGCTGTATAAAAGGGGCAGTGTCTTTGTTCTAAAGGGGCAGTGTCGCAGTTCTAAAGAGGCAGTGTCGCTGTTAAAAGGGACAGTGCTGCTGTATTAAAGGGACATTGTCTCAGTTCCAAAGGGGCAGTTTGCTGTATTAAAGGCTCAGTGTCGCTGTATTAAAAGGGTAGTTTAGTTGTATTAAAGGGACAGTGTCTCTGTTCTAAAGGGGCTGTGTTGCTATATAAAAGGGAGAGAGTTGCTGTTCTAAAGGGGCAGTGTCGCTCTATAAAAGGAGGGTGTTGCTGTTCTAAAGGGAAAGAGTTGCTGTATTAAAGAAGCAGTGTCAGTGATGCTGTATTGAAGGGACAGTGTCGCTATATTAAAGGAACAATATCGCTGTATTAAAGGAGCAGTGTCGCTGTATTATAGGGGCAGTGTTGCTGTTCTAAAGGGGCAGTGTCGCTATATTAAAGGGACAATGTCGCTGTATTAAAGGTGCAGTGTCGCTGTATTATTGAGGCAGTGTCGCTGTTCTAAAGGGCAGTGTTGCTGCTCTAAGTGTCGTATTAAAGGGACAACGTCGATGTACTACAGGGGTAGTGTAGTTGTATTAAAGGGGCAGTACTAAAGAGACAGTGTCACTTTATTAAAGGGGCGGTGTCACTTTTTTAAAGGGGCGGTGACACTTCTAAACCGGCAGTGTCGCACTTCTAAAGGTGCAGTGTTGCTGTTCTAAAGGGACAGTGTCGCTGTATTAAAGGGACAGTGTTGCTGCATTAAAGGGAGAGTGTCACTGTATTAAAGGGACAGTGTCGCTGTATTAAAGGGACAGTGTCGCTGCATTAAAGGTGCAGGGTCGCTGTATTATAGGGGCAGTGTTGATGTTCTAAAGGGACAGTGTCGCAGTTCTAAAGGGGCAGTGTTGCTGTATTAAAAGGTCATTGTCGCTGTATTAAAGGGGTAGTGTAGTTGTATTAAAAGGGCAGTTTCGCTGTATTAAACGGGCAGTCTCGCAATTCTAGAGGGGCAGTGTTGCTGTTTTAAAGAGTCAGTGTCACTGCATTAAAGGAATAGTGTAGTTGTATTAAAGGGGCAGTGTCGCTGTATTATAGGAACAGTGTCGCTGTTATAAAGGGGCAATATCGCTGTATTAAAGGGAGAGTGGTGTTGTATTAACGGGGCTGTGTTGCTGTTCTAAAGGGACAGTGTCGCAGTTCTAAAGGGGCAGTGTTGCTGTATTAAAAGGTCATTGTCGCTGTATTAAAGGGGTAGTGTAGTTGTATTAAAAGGGCAGTTTCGCTGTATTAAACGGGCAGTCTCGCAATTCTGGAGGGGCAGTGTTGCTGTTTTAAAGAGTCAGTGTCACTGCATTAAAGGAATAGTGTAGTTGTATTAAAGGGGAAGTGTCGCTGTATTATAGGAACAGTGTCGCTGTTATAAAGGGGCAATGTCGCTGTATTAAAGGGAGAGTGGTGTTGTATTAACGGGGCTGTGTTGCTGTTCTAAAGGGACAGTCTCACTGTATTAAAGGGACAGTGTCGCTGTATTAAAGGGACAGTGTCGCTGCATTAAAGGGAGAGTGTCACTGTATTAAAGGGACAGTGTCGCTGTATTAAAGGGACAGTGTCGCTGCATTAAAGGTGCAGGGTCGCTGTATTATAGGGGCAGTGTTGATGTTCTAAAGGGACAGTGTCGCAGTTCTAAAGGGGCAGTGTTGCTGTATTAAAAGGTCATTGTCGCTGTATTAAAGGGGTAGTGTAGTTGTATTAAAAGGGCAGTTTCGCTGTATTAAACGGGCAGTCTCGCAATTCTAGAGGGGCAGTGTTGCTGTTTTAAAGAGTCAGTGTCACTGCATTAAAGGAATAGTGTAGTTGTATTAAAGGGGCAGTGTCGCTGTATTATAGGAACAGTGTCGCTGTTATAAAGGGGCAATATCGCTGTATTAAAGGGAGAGTGGTGTTGTATTAACGGGGCTGTGTTGCTGTTCTAAAGGGACAGTGTCGCAGTTCTAAAGGGGCAGTGTTGCTGTATTAAAAGGTCATTGTCGCTGTATTAAAGGGGTAGTGTAGTTGTATTAAAAGGGCAGTTTCGCTGTATTAAACGGGCAGTCTCGCAATTCTGGAGGGGCAGTGTTGCTGTTTTAAAGAGTCAGTGTCACTGCATTAAAGGAATAGTGTAGTTGTATTAAAGGGGAAGTGTCGCTGTATTATAGGAACAGTGTCGCTGTTATAAAGGGGCAATGTCGCTGTATTAAAGGGAGAGTGGTGTTGTATTAACGGGGCTGTGTTGCTGTTCTAAAGGGACAGTCTCACTGTATTAAAGGGACAGTGTCAAAACATTAAAGGGACCACGTCGCTGTATTAATGGGGTATCGTCATTGTATTAAAGCGGCAGTGTCGCTGTATTAAAGGCACAGTGTTGCTGTATTAAAGGAGCATTGTCTGTGCCGCTGCATTAAAGGGACAGTGTCGCTGTACTAAAGGGGCAGTGTCACAGTATTAAAGGGGTGGTGTTGCTGTTCTAAAGGGGCAGTGTCACTGCATTAAAGGGAGAGTGTTGCTGTATTAAAGAAGCCGTGTCAGTGGCGCTGCATTAAAGGGACAGTGTCGCTGTATTAAAGGGGTAGTGTAGTTGTATCAAAAGGGCAGTGTCGCTGTACTAATGGGGCAGTGTCGCTGTATTAAAGGGGCAGTGCCGCTGTATTAAAGCATCGGTGTCGCTTTATTTAAGGGGCGGTGTCACTTTTTGAAAGGGGCGGTGATGCTGTTCTAAACCGGCAGTGTCACACTTCTAAAGGGGCAGTGTTGCTGGTCTAAAGGGACATTGTCGCTGTATTAAAGGGACAGTGTCGCTGTATTAAAGGTGCAGTGTCGCTGTATTATAGGGACAGTTCGATGTTCTAAAGGGGCAGTGTCGCTGTTCTAAAGGGCCAGTGTCACCGCATTAAAGGGTCGGAGTCACAGTATTAAAGGGGTAATGTCACTGTATTAAAGGGGCAATGTCTCAGTTCTAAAGGGACAGTGTCGTTGTATTAAAGGGACAGTGTCGCTGTATTAAAGGGGTAGTGTCACTCTATTAAAGGTTCAGTGTCACTGTATTAAAGGGGCAGTGTAGTTGTATTAAAGGGCAGTGTCGCTGTATTAAAGGTTCAGTGTCGCTGTATTAAAGGGGTAGTTTAGTTGTATTAAAGGGGCTGCTGTATTAAAGGTTAAGTGTCGTTGTATTAAAGGGGTAGTTTAGTTGTGTTAAAGGGGCAGTGTCGCTTTATTAAAGGTACGGTGTCGCTGTATTAAAGGGACAGTGTCGCTGTAATATAGGGGCAGTGTCGCTGTTCTAAAGGGGCAGTGTTGCTGCTCTAAGTGTCGTTGCATTAAAGGGGCAGTGTAGTTGTATTAAAGGGGCAGTGTCGCTGTATTAAAGGTTCAGTGTCACTGTATTAAAGGGGTAGTTGTATTAAAGGGGCAGTGTTGCTGTATTAAAGGTTCAGTGTCGTTCTACTAAAGGGGTAGTGTAGTTGTGTTAAAGGGGCAGTGTCGCTTTATTAAAGGTATGGTGTCGCTGTATTAAAAGGGTACTGTTGCTGTATTAAAGGGACAGAGTCGCTGTAATATAGGGGCAGTGTCGCTGTTCTAAAGGGGCAGTGTTGCTGCTCTAAGTGTCGTTGTATGAAAGGGACAACGTCGATGTACTACAGGGGTAGTGTAGTTGTATTAAAGGGGCAGTACTAAAGAGACAGTGTCACTTTATTAAAGGGGCGGTGTCACTTTTTTAAAGGGGTGGTGACACTTCTAAACCGCACTTCTAAAGGTGCAGTGTTGCTGTTCTAAAGGGACAATGTCGCTGTATTAAAGGGACAGTGTCGCTGCATTAAAGGGAGAGTGTCACTGTATTAAAGGGACAGTGTCGCTGTATTAAAGGGACAGTGTCGCTGCATTAAAGGTGCAGGGTCGCTGTATTATAGGGGCAGTGTTGATGTTCTAAAGGGACAGTGTCGCAGTTCTAAAGGGGCAGTGTTGCTGTATTAAAAGGTCATTGTCGCTGTATTAAAGGGGTAGTGTAGTTGTATTAAACGGGCAGTTTCGCTGTATTAAACAGGCAGTCTCGCAGTTCTAGAGGGGCAGTGTTGCTGTTTTAAAGAGTCAGTGTCACTGCATTAAAGGAATAGTGTAGTTGTATTAAAGGGGCAGTGTTGCTGTATTATAGGAACAGTGTCGCTGTTATAAAGGGGCAATGTCGCTGTATTAAAGGGAGAGTGGTGTTGTATTAACGGGGCTGTGTTGCTGTTCTAAAGGGACAGTCTCGCTGTATTAAAGGGACAGTGTCAAAACATTAAAGGGACCACGTCGCTGTATTAAAGGGGTATCGTCATTGTATTAAAGGGGCAATGTCGCTGTATTAAAGGCACAGTGTTGCTGTATTAAAGGAGCATTGTCAGTGCCGCTGCATTAAAGGGACAGTGTCGCTGTACTAAAGGGGCAGTGTCACAGTATTAAAGGGGTGGTGTTGCTGTTCTAAAGGGGCAGTGTCGCTGCATTAAAGGGAGAGTGTTGCTGTATTAAAGAAGCCGTGTCAGTGGCGCTGCATTAAAGGGACAGTGTCGCTGTAATATAGGGGCAGTGTCGCTGTTCTAAAGGGGCAGTGTTGCTGCTCTAAGTGTCGTTGTATGAAAGGGACAATGTCGATGTACTACAGGGGTAGTGTAGTTGTATTAAAGGGGCAGTTCTAAAGAGACAGTGTCACTTTATTAAAGGGGCAGTGTCACTTTTTTAAAGGGGCGGTATCGCTGTTCTAAACCGGCAGTGTCACTGTATTAAAGGGACAGTGTCGCTGTTCTAACGGGGCAGTGTTGCTCGTCTAAAGGGGCAATGTTGCTGCCCTAAGTGTTGCTGTATTAAAGGGACAGTGTCGCTGTATAAAAGGGGCAGTGTCTCTGTTCTAAAGGGGCAGTGTCGCAGTTCTAAAGAGGCAGTGTCGCTGTTAAAAGGGACAGTGCTGCTGTATTAAAGGGACATTGTCTCAGTTCTAAAGGGGCAGTTTGCTGTATTAAAGGTTCAGTGTCGCTGTATTAAAGGGGTAGTTTAGTTGTATTAAAGGGGCAGTGTCTCTGTTCTAAAGGGGCAGTGTCACTCTTCTAAAGAGGCAGTGTCGCTGTATTAAAGGAGCAGTGTCAGTGATGCTGTATTGAAGGTACATTGTCGCTATATTAAATGGACAGTGTCGCTGTTCTAAAGGGGCAGTTTCGCTGTGTTATAGGGGCAGTGTCGATGTTCTAAAGGCACAGTGTGGTGTATTAAAGGGAGGGTGTTGCTGTTCTAATGGGGCATTGTCGCTCTATAAAAGGGCGGGTGTTGCTGTTCTAAAGGGAAAGAGTTGCTGTATTAAAGGGGCAGTGTCAGTGATGCTGTATTGAAGGGACAGTGTTGCTATATTAAAGGGACAATATCGCTGTATTAAAGGAGCAGTGTCGCTGTATTATAGGGGTAGTGTTGCTGTTCTAAAGGGGCAGTGTCGCTATATTAAAGGGACAATGTCGCTGTATTAAAGGTGCAGTGTCGCTGTATTATTGAGGCAGTGTCGCTGTTCTAAAGGGGCAGTGTTGCTGCTCTAAGTGTCGTTGTATTAAAGGGACAACGTCGATGTACTACAGGGGTAGTGTAGTTGTATTAAAGGGGCAGTACTAAAGAGACAGTGTCACTTTATTAAAGGGGCGGTGTCACTTTTTTAAAGGGGCGGTGACACTTCTAAACCGGCAGTGTCGCACTTCTAAAGGTGCAGTGTTGCTGTTCTAAAGGGACAGTGTCGCTGTATTAAAGGGACAGTGTCGCTGCATTAAAGGTGCAGGGTCGCAGTGTTGATGTTCTAAAGGGGTAGTGTCGCTCGTCTAAAGGGGCAGTATTGCTGCTCCAAGTGTCGCTGTATTAAAGGGACAGTGTCGCTGTATAAAAGGGGCAGTGTCGCTGTATAATACTGGCAGTGTCGCTGTTCTAAAGGGGCAGTGTCACTGTATTAAAGGGTCAGTGTCGCTGTATTAAAGAGACTTTGTCACTGCATTAAAGGCACAGCATCGCTGTATTGAACGGGTAGTGTAGTTGTATTAAAGGGGCAGTGTTTCTGTTCTAAAGGGACAGAGTCGCTGTAATATAGGGGCAATGTCGCTGTTCTAAAGGGGCAGTGTTGCTGCTTTAAGTGTCGTTGTATTAAAGGGACAAAGTCGATGTACTACAGGGGTGGAGTAGTTGTATTATAGGGGCAGTACTAAAGAGACAGTGTCACTTTATTAAAGGGGCGGTGTCACTTATTTAAAGGGGCGGTATTGCTGTTCTAAACCGGCAGTGTCGCTGTATTAAAGGGACAGTGTCGCTATTCTAAAGGGGCAGTGTCGCTCGTCTAAAGGGGCAGTGTTGCTGCTCTAAGTGTCGCTGTATCAAAGGGACAGTGTCGCGGTTCTAAAGGGACAGTGTCGCTGTATTAAAGGGTCAGCGTTGCTGTTCTAAAAGGACAGCATCGCTGTATTAAGGGGTAGTGTCACTGCATTGAATAGTCATTGTCACTGTATTAAAGGAGCAGTGTCGCTGTATTAAAGGGGCAGTGTCGTTGTATTAAAGGGACAGTGTCGCTGTATTGAAGTAGCAGTGTCGCTGTTCTAAAGGGGCAGTGTCGCTGGATAAAAGAGAGGGGGCTGCTGTTCTAAAGGGGCAGGGTCGCTGTATAAAAGAGAGAGAGTTGCTGTATTAGAGGAGCAGTGTCAGTCATGCTGTATTGAAGGGACAGTGTCGCTATATTAAAGGGACAGCGTCGCTGTATTAATGGTGCAGTGTCACTATTATACGAACATGGTCGCTGTTATAAAGGGGCAGTGTCACTGTATTAAAGGGACAGTGTCGCTGTTATAAAGGGGCAGAGTCACTGTATTAACGGGAGAGTGTTGCCGTATTAAAGGAGCAGTGTCAGTGGTGCTACATTAAAGGGACAGTGTCGCTGTATTAAAGGGGTAATGTAGTTGTATCAAAGGGGCAGTGTCGCTGTATTAATGGGGCAGTATCGCTGTATTATAGGGACAGTGTTGCTTTTCTAAAGGGTCAGTGTCGTTGTTCTAAAGGGGCAGTGTTGCTGTTCTAAAGGGACAGTATCGCTGTATTAAAGGGACAGTGTCGCTGTATTAAAGGGTGAGTGTTGCTGTATTATAGGGGCAGTGTTGCTTTTCTAAAGGGTCGGTGTCATTGTTCTAAAGGGGCAGTGTTGCTGTTCTAAAGGGACAGTATTAAAGGGACAGTGTCACCACATTAAAGGGACTGCGTCGCTGCATTAAAGGGGTAGCGTCATTGTATTAAAGGGGCAGTGTCGCTGTATTAAAGGGACAGTGTTGCTGTATTAAAGGGGCAGTGTCGCTCTAATAAAGGATTAGTGTCGCTGTTCTAAAGGGGCAATGTCGCTGTATTAAAGGGACAGTGTTGCTGTATTAAAGGGAAAGTGTTGCTGTATTTTAGGGGCAATGTTGCTGTTCTAAAGGGGCAGTGTCGTCGTTCTAAAGGTGCAGTGTTGCTGTTCTAAAGGGACAGTATCGCTGTATTGAAGGGACAGTGTCGCTGTATTAAAGGGAGAGTGTTGCTGTATTAAAGGGGTAGCATCATTGTATTAAAGGGGCAGTGTCACTGTATTAAAGGGACAGTGTCGCTGTATTAAAGGAGCAGTGTCAATACCGCTTCATTAAAGGGGCAGTGTCACTGTATTAAAGGGGCAGTGTCGCAGTGTTAAAGGGGCAGTGTCGCTCTAATAAAGGGTCGGTATCGCTGTTCTAAAGGGGCAGTGTCGCTGTATTAAAGGGAGAGTGTTGCTGTATTAAAGGAGCAGTGTCAGTGGCGCTGCATTAAAGGGACAGTGTCGCTATATTAAAGGGGTAGTGTAGTTGTATCAAAAGGGCAGTGTCACTGTATTAAAGGGACAGTGTTGCTGTATTAAACGGGCAGTGTCGTTGTATTATAGGGGCAGTGTCACTGTTCTAAAGGTGCAGTGTCTCTGTATTAAAGCGGCAGTGTCGCTGTGTTAATGGGGCAGTGTCGCTATATTAAAGGCAGAGTGTTAAAGGAGCAGTGTCAGTGTCGCTGTTCTAAAGGGGCAGTGTCGCTGTTCCAAAGGGGCAGTGTCGCTGTTCTAAAGGGACAGTGTTGCTATATTAAAGGGACAGTGTCGCAGTTCTAAAGGGGCAGTGTTGCTGTATTAAAAGGTCATTGTCGCTGTATTAAAGGGGTAGTGTAGTTGTATTAAACGGGCAGTTTCGCTGTATTAAACGGGCAGTCTCGCAACTCTAGAAGGGCAGTGTTGCTGTTTTAAAGAGTCAGTGTCACTGCATTAAAGGAATAGTGTTGTTGTATTAAAGGGGCAGTGTCGCTGTATTAAAGGGAGAGTGGTGCTGTATTAACAGGGCAGTGTTGCTGTTCTAAAGGGACAGTATCGCTGTATTAAAGGGATAGTGTCAAAACATTAAAGGGACCACGTCGCTGTATTAAAGGGGTATCGTCATTGTATTAAAGGGGCAGTGTCGCTGTATTAAAGGCACAGTGTTGCTGTATTAAAGGAGCATTGTCAGTGCCGCTACATTAAAGGGACAGTGTCGCTGTACTAAAGAGGCAGTGTCACAGTATTAAAGGGGCGGTGTCACTGTTCTAAAGGGGCAGTGTCGCTGCATTAAAGGATGAGTGTTGCTGTATTAAAGAAGCCGTGTCAGTGGCGCTGCATTAAAGGGACAGTGTCGCTGTATTAAAAGGGTAGTGTAATTGTATCAAAAGGGCAGTGTTGCTGTATTAATGGGGCAGTGTCACTGTATTAAAGGGGCAGTGCCACTGTATTAAAGTGTCGGTGTCGCTTTATTTAAGGGGCGGTGTCACTTTTTGAAAGGGGTGGTGACGCTGTTCTAAACCGGCAGTGTCACACTTCTAAAGGGGCAGTGTTGCTGGTCTAAAGGGACATTGTCGCTGTATTAAAGGAACAGTGTCGCTGTATTAAAGGTGCAGTGTCGCTGTATTATAGGGGCAGTGTCAATGTTCTAAAGTGGCAGTGTCGCTGTTCTAAAGGGACAGTGTCACCGCATTAAAGGGACGAGTCACAGTATTAAAGGGGTAATGTCACTGTATTAAAGGGGCAGTGTCGATGTATTAAAGGGACAGTGTCGCAGTATTAAAGGGGCAGTGTCTCAGTTCTAAAGGGACAGTGTCGCTCTATTAAAGGGACAGTGTCGCTGTATTAAAGGGGTAGTGTCACTCTATTAAAGGTTCAGTGTCGCTGTATTAAAGGGGCAGTGTAGTTGTATTAAAGATGCAGTGTCGCTGTATTAAAGGTTCAGTGTCGCTGTATTAAAGGGGTAGTTTAGTTGTATTAAAGGGGCAGTGTTGCTGTATTAAAGGTTCAGTGTCATTCTACTAAAGGGGTAGTTTACTTGTGTTAAAGGGGCTGTGTCGCTTTATTAAAGGTACGGTGTCGCTGTATTAAAAGGGTACTGTTGCTGTATTAAAGGGACAGAGTCGCAGTAATATAGGGGCAGTGTCGCTGTTCTAAAGGGGCAGTGTTGCTGCTCTAAGTGTCATTGTATTAAAGGGACAACGTCGATGTACTACAGGGGTAGTGTATTTGTATTAAAGGGGCAGTACTAAAGAGACCGTGTCACTTTATTAAAGGGGCGGTGTCACTTTTTTAAAGGGGCGGTATCGCTGTTCTAAACCGGCAGTGTCATTGTATTAAAAGGACAGTGTCGCTGTTCTAACGGGGCAGTGTCGCTCGTCTAAAGGGGCAGTGTTGCTGCCCTAAGTGTTGCTGTATTAAAGGGACAGTGTCGCTGTATAAAAGGGGCAGTGTCTCTGTTCTAAAGGGGCAGTGTCGCAGTTCTAAAGAGGCACTGTCGCTGTTAAAAGGGACAGTGCTGCTGTATTAAAGGGACATTGTCTCAGTTCTAAAGGGGCAGTTTGCTGTATTAAAGGTTCAGTATCGTTGTATTAAAGGGGTAGTTTAGTTGTATTAAAGGGGCAGTGTCACTGTTAAAGAGGCAGTGTCGCTCTTCTAAAGAGGCAGTGTCGCTGTATTAAAGGAGCAGTGTCAGTGATGCTGTATTGAAGGGATATTGTCGCTATATTAAATGGACAGTGTCGCTGTTCTAAAGGGGCAGGTTCGCTGTATTATAGGGGCAGTGTCGATGTTCTAAAGGCACAGTGTGTTGTATTAAAGGGAGGGTGTTGCTGTTCTAAAGGGGCAGTGTCGCTCTATAAAAGGGAGGGTGTTGCTTTTCTAAAGGGAAAGAGTTGCTGTATTAAAGAAGCAGTGTCAGTGATGCTGTATTGAAGGGACAGTGTCGCTATATTAAAGGGACAATATCACTGTATTAAAGGGACAATGTCGCTGTATTAAAGGTGCAGTGTCGCTGTATTATTGAGGCAGTGTTGCTGTTCTATAGGGGCAGTGTTGCTGCTCTAAGTGTCGTTGTATTAAAGGGACAACGTCGATGTACTACAGGGGTAGTGTAGTTGTATTAAAGGGGCAGTACTAAGGAGACAGTGTCACTTTATTAAAGGGGCGGTGTAACTTTTTTAAAGGGGCGGTGACACTGTTCTAAACCGGCAGTGTCGCACTTCTAAAGGTGCAGTGTTGCTGTTCTAAAGGGACAGTGTCGCTGTATTAAAGGGACAGTGTCGCTGTATTAAAGGGAGAGTGTCGCTGCATTAAAAGTGCAGGGTCGCTGTATTATAGGGGCAGTGTCTCTGTTCTAAAGGGGCACTGTCGCTGTTCTAAAGGGGTAGTGTCGCTCGTCTAAAGGGGCAGTGTTGCTGCTCTAAGTGTCGCTGTATAAAAGGGGCAGTGTCGCTGTATAATACTGGCAGTGTCGCTGTTCTAAAGGGGCAGTGTCACTGTATTAAAGGGTCAGTGTCGCTGTATTAAAGAGACTTTGTCGCTGCATTAAAGGCACAGCATCGCTGTATTGAACGGGTAGTGTAGTTGTATTAAAGGGGCAGTGTTGCTGTATTAAAGGGACAGAGTCGCAGTAATATAGGGGCAGTGTCGCTGTTCTAAAGGGGCAGTGTTGCTGCTCTAAGTGTCATTGTATTAAAGGGACAACGTCGATGTACTACAGGGGTGGTGTAGTTGTATTAAAGGGGCAGTACTAAAGAGACAGTGTCACTTTATTAAAGGGGCGGTGTCACTTATTTAAAGGGCAGTATCGCTGTTCTAAACCGGCAGTGTCGCTGTATTAAAGGGACAGTGTCGCTATTCTAAAGGGACAGTGTCGCTCATCTAAAGGGGCAGTGTTGCTGCTCTAAGTGTCGCTGTATTAAAGGGACAGTGTCGCTGTATAAAAAGGGCAATGTCTCTGTTCTAAAGGGACATTGTCTCAGTTCTAAAGGGGCAGTTTGCTGTATTAAAGGTTCAGTGTCACTGTATTAAAGGGTTAGTGTAGTTGTATTAAAGGGGCAGTACTAAAGAGACAGTGTCACTTTATTAAAGCAGCGGTGTCACTTTTTTAAAGGGGCGGTATCGCTGTTCTAAACCGGCAGTGTCGCTGTATTAAAGGGACAGTGTCGCTGTTCTAAAGGGGCAGTGTCGCTCATCTAAAGGGGCAGTGTTGCTCTATAAAAGGGTGGGTGTTGCTGTTCTAATGGGAAAGAGTTGCTATATTAAAGGAGCAGTGTCAGTGATGCTGTATTGAAGGGACAGTGTCCCTATATTATAGGGACAATATCGCTGTATTAATGGTGCAGTGTCGCTGTATTATAGGGGCAGTGTTGGTGTATAATAGGGGCAGTGTCGTTGTATTAAAGGGACAGTGTCGCTGTATTAAAGGGGCAGTATCCCTGTATTAAAGGGGCAGTGTCACTGTATTAAAGGGGCAGTGCCGCTGTATTAAAGCATCGGTGTCGCTTTATTTAAGGGGCGGTGTCACTTTTTGAAAGGGGTGGTGACGCTGTTCTAAAACGGCAGTGTCACACTTCTAAAGGTGCAGTGTTGCTGTTCTAAAGAGACAGTGTCGCTGTATTAAAGGGACAGTGTCGCTGTATTAAAGGGACAGTGTCGCTGTATTAAAGAGGCAGTGTTGCTGTATTAAAGGGACAGAGTCGTTGTAATATAGGGGTAGTGTTGCTGTCCTAAAGGGGCAGTGTTGCTGCTCTAAGTGTCACAGTATTAAAGGGACTGTGTCGCTGTATAAAAGGGGCAGTGTCGGTGTAATATTGGGGCAGTCTTGCTGTTCTAAAGGGGCAGTTTCATTGTATTAAAGGGGCAGTGTCACTGTATTCAAGGGGCAGTGCCGCTGTATTATAGGGGCAGTGTCGATGTTCTAAAGGGGCAGTGTCGCTGTTCTAAAGGGACAGTGTCGCTGCATTAAAGGGACAGAGTTGCAGAATTAAAGGGGTAGTGTCACTGTATTAAAGGGGCAGTGTGGATGTATTAAAGGGACAGTGTCGCAGTATTAAAGGGGCAGTGTTTCAGTTCTAAAGGGACAGTGTCGCTGTATTAAAGGGACAGTGTAGTTGTATTAAAGGGGCAGTGTCAATGTATTAAAGGTTCAATGTCGCTGTATTAAAGGGGCAGTTTAGTTGTATTAAAGGTGCAGTGTCGCTGTATTAAAGGTTCAGTGTCGCTGTATTAAAGGGTTAGTTTAGTTGTATTAAAGGGGAAGTGTTGCTGTATTAAAGGTTCAGTGTCGTTGTATTAAAGGGGTAGTTTAGTTGTGTTAAAGGGGCAGTGTCACTTTATTAAAGGTACAGTGTCGCTGTATTAAAGGGGTACTGTTGCTGTATTAAAGGGACAGATTCGCTGTAATATAGGGGCAGTGTCGCTGCTCTAAAGGGGCAGTGTTGCTGCTCTAAGTGTCGTATTAAAGGGACAGTTTCGCTGTTCTAAAGGGGCAGGTTCGCTGTATTATAGGGGCAGTGTCGATGTTCTGAAGGCACAGTGTGGTGTATTAAAGGGAGGGTGTTGCTGTTCTAAAGGGGCAGTGTCGCTCTATAAAAGGGAGAGAGTTGCTGTTCTAAAGGGGTAGTGTCGCTCTATAAAAGGCTGGGTGTTGCTGTTCTAAAGGGGCAGTGTCGCTCTATAAAAGGATGGTGTTGCCCTTCTAAAGGGGCAGTGTCGCTGTATAAAAGTGAGGTTGTTGCTGTTCTAAAGGGGCAGTGTCGCTCTATAAAAGGGAAGGTGTTGCTGTTCTAAAGAGGCAGTGTCGCTCTATAAAAGGGAGGGTGTTGCTGTTCTAAAGGGAAAGAGTTGCTATATTAAAGGAGCAGTGTCAGTGATGCTGTATTGAAGGGACAGTGTCGCTATATTAAAGGGACAATTTCGCTGTCTTAAAGGTGCAGTGTCGCTGTATTATAGGGGCAGTGTCGGTGTATAATAAGGTCAGTGTTGCTGTATTAAAGGGACAGTGTTGCTGTATTAAAGAGGCAGTGTTGCTGTATTAAAGGGACAGTGTCGCTGTAATTTTGGGGTAGTGTCGCTGTCCTAAAGGGGCAGTGTTGCTGCTCTAAGTTTCACTGTATTAAAGGGACTGTGTCGCTGTATAAAAGGGTCAGTGTCGGTGTAATATTGGGGCAGTCTTGCTGTTCTAAAGGGGCAGTATCACTGTATTAAAGGGGCAGTGTCACTGTATTATAGGGGCAGTGCCGCTGTATTAAAGCGTAGGTGTCGCTTTATTTAAGGGGCGGTGTCAGTTTTTGAAAGGGGCGATGACATTGTTCTAAACCGGCCGTGTCGCACTTCTAAAGGGGCAGTGTTGCTGATGTAAAAGGAGAGTGTGCTGTATTAAAGGGACAGTGTTGCGGTATTAAAGGGACAGTGTCGCTGTATTAAAGGTTCAGTGTCGTTGTATTAAAGGGGTAGTTTAGTTATGTTAAAGGGGCAGTGTCGCTTTATTAAAGGTACGGTGTCGCTGTATTAAAGGGGTACTGATGCTGTATTAAAGGGACAACATCTCTGTAATATAGGGACAGTGTCGCTGTTCTAAAGGGGCAGTGTTGCTGCTCTAAGTGTCATATTAAAGGGACAACGTCGATGTACTACAGGGGTAGTGTAGTTGTATTAAAGGGGCCGTACTAAAGAGACAGTGTCACTTTATTAAAGGGGCGGTGTCACTTTTTTAAAGGGGCGGTATTGCTGTTCTAAACCGGCATTGTCGCTGTATTAAAGGGACAGTGTCGCTGTTCTAACGGGGCAGTGTCGCTCGTCTAAAGGGGCAGTGTTGCTGCTCTAAGAGTCGCTGTATTAAAGGGACATTGTCGCTGTATAAAAGGGGCAGTGTCTCTGTTCTAAAGGGGCAGTGTCGCAGTTCTAAAGAGGCACTGTCGCTGTTAAAAGGGACATTGTCTCAGTTCTAAAGGGGCAGTTTGCTTTATTAAAGGTTCAGTGTCGCTGTATTAAAGGGGTAGTTTAGTTGTATTAAAGAGGCAGTGTCGCTGTATTAAAGGAGCAGTGTCAGTGATGCTGTATTGAAGGGACAGTGTCGCTATATTAAATGGACAGTGTCGCTGTTCTAAAGGGGCAGTTTTGCTGTATTATAGGGGCAGTGTCGATGTTCTAAAGGCACAGTGTGGTGTATTAAAGGGACAGTTTTGCTATTCTAAAGGGGCAGTGTTGCTTTATAAAAGGGAGGGTGTTGCTGTTCTAAAGGGAAAGAGTTGCTGTATTAAAGGGGCAGTGTCAGTGATGCTGTATTGAAGGGACAGTGTCGCTATATTAAAGGGACAATATCGCTGTATTTAAGGGGCAGTATTGCTGTATTAAAGGGACAGAGTCGCTGTAATATAGGGGTAGTGTTGCTGTCCTAAAGGGGCAGTGTTGCTACTCTAAGTGTCACTGTATTAAAGGGACTGTGTCGCTGTATAAAAGGGGCAGTGTCGGTGTAATATTGAGGCAGTCTTGCTGTTCTAAAAGGGCAGTATCTCTGTATTAAAGGGGCAGTGTCACTGTATTCAAGGGGCAGTGCCGCTGTATTAAAGCATCGATGTCGCTTTATTTAAGGGGCGGTGTCACTTTTTTAAAGGGGCGGTGACGCTGTTCTAAACCGGCAGTGTCGGACTTCTAAAGGGGCAGTGCTGCTGTTCTAAAGGGACAGTGTAGCTGTATTAAAGGGACAGTGTCGCTGTATTAAAGGGACAGTGGCGCTTTATAAAAGGGGCAGTGTCGGTGTAACATTGGGGCAGTCTTGCTGTTCCAAAGGGGCAGTAACACTGTATTAAAGGGGCAGTGTCACTGTATTAAAGGGGCAGTGCCGCTGTATTAAAGGTGCAGGGTCGCTGTATTATAGAGGCAGTGTCGATGTTCTAAAGGGGCAGTGCCGCTGTTCTAAAGGGACAGTGTTGCCGCATTAAAGGGACAGAGTTGCAGAATTAAAGGGGTAGTGTCACTGTATTAAAGGGGCAGTGTCGATGTATTAAAGGGACAGTGTCGCAGTATTAAAGGGGCAGTGTCTCAGTTCTAAAGGGACAGTGTCGCTGTATTAAAGGGACAGTGTAGTTATATTAAAGGGGCAGTGTCACTGTATTAAAGGTTCAGTGTCGCTGTATTAAAGGGGCAGTTTAGTTGTATTAAAGGTGCAGTGTTGCTGTATTAAAGGTTCAGTGTCATTGTATTAAAAGGGTAGTTTAGTTGTGTTAAAGGGGCAGTTTCGCTTTATTAATGGTACGGTGTCGCTGTATTAAAGAGGTACTGTTGCTGTATTAAAGGGACTAATTCGCTGTAATATAGGGGCAGTGTCGCTGTTCTCAAGGGGCAGTGTTGCTGCTCTAAGTGTCGTTGTATTAAAGGGACAACGTCGATGAACTACAGGGATACTGTAGTTGTATTAAAGGGGCAGTACTAAAGAGACTGTGTCACTTTATTAAAGGGGCGGTGTCGCTGTTCTAAACCGGCAGTGTCGCTGTATTAAAGGGACAGTGTCGCTGTTCTAAAGGGGCAGTGTCGCTCGTCTAAAGGGGCAGTGTTGCTGCTCTAAGTGTTGCTGTATTAAAGGGACATTGTCGCTGTATAAAAGGGGCAGTGTCTCTGCTCTAAAGGGGCAGTGTTGCAGTTCTAAAGAGGCAGTGTCGCTGTTAAAAGGAACAGTGCTGCTGTTGACATTGTCTCAGTTCTAAAGGGGCAGTTTGCTGTATTAAAGGTTCAGTGTCGCTGTATTAAAGGGGTAGTTTAGTTGTATTAAAGGGGCAGTGTCGCTGTGTTAAAGAGGCAGTGTCGCTCTTCTAAAGAGGCAGTGTCGCTGTATTAAAGGAGCAGTGTCAGTGATGCTGTATTGAAGGGACACTGTCGCTATATTAAATGGACCGTGTCGCTGTTCTAAAGGGGCAGGTTCGCTGTATTATAGCGGCAGTGTCGATGTTCTAAAGGCTCAGTGTGGTGTATTAAAGGGAGGGTGTTGCTGTTCTAAAGGGGCTGTGTTGCTATATAAAACGGAGAGAGTTGCTGTTCTAAAGGGGCAGTGTCGCTCTATAAAAGGGAGAGAGTTGCTGTTCTAAAGGGGCAGTGTCGCTCTATAAAAGGGAGGGTGTTGCTGTTCTAAAGGGAAAGAGTTGCTATATTAAAGGAGCAGTGTCAGTGATGCTGTATTGAAGGGACAGTGTCGCTATATTAAAGGGACAATATCGCTGTATTAAAGGTGCAGTGTCGCTGTATTAAAGGGGCAGTGTTGCTGTATTAAAGGGACAGAGTCGCTGTAATATAGGGGTAGTGTCGATGTTCTAAAAGGGCAGTGTTGCTGCTCTAAGTGTCGCTATATTAAAAGGACTGTGTCGCTGTATAAAAGGGGCAGTTTCGGTGTTATATTGGGGCAGTCTTGCTGTTCTAAAGGGGCAGTATCACTGTATTAAAGGGGCAGTATCACTATTAAAGGGGCAGTGCCGCTGTATTAAAGCCTCTGTGTCGCTTTATTTAAGGGGTGGTGTCACTTATTTAAAGGGGCGGTGACGCTGTTCGAAACCGGCAGTGTCACACTTCTAAAGGGGCAGTGTTGCTGTTCTAAAGAGACAGTGTCGCTGTATTAAAGGGACAGAGTCTCTGTATTAAAGGGACAGTGTCGCTGTATTAAAGGTGCAGGGTCGCTGAATTATAGGGGCAGTGTCGATGTTCTAAAGGGGCAGTGTCGCTGTTCTAAAGGGGCAGTGTCGCCGCATTAAAGGGACAGAGTCACAGTAATAAAGTGGTAAAATCACTGTATTAAAGGGGCAGTGTCAATGTATTAAAGGGACAGTGTCGCAGTATTAAAGGGGCAGTGTCTCAGTTCTAAAGGGACAGTGTCGCTGTATTAAAGGGACAGTGTCGCTGTATTAAAGTGGTAGTGTAGTTGTATTAAAGGGGCAGTGTTGCTGTATTAAAGGTTCAGTGTCGCTGTATTAAAGGGGTAGTTTAGTTGTATTAAAGGGGCAGTGTCGCTGTGTTAAAGAGGCAGTGTCGCTCTTCTAAAGAGGCAGTGTCGCTGTATTAAAGGAGCAGTGTCAGTGATGCTGTATTGAAGGGACAGTGTCGCTATATTAAATGCACAGTGTCGCTGTTCAAAAGGGGCAGGATTGCTGTATTATAGGGACAGTGTCGTTGTTCTAAAGGCACAGTGTGGTGTATTAAAGGGAGGGTGTTGCTGTTCTAAAGGGGCTGTCTAGCTATATAAAAGGGAGAGAGTTGCTGTTCTAAAGGGGCAGTGTCGCTCTATGAAAGGGAGGGTGTTGCTGTTCTAAAAGGAAAGAGTTGCTATATTAAAGGAGCAGTGTCAGTGATGCTGTATTGAAGGGACAGTGTCGCTATATTAAAGGGACAATATCGCTGTATTAAAGGTGCAGTGTCGCTGTATTAAAGGGGCAGTGTTGCTGTATTAAAGGGACAGAGTCGCTGTAATATAGGGGTAGTGTCGATGTTCTAAAAGGGCAGTGTTGCTGCTCTAAGTGTCGCTATATTAAAAGGACTGTGTCGCTGTATAAAAGGGGCAGTTTCGGTGTTATATTGGGGCAGTCTTGCTGTTCTAAAGGGGCAGTATCACTGTATTAAAGGGGCATAATCACTATTAAAGGGGCAGTGCCGCTGTATTAAAGCCTCTGTGTCGCTTTATTTAAGGGGTGGTGTCACTTATTTAAAGGGGCGGTGACGCTGTTCGAAACCGGCAGTGTCACACTTCTAAAGGGGCAGTGTTGCTGTTCTAAAGAGACAGTGTCGCTGTATTAAAGGGACAGAGTCTCTGTATTAAAGGGACAGTGTCGCTGTATTAAAGGTGCAGGGTCGCTGAATTATAGGGGCAGTGTCGATGTTCTAAAGGGGCAGTGTCGCTGTTCTAAAGGGGCAGTGTCGCCGCATTAAAGGGACAGAGTCACAGTAATAAAGTGGTAAAATCACTGTATTAAAGGGGCAGTGTCAATGTATTAAAGGGACAGTGTCGCAGTATTAAAGGGGCAGTGTCTCAGTTCTAAAGGGACAGTGTCGCTGTATTAAAGGGACAGTGTCGCTGTATTAAAGTGGTAGTGTAGTTGTATTAAAGGGGCAGTGTTGCTGTATTAAAGGTTCAGTGTCGCTGTATTAAAGGGGTAGTTTAGTTGTATTAAAGGGGCAGTGTCGCTGTGTTAAAGAGGCAGTGTCGCTCTTCTAAAGAGGCAGTGTCGCTGTATTAAAGGAGCAGTGTCAGTGATGCTGTATTGAAGGGACAGTGTCGCTATATTAAATGCACAGTGTCGCTGTTCAAAAGGGGCAGGATTGCTGTATTATAGGGACAGTGTCGTTGTTCTAAAGGCACAGTGTGGTGTATTAAAGGGAGGGTGTTGCTGTTCTAAAGGGGCTGTCTAGCTATATAAAAGGGAGAGAGTTGCTGTTCTAAAGGGGCAGTGTCGCTCTATGAAAGGGAGGGTGTTGCTGTTCTAAAAGGAAAGAGTTGCTATATTAAAGGAGCAGTGTCAGTGATGCTGTATTGAAGGGACAGTGTCGCTATATTAAAGGGACAATATTGCTGTATTAAAGGTGCAGTGTCGCTGTATTATAGGGGCAGTGTCGGTGTATAATAGGGGCAGAGTCACTGTATTAAAGGGACAGTGTCGCTGTATTAAAGGGACAGTGTTGCTGTATTAAAGGGACAGAGTTGCTGTAATAGAGGGGTAGTGTCGATGTTCTAAAGGGGCAGTGTTGCTGCTCTACGTGTCGCTATATTAAAAGGACTGTGTCGCTGTATAAAAGGGGCAGTTTCGGTGTTATATTGGGGCAGTCTTGCTGTTCTAAAGGGGCAGTATCACTGTATTAAAGGGGCAGTATCACTATTAAAGGGGCAGTGCCGCTGTATTAAAGCGTCTGTGTCATACTTCTAAAGGGGCAGTGTTGCTGTTCTCAAGGGACAGTGTCGCTGTATTAAAGGGACAGAGTCGCTGTATTAAAGGGACAGTGTCGCTGTATTAAAGGTGCAGCGTCGCTGTATTATAGGGGCAGTGTCGATGTTCTAAAGGGTCAGTGTCGCTGTTCTAAAGGGACAGTGTCGCCGCATTAAAGGGACACAGTCACAGTATTAAAGTGGTAATGTCACTGTATTAAAGGGGCAGTGTCGATGTATTAAAGGGTCAGTGTCGCAGTATTAAAGGGGCAGTGTCTCAATTCTAAAGGGACGGTGTCTCTGTATTAAAGGGACAGTTTCGCTGTATTATAGGGACAGTGTCGCTATATTAAATGGACAGTGTCACTGTTCTAAAGGGGCAGATTCACTGTATTATAGGGGCAGTGTCGATGTTTTAAAGGCACAGTGTGGTTTATTAAAGGGAGGGTGTTGCTGTTCTAAAGGGGCAGTGCCGCTCTATAAAAGGGAGGGTGTTGCTGTTCTAAAGGGTAAGAGTTACTATATTAAAGGAGCAGTGTCAGTGATGCTGTATTGAAGGGACAGTGTCACTATATTAAAGGGACAATATCGCTGTATTAAAGGTGCAGTGTCGCTGTATTATAGGGGCAGTGTCATTGTATAATAGGGGCAGTGTCGCTGTATTAAAGGGACAGTGTCGCTGTATTAAATGGGCAGTGTTGCTGTATTAAAGGGACACAGAGTTGCTGTAATATAAGGGTAGTATCACTGTCCTAAAGGGGCACTGTTGCTGCTCTAAGTGTCACTGTATTAAAGGGCCTGTGTCGCTGTATAAAAGGGTCAGTGTCGGTGTAATATTGGGGCAGTCTTGCTGTTCTAATGGTGCAGTATCACTGTATTAAAGGGGCAGTGTCACTGTATTAAAGGGGCAGTGCCGCTTTATTAAAGCGTCGGTGTCGCTTTATTAAAGGGGCAGTGTCACTTTTTTAAAGGGGCGGTGTCGCTATTCTAAACCGGCAGTGTCGCTCTTCTTAAGGGGCGGTGTCGCTGTACTAAACCGGCAGTGTCGCTGTTCTAAAAGGGCAGTGTTTCTGTTCTAAACGGACAGTGTCACTGTACTAAAGAGCCTTTGCCGCTGCATTAAAGGCACAGCATCGCTGTATTGAACGGGTGGTGTAGTTGTATTAATGGAGCAGTGTAGCTGTATTAAAGGTTTAGGGTCGCTGTATTAAAGGGGTAGTTTAGTTGTGTTAAAGGGGCAGTGTCGCTTTATTAAAGGTACGGTGTCGCTGTATTAAAGGGGCACTGTTGCTGTATTAAAGAGACAGAGTCGCTGTATTAAAGGGGCGGTGTCACTTTTTTAAAGGGGCAAATGTCGCTGTTCTAAACCGGCAGTGTTGCTGTTCTAAAGGGGCAGTGTCGCTGTTCTAAAGGAACATTGTCGCTGTATTAAAGGGACAGAGTCGCTGTATTATAGGGGCAGTGTCGCTGTTCTAAAGGGGCAGTGTCGCTGTATTAAAGGAGCAGTGTCAGTGATGCTGTATTGAAGGGACAGTGTCGCTATATTAAAGGGACAATTTCGCTGTCTTAAAGGTGCAGTGTCGCTGTATTATAGGGGCAGTGTCGGTGTATAATAGGGGCAGTGTCATGTATTAAAGAGGCAGTTTCACTGTATTATAGGGGCAGTGTTGATGTTCTAAAGGCACAGTGTGTTGTATTAAAGGGAGGGTGTTGCTGTTCTAAAGGGGCTGTGTTGCTATATAAAACGGAGAGAGTTGCTGTTCTAAAGAGGCAGTGTCGCTCTATAAAAGGGAGAGAGTTGCTGTTCTAAAGGGGCAGTGTCGCTCTATAAAAGGGAGAGAGTTGCTGTTCTAAAGGGGCAGTGTCACTCTATAAAAGGGAGGGTGTTGCTGTTCTAAAGGGGCAGTGTCGCTCTATAAAAGGGAGGGTGTTGCTGTTCTAAAGGGGCAGTGTCGCTCTATAAAAGGGAGGGTGTTGCTGTTCTAAAGGGGCAGTGTCGCTCTATAAAAGGGAGGGTGTTGCTGTTCTAAAGGGGCAGTGTCGCTCTATAAAAGGGAGAGAGTTGCTGTTCTAAAGGGGCAGTGTCGCTCTATAAAAGGGAGAGAGTTGCTGTTCTAAAGGTGCAGTGTCGCTCTATAAAAGGGAGGGTGTTGCTGTTCTAAAGGGGCAGTGTCGCTCTATAAAAGGGAGGGTGTTGCTGTTCTAAAGGGAAAGAGTTGCTATATTAAAGGAGCAGTGTCAGTGATGCTGTATTGAAGGGACAGTGTCGCCATATTAAAGGGACAATATCGCTGTCTTAAAGGTGCAGTGTCGCTGTATTATAGGGGCAATGTCGGTGTATAATAGGGGCAGTGTTGCTGTATTAAAGGGACAGTGTCGCTGTATTAAACGGGCATTGTTGCTGTATTAAAGGGACAGAGTCGCTGTAATATAGGGGTAGTGTCGCTGTCCTAAAGGGGCAGTGTTGCTGCTCTAAGTGTCACTGTATTAAAGGGCCTGTGTCGCTGTATAAAAGGGTCAGTGTCGGTGTAATATTGGGGCAGTCTTGCTGTTCTAAAGGGGCAGTATCACTGTATTAAAGGGGCAGTGTCATTGTATTAAAGGGGCAGTGCCGCTTTATTTAAGCGTCGGTGTCGCTTTATTTAAGGGGCGGTGACAGTTTTTGAAAGGGGCGATGTTGCTGTTGTAAACCGGCAGTGTCGCACTTCTAAAGGGGCAGTTTTGCTGTTCTAAAGGGGCAGTGTCGCTGTATTAAAGGTGCAGGGTCGCTGTATTATAGCGACAGTGTCGATGTTCTAAAGGGCCTGTGTCGCTGTTATAAAGGGACAGAGTCGCCGCATTAAAGGGACAGAGTCGCAGTATTAAAGGGGTAGTGTCACTGTATTAAAGGGGCAGTGTCGCTGTATTAAAAGGGCAGTGTTGCTGCTCTAAGTGTCGCTGTATTAAAGGGACATTGTCACTGTATAAAAGGGGCAGTGTCACTGTATTAAAGGGGCAGTGCCGCTTTATTAAAGCGTCGGTGTCGCTTTATTAAAGGGGCAGTGTCACTTTTTTAAAGGGGCGATGTCGCTGTTCTAAACCGGCAGTGTCACTCTTCTTAAGGGGCGGTGTCGCTGTACTAAACCGGCAGTGTCGCTGTTCTAAAGGGACAGTGTCTCTGTTCTAAAGGGACGGTGTCGCTGTATTAAAGAGCCTTTGTCGTTGCATTAAAGGCACAGCATCGCTGTATTGAACGGGTGGTGTAGTTGTATTAATGTGGCAGTGTTGCTGTATTAAAGGTTCAGTGTCGCTGTATTAAAGGGGTAGTTTAGTTGTGATAAAGGGGTAGTTTAGTTGTGATAAAGGGGCAGTGTCGCTTTATTAAAGGTACGGTGTCGCTGTATTAAAGGGGCACTGTTGCTGTATTAAAGAGACAGAGTCGCTGTATTAAAGGGGCGGTGTCACTTTTTTAAAGGGGCGATGTCGCTGTTCTAAACCGGCAGTGTTGCTGTCCTAAAGGGGCAGTGTCGCTGTTCTAAAGGAACATTGTCGCTGTATTAAAGGGACAGAGTCGCTGTATTATAGGGGCAGTGTCGCTGTTCTAAAGGGGCAGTGTTGCTGCTCTAAGTGTCATTGTATTAAAGGGACAACGTCGATGTACTACAGGGGTAGTGTAGTTGTATTAAAAGGGCAGTACTAAGGAGACAGTGTCACTTTATTAAAGGGGCGGTGTAACTTTTTTAAAGGGGCGGTGACACTGTTCTACACCGGCAGTGTCGCACTTCTAAAGGTGCAGTGTTGCTGTTCTAAAGGGACAGTGTCGCTGTATTAAAGGGACAGTGTCGCTGCATTAAAGGTGCAGGGTCGCAGTGTTGATGTTCTAAAGGGGTAGTGTCGCTCGTCTAAAGGGGCAGTATTGCTGCTCCAAGTGTCGCTGTATTAAAGGGACAGTGTCGCTGTATAAAAGGGGCAGTGTCGCTGTATAATACTGGCAGTGTCGCTGTTCTAAAGGGGCAGTGTCACTGTATTAAAGGGTCAGTGTCGCTGTATTAAAGAGACTTTGTCGCTGCATTAAAGGCACAGCATCGCTGTATTGAACGGGTAGTGTAGTTGTATTAAAGGGGCAGTGTTTCTGTTCTAAAGGGACAGAGTCGCTGTAATATAGGGGCAATGACGCTGTTCTAAAGGGGCAGTGTTGCTGCTTTAAGTGTCGTTGTATTAAAGGGACAAAGTCGATGTACTACAGGGGTGGAGTAGTTGTATTATAGGGGCAGTACTAAAGAGACAGTGTCACTTTATTAAAGGGGCGGTGTCGCTGTTCTAAACCGGCAGTGTCACTCTTCTTAAGGGGCGGTGTCGCTGTACTTAACCGGCAGTGTCGCTGTTCTAAAGGGACAGTGTCTCTGTTCTAAAGGGACGGTGTCGCTGTATTAAAGAGCCTTTGTCGCTGCATTAAAGGCACAGCATCGCTGTATTGAACGGGTGGTGTAGTTGTATTAATGTGGCAGTGTTGCTGTATTAAAGGTTCAGTGTTGCTGTATTAAAGGGGTAGTTTAGTTGTGATAAAGGGGCAGTGTCGCTTTATTAAAGGTACGGTGTCGCTGTATTAAAGGGGCACTGTTGCTGTATTAAAGAGACAGAGTCGCTGTATTAAAGGGGCGGTGTCACTTTTTTAAAGGGGCGATGTCGCTGTTCTAAACCGGCAGTGTTGCTGTCCTAAAGGGGCAGTGTCGCTGTTCTAAAGGAACATTGTCGCTGTATTAAAGGGACAGAGTCGCTGTATTATAGGGGCAGTGTCGCTGTTCTAAAGGGGCAGTGTTGCTGCTCTAAGTGTCATTGTATTAAAGGGACAACGTCGATGTACTACAGGGGTAGTGTAGTTGTATTAAAAGGGCAGTACTAAAGAGACAGTGTCACTTTATTAAAGGGGCCGTGTCACTTTTTTAAAGGGGCGGTATCGCTGTTCTAAACCGACAGTGTCGCTGTATTAAAGGGGCAGTGTCGCTCATCTAAAGGGGTAGTGTTGCTGCTCTAAGTGTCGCTGTATTAAAGGGACAGTGTCGCTGTATATAAGGGGCAGTGTCTCTGTTCTAAAGGGGCAGTGTCGCAGTTCTAAAGAGGCAGTGTCGCTGTTAAAAGGGACAGTGCTGCTGTATTGAAGGGACATTGTCTCAGTTCTAAAGGGGCAGTTTGCTGTATTGAAGTTTCAGTGTCGCTGTATTAAAGGGGTAGTTTAGTTGTATTAAAGGGGCAGTGTCGCTGTGTTAAAGAGGCAGTGTTGCTCTTCTAAAGAGGCAGTGTCGCTGTATTAAAGGAGCAGTGTCAGTGATGCTGTATTGAAGGGACAGTGTCGTCATATTAAAGGGACAATATCTCTGTCTTAAAGGTGCAGTGTCTCTGTATTATAGGGGCAATGTCGGTGTATAATAGGGGCAGTGTCGCTGCATTAAAGGGACAGTGTCGCTCTATTAAACGGGCAGTGTTGCTGTATTAAAGGGACAGAGTCGCTGTAATATAGGGGCAGTGTCGCTGTCCTAAAGGGGCAGTGTTGCTGCTCTAAGTGTCACTGTATTAAAGGGCCTGTGTCGCTGTTTAAAAGGGTCAGTGTCGGTGTAATATTGGGGCAGTCTTGCTGTTCTAAAGGGGCAGTATCACTGTATTAAAGGGGCAGTGTCATTGTATTAAAGGGGCAGTGCCACTTTATTTAAGCGTCGGTGTCGCTTTATTTAAGGGGCGGTGACAGTTTTTGAAAGGGGCGATGACGCTGTTGTAATCCAGCAGTGTCGCACTTCTAAAGGGGCAGTGTCGCTGTTCTAAAGGGGCAGTGTCGCTGTATTAAAGGTGCAGGGTCGCTGTATTATAGGGACAGTGTCGATGTTCTAAAGGGGCTGTGTCGCTGTTCTAAAGAGACAGTGTCGCTGTTAAAAGGGACAGTGCTGCTGTATTAAAGGGACATTGTCTCAGTTCTAAAAGGGGCAGTTTGCTGTATTGAAGTTTCAGTGTCACTGTATTAAAGGGGTAGTTTAGTTGTATTAAAGGGGCAGTGTCGCTGTGTTAAAGAGGCAGTGTCGCTCTTGTAAAGAGGCAGTGTTGCTGTATTAAAGGAGCAGTGTCAGTGATGCTGTATTGAAGGGACAGTGTCGCTATATTAAAGGGACAATATCACTGTCTTAAAGGTGCAGTGTTGCTGTATTATAAGGGCAGTGTCGGTGTATAATAGGGGCAGTGTCATGTATTAAAGAGGCAGTTTCGCTGTATTATAGGGGCAGTGTCGATGTTCTAAAGGCACAGTGTGGTGTATTAAAGGGAGGGTGTTGCTGTTCTAATGGGGCAGTGTCGCTCTATAAAAGGAGGGTGTTGCTGTTCTAAAGGGAAAGAGTTGCTATATTAAAGGAGCAGTGTCAGTGAAGCAGTATTGAAGGGACAGTGTCGCCATATTAAAGGGACAATATCGCTGTCTTAAAGGTGCAGTGTCGCTGTATTATAGGGGCAATGTCGGTGTATAATAGGGGCAGTGTCACTGTATTAAAGGGACAGTGTCGTTATATTAAATGGACAGTGTCGCTGTTCTAAAGAGGCAGTGTCACTGTATTAAAGGAGCAGTGTCAGTGATGCTGTATTGAAGGGACATTGTCGCTATATTAAATGGACAGTGTCGCTTTTCTAAAGGGGCAGTTTCGCTGTGTATTAGGGGCAGTGTCCATGTTTTAAAGGCACAGTGTGGTGTATTAAAGGGAGGGTGTTGCTGTTCTAATGGGGCAGTGTCACTCTATAAAAGGGAGGGTGTTGCTGTTCTAAAGAGGCAGTGTCGCTCTATAAAAGGGAGGGTGTTGCTGTTCTAAAGAGGCAGTGTCGCTCTATAAAAGGGTGGGTGTTGCTGTTCTAAAGGGGCAGTGTCGCTCTATAAAAAGGAGGGTGTTGCTGTTCTAAAGGGGCAGCGTCGCACTATAAAAGGGTGGGTGTTGCTGTTCTAAAGGGAAAGAGTTTCTATATTAAAGGAGCAGTGTCAGTGATGCTGTATTGAAGGGACAGTGTTGCTATATTAAAGGGACAATATTGCTGTCTTAAAGGTGCAGTGTCACTGTATTAAAGAGACAGTGTCGCTGTATTAAAGGGGTAGTGTAGTTGTATTAAAGGGGCAGTGTCGCTGTATTAAAGGGACACTGTTGCTGTTTAAAAGGACAGTGTCTCTGTATTAAAGGGTCAGTGTCGCTGTATTAAAGGGATAGTTTAGTTGTATTTAAGGGGCAGTGTTGATGTATTAAAGGGGTAGCTTAGTTGTATTAAAGTTACAGTGTTGCTGTTCTAAAGGGGCAGAGTCGCTGTATAAAAGGGAGAGAGTTGCTGTATTAAAGGAGCAATGTCAGTGATGCTGTATTGAAGGGACAGTGTCGCTATATTAAAGGTACAACGTCGCTGTATTAAAGGAGCAGTGTGGCTGTATTATAGGGGCAGTGTTGCTGTTCTAAAGAGGCTGTGTCGCTGTTCTAAAGGGGCAATGTTGCTTTTCTAAAGGGACAATGTTGCTCTATTAAAGGGGCAGGGACATTGCATTAAAGGGACAGCATCGCTGTATTAAAGGGACAGGGACTCTGCATTAAAGGGACAGCGTCACTGTATTAAAGGGTCAGTGTCACTGTATTAAAGAGGCAGTGTTGCTGTTCAAAAGGTGCAGTGTTGCGATTCTAAAGGGACAGTGTTGCTTTTCTAAAGTGGCAGTGTCGCTGTATTAAAGGGACAATGTCGCTGTATTAAACGGGTAGTGTAGTTGTATTAAAGGGGCAGTGTCGCTGTTCTAAAGGGGCAATGTTGCTATTCTAAAGGGACAGTGTTGCTCTATTAAAGGGGCAGGGACACTGCATTAAAGGGACAGCATCGCTGTATTAAAGGGACAGGGACTCTGCATTAAAGGGACAGCGTCGCTGTATTAAAGGGTCAGTGTCACTGTATTAAAGAGGCAGTGTTGCTGTTCAAAAGGGGCAGTGTTGCAATTCTAAAGGGGCAGTGTCGCAGTTCGAAAGGGGCAGTGTTGCTGTTTTAAAGGGTCAGTGTTGCTGTATTAAAGGAATAGTGTAGTTGTTCTAAAGGGGCAGTGTCGCTGTATTAAAGGGACAGTGTCGCTGTATTAAAGAGACAGTGTCGCTGTATTAAAGGGGTAGTGTAGTTGTATTAAAGGGGCAGTGTCGCTGTATTAAAGGGACACTGTTGCTGTTTAAAAGGACAGTGTCTCTGTATTAAAGGGTCAGTGTCGCTGTATTAAAGGGATAGTTTAGTTGTATTTAAGGGGCAGTGTTGATGTATTAAAGGGGTAGTTTAGTTGTATTAAAGTTACAGTGTTGCTGTTCTAAAGGGGCAGAGTCGCTGTATAAAAGGGAGAGAGTTGCTGTATTAAAGGAGCAATGTCAGTGATGCTGTATTGAAGGGACAGTGTCGCTATATTAAAGGTACAACGTCGCTGTATTAAAGGAGCAGTGTGGCTGTATTATAGGGGCTGTGTTGCTGTTCTAAAGAGGCTGTGTCGCTGTTCTAAAGGGGCAATGTTGCTATTCTAAAGGGACAATGTTGCTCTATTAAAGGGGCAGGGACATTGCATTAAAGGGACAGCATCGCTGTATTAAAGGGACAGGGACTCTGCATTAAAGGGACAGCGTCGCTGTATTAAAGGGTCAGTGTCACTGTATTAAAGAGGCAGTGTTGCTGTTCAAAAGGTGCAGTGTTGCGATTCTAAAGGGACAGTGTTGCTTTTCTAAAGTGGCAGTGTCGCTGTATTAAAGGGACAATGTCGCTGTATTAAACGGGTAGTGTAGTTGTATTAAAGGGGCAGTGTCGCTGTTCTAAAGGGGCAATGTTGCTATTCTAAAGGGACAGTGTTGCTCTATTAAAGGGGCAGGGACACTGCATTAAAGGGACAGCATCGCTGTATTAAAGGGACAGGGACTCTGCATTAAAGGGACAGCGTCGCTGTATTAAAGGGTCAGTGTCACTGTATTAAAGAGGCAGTGTTGCTGTTCAAAAGGGGCAGTGTTGCGATTCTAAAGGGGCAGTGTCGCAGTTCTAAAGGGGCAGTGTTGCTGTTTTAAAGGGTCAGTGTCGCTGTATTAAAGGAATAGTGTAGTTGTTCTAAAGGGGCAGTGTTGCTGTATTAAAGGGACAGTGTCGCTGTATTAAAGGGACAGTTTCACTTTATTAAAGGGGCAGGGTCGCTCTTCTAAAGGGGTAGTGTCGCTGTTCTAAATGTTGCTGTATTAAAGGAACAGTGTCGCTGTTTTAAAGGGTCAGTGTCGCTGTATTAAAGGAATAGTGTAGTTGTATTAAAGGTTCAGTGTCGCTGTATTAAAGGGGTAGTTTAGTTGTATTAAAGGGGTAGTTTAGTTGTGTTAAAGGGGCAGTGTCGCTTTATTAAAGGTACGGTGTCGCTGTATTAAAGGGACAGAGTCGCTGTAATACAGGAGCAGTGTTGCTGCTCTAAATGTCATTGTATTAAAGGGACAACGTCGATGTACTACAGGGGTAGTGTAGTTGTATTAAAGGGGCAGTACTAAAGAGACAGTATCACTTTATTAAAGGGGCGGTGTCACTTTTTTAAAGGGGCAGTGTCAGTGGTGCTGCATTAAAGGGACAGTGTCACTGTATTAAAGGGGCAGTGTAGTTGTATCAAAGGGGCAGTGTCACTATTATCGGGGCAGTGTAGTTGTATTAAAGGGGCAGTGTCGCTGTATTAAAGGTTCAGTGTCGCTGTATTAAAGGGGTAGTTTAGTTGTATTAAAGGGGCAGTGTTGCTGTATTAAAAGTTCAGTGTCGTTGTATTAAAGGGGTAGTTCAGTTGTGTTAAAGGGGCAGTGTCGCTTTATTAAAGGTACGGTGTCGCTGTATTAAAGAGACAGTGTCGCTGTATTAAAGGGGTAGTGTAGTTGTATTAAAGGGGCAGTGTCGCTGTATTAAAGGGACACTGTTGCTGTTTAAAAGGACAGTGTCTCTGTATTAAAGGGTCAGTGTCGCTGTATTAAAGGGATAGTTTAGTTGTATTTAAGGGGCAGTGTTGATGTATTAAAGGGGTAGTTTAGTTGTATTAAAGTTACAGTGTTGCTGTTCTAAAGGGGCAGAGTCGCTGTATAAAAGGGAGAGAGTTGCTGTATTAAAGGAGCAATGTCAGTGATGCTGTATTGAAGGGACAGTGTCGCTATATTAAAGGTACAACGTCGCTGTATTAAAGGAGCAGTGTGGCTGTATTATAGGGGCAGTGTTGCTGTTCTAAAGAGGCTGTGTCGCTGTTCTAAAGGGGCAATGTTGCTTTTCTAAAGGGACAATGTTGCTCTATTAAAGGGGCAGGGACATTGCATTAAAGGGACAGCATCGCTGTATTAAAGGGACAGGGACTCTGCATTAAAGGGACAGCGTCGCTGTATTAAAGGGTCAGTGTCACTGTATTAAAGAGGCAGTGTTGCTGTTCAAAAGGTGCAGTGTTGCGATTCTAAAGGGACAGTGTTGCTTTTCTAAAGTGGCAGTGTCGCTGTATTAAAGGGACAATGTCGCTGTATTAAACGGGTAGTGTAGTTGTATTAAAGGGGCAGTGTCGCTGTTCTAAAGGGGCAATGTTGCTATTCTAAAGGGACAGTGTTGCTCTATTAAAGGGGCAGGGACACTGCATTAAAGGGACAGCATCGCTGTATTAAAGGGACAGGGACTCTGCATTAAAGGGACAGCGTCGCTGTATTAAAGGGTCAGTGTCACTGTATTAAAGAGGCAGTGTTGCTGTTCAAAAGGGGCAGTGTTGCGATTCTAAAGGGGCAGTGTCGCAGTTCTAAAGGGGCAGTGTTGCTGTTTTAAAGGGTCAGTGTCGCTGTATTAAAGGAATAGTGTAGTTGTTCTAAAGGGGCAGTGTTGCTGTATTAAAGGGACAGTGTCGCTGTATTAAAGGGACAGTTTCACTTTATTAAAGGGGCAGGGTCGCTCTTCTAAAGGGGTAGTGTCGCTGTTCTAAATGTTGCTGTATTAAAGGAACAGTGTCGCTGTTTTAAAGGGTCAGTGTCGCTGTATTAAAGGAATAGTGTAGTTGTATTAAAGGTTCAGTGTCGCTGTATTAAAGGGGTAGTTTAGTTGTATTAAAGGGGTAGTTTAGTTGTGTTAAAGGGGCAGTGTCGCTTTATTAAAGGTACGGTGTCGCTGTATTAAAGGGACAGAGTCGCTGTAATACAGGAGCAGTGTTGCTGCTCTAAATGTCATTGTATTAAAGGGACAACGTCGATGTACTACGGGGTAGTGTAGTTGTATTAAAGGGGCAGTACTAAAGAGACAGTATCACTTTATTAAAGGGGCGGTGTCACTTTTTTAAAGGGGCAGTGTCAGTGGTGCTGCATTAAAGGGACAGTGTCACTGTATTAAAGGGGCAGTGTAGTTGTATCAAAGGGGCAGTGTCACTATTATCGGGGCAGTGTAGTTGTATTAAAGGGGCAGTGTCGCTGTATTAAAGGTTCAGTGTCGCTGTATTAAAGGGGTAGTTTAGTTGTATTAAAGGGGCAGTGTTGCTGTATTAAAAGTTCAGTGTCGTTGTATTAAAGGGGTAGTTCAGTTGTGTTAAAGGGGCAGTGTCGCTTTATTAAAGGTACGGTGTCGCTGTATTAAAGGGACAGAGTCGCTGTAATACAGGAGCAGTGTTGCTGCTCTAAATGTCATTGTATTAAAGGGACAACGTCGATGTACTACAGGGGTAGTGTAGTTGTATTAAAGGGGCAGTACTAAAGAGACAGTATCACTTTATCAAAGGGGCGGTGTCACTTTTTTAAAGGGGCAGTGTCAGTGGTGCTGCATTAAAGGGACAGTGTCACTGTATTAAAGGGGCAGTGTAGTTGTATCAAAGGGGCAGTGTCGCTGTATTATCGGGGCAGGGTCGCTGTCTTAAAGGGACAGCATCGCTGTATTAAAGGGGTAGTTTCGCAGCATTAAAGGGGCGGTGTCCCTGTATTAAAGTGGTAGTGTAGCTGTATCAAAGGGGCAGTGTCGCTGTATTAATGGAGCAGTGTCGCTGTTTTATAGGAACAGTGTCGCTGTATTAAAGGGATAACGTCACTGCATTGAAGGGGTAGTGTAGTTGTATTAATGGGGCAGTGTCACTGTATTAAAGGGACTGTGTCGCTTTATTAAAGGGGTGTTGTCACAGTATTAAAAGGACAGTGTCACTGTATTAAAGGGGCAGTGTCGCTATATTATAGGGGCAGTGTCGCTGTTCTAAAGGGGCAGTGTTCCTGTATTAAAGGGTCTGTGTCGCTGTATTAACGGGGTAGTGTAGTTGTATTAAACGGGCAGTTTTGCTGTATTAAAGGGGCAGTGTCGCTTGTATTAAAGGGGCAGTGTTACTTTGTAAAGGGATGGTGCCATTGTTCTAAACCGGCATTGTCGCTGTTCTAAAGGGGCAGTGAGTCTGTATTGAAAGGACAGTGTCGCTGCATTAAAGGCACAGCATCGCTGTATTGAACATGTAGTGTTTTTGCATTAAAGGGGCAGTGTTGCTGTATTAAGGGCCACTGTCGCTGATTTAAAGTGGCAGCATCGCTGTTCTCAGGGGGCAGTGTCGTTGTTCTAAAGGGACAGTGTCGCTTTTCTAATGGGGCAGTGTCGCTGTATTAAAGGGACAACATGGCTGTATTAAAGGGGAAGTGCAGTTGTATTAAAGGGTCAGTGTCGCTGTATTAAAGGGATATTGTAGTTGTATTAAAGGGTCTGTGTCGCTGTATTAAAGGATCAATGTTGTTGTATTAAAGAGGCAGTGTCGCTGTTCTAAAGGGACAGTGTCGCTGTATTAAAGGGAGAGAGTTGCTGTATTAAAGGAGCAGTGTCAATGATGCTGTATTGAAGGGACAGTGTCGCTATATTAAAGGGACAATGTCGCTGTATTAAAGGGGCAGTGTGGCTGTATTATGGGGGCAGTGCCGCTGTATTAGACGGGCAGTGTCGCTGTTCTAAAGGGGCAGTGTTGCTGTTCTAAAGGGGTAGTGTCACTGTTTTAAAAGGGCAGTGTCGCTGTATTAAAGGGACAGTGTTGCTGTTCTAAAGGGACAGTGTCACTGTATTAAAGGGAGAGTGTTCCTGTGTTAAAGGAGCAGTGTCAGTGGTGCTGCATTAAAGACACAGTGTCGCTGTATTAAAGGGGTAGTGTAGTTGTATCAAAGGGGCAGTGTCGCTTTATTAATGGGACAGTGTCGCTGTTATAAAGGGGCAGTGTCGCTGTATTATTGGGAGAGTGTTGCTGTATTATAGGGGCAGTGTCACTGTTATAAAGGGGCAGTGTCGCTGCATTAAAGGTTCAGTGTTGCTGTATTAAAGGGGTAGTTTAGTTGTATTAAAGGGGCAGTGTTGCTGTATTAAAAGTTCAGTGTCGTTGTATTAAAGGGGTAGTTTAGTTATGTTAAAGGGGCAGTGTCGCTTTATTAAAGGTATGGTGTCACTGTATTAAAGGGACAGAGTCTCTGTAATTTAGGGGCAGTGTCGCTGTTCTAAAGGGGCAGTGTTGCTGCTCTAAGTGTCATTGTATTAAAGGGACAACGTCGATGTACTACAGGGGTAGTGTAGTTGTATTAAAGGGGCAGTACTAAAGAGACAGTGTCACTTTATTAAAGGGGCGGTATCACTTTTTTAAAGGGCAGTATCGCTGTTCTAAATCGGCAGTGTAGGTGTTCTAAATGGGCATGTCACTCGTCTAAAGGGGCAGTGTTTCTGCTCTAAGTGCCGCTGTATTAAAGAGACAGTGTCACTGTATAAAAGGGGTAGTGTCACTGTATAATGGGGCAGTGTCTCTGTTCTAAAGGGGCAGTGTCGCAGTTCTAAAGAGGCAGTGTCGCTGTTAAAAGGGACAGTGCAGCTGTATTAAAGGGACAGTGTCTCAGTTCTAGAGGGGCTGTTTGCTGTATTAAAGGTTCAGTGTCGCTGTACTAAAGGGGTAGTTTAGTTGTATTAAAGGGGCATTGTCGCTGTGTTAAAGAGGCAGTGTCGCTGTATTAAAGGAGCAGTGTCACGGTATTAAAGGGGTATTTTAGTTGTATCAAAGGGGCAGTGTCGCTGTTCTAAAGGGACAGTGTCACTGTATTAAAGGGAGAGTGTTCCTGTGTTAAAGGAGCAGTGTCAGTGGTGCTGCATTAAAGAGACACAGTCGCTGTATTAAAGGGGTAGTGTAGTTGTATCAAAGGGGCAGTGTCGCTGTATTAATGGGGCAGTGTCGCTGTTATAAAGGGGTAGTGTCACTGTATTATTGGGAGAGTGTTGCTGTATTATAGGGGCAATGTCGCTGTTATAAAGGGGCAGTGTCGCTGTATTAAAGGTTCAGTGTCGCTGTATTAAAGGGGTAGTTTAGTTGTATTAAAGGGGCAGTGTTGCTGTATTAAAAGTTCAGTGTCGTTATATTAAAGGGGTAGTTTAGTTGTGTTAAAGGGGCAGTGTCGCTTTATTAAAGGTACGGTGTCGCTGTATTAAAAAGACAGAGTCGCTGTAATATAGGAGCAGTGTCGCTGTTCTAAAGGGGCAGTGTTGCTGCTCTAAGTGTCGTTGTATTAAAGGGACAACGTCGATGTACTACAGGGGTAATGTAGTTGTATTAAAGGGGCAGTATTAAAGAGACAATGTCCCTTTATTAAAGGGGCGGTGTCACTTTTTTAAAGGGGCAGTATCGCTGTTCTAAACCGGCAGTGTAGGTGTTCTAAAGGGGCAGTGTTTCTGCTCTAAGTGTCGCTGTATTAAAGAGACAGTGTCACTGTATAAAAGGGGCAGTGTCACTGTATAATGGGGCAGTGTCTCTCTTCTAAAGGGGCAGTGTCGCAGTTCTAAAGAGGCAGTGTCGCTGTTAAAAGGGACAGTGCTGCTGTATTAAAGGGACAGTGTCTCAGTTCTAGAGGGGCTGTTTGCTGTATTAAAGGTTCAGTGTCGCTGTATTAAAGGGGTAGTTTAGTTGTATTAAAGGGGCATTGTCGCTGTGTTAAAGAGGCAGTGTCGCTGTATTAAAGGAGCAGTGTCACGGTATTAAAGGAGTATTTTAGTTGTATCAAAGGGGCAGTGTCGCTGTATTATGGGGGGGTGTTGCTGTTCTAAAGAGGCAGTGTTCCTGTTTTAAAGGGACAATGTCGCTGTATTAAAGGGGCAGTGTCGCTGTATTATAGGGGCAGTGTCGCTGTTCGAAAGGGGCAATGTCACTGTATTAAAGGGGCACTATAGATCTTCTAAAGGCACAGTGTCACTGTATTAAAGGGAGGGTTTTGCTGTTCTAAAGGGGCAGTGTCGCTGTATAAAAGGTGTCAGTGATGCTGTATTGAAGGGACAGTGTTGCTATATTAAAGGGACAATATCACTGTATTAAAGGTGCAGTGTCACTATTATAGGGGCAGTGTCGGTGTATAATGGGGCAGTGTCGCTGCATTAAAGGGACAGTGTCGCTGTATTAAAGGGGCAGTTTTGCTGTATTAAAGGGACAGAGTCGCTGTAATATAGGGGTAGTGTCGCTGTTCTAAAGGGGCAGAGTTGCTGCTCTAAGTGTCACTGTATTAAAGGGACAATGTCGCAGTATAAAAGGGGCAGTGTCGGTGTAATATTGGGGCAGTCTCGCTGTTCTAAAGGGGCAGTATCACTGTATTAAAGGGGCAGTGTCACTGTATTAAAGGGACAGTGTCGCTGTTCTAAAGGGACATTGTCGCTGTATTAAAAGGACAGTGTCGCTGCATTAAAAGGACAGAGTCACAGTATTAAAGGGGTAGTGTCATTGTATTAAAGGGGCAGTGTCGATGTATTAAAGGAACAGTGTCACAGTATTAAAGGGACAGTGTCTCAGTTCTAAAGGGACAGTGTCGCTGTATTAAAGGGACAGTGTCGCTGTATTAAAGGGGTAGTGTCATTGTATTAAAGGTTCACTGTTGCCGTATGAAAGGGGTAGTGTAGTTGTATTAAAGGGGCAGTGTCGCTGTATTAGAGGGGTAGTTTAGTTCTATTAAAGAGGCAGTGTTTCTGTTCTAAAGGGACAGTGTCGCTGCATTAAAGGGACAGCGTCGCTGTATTAAAGGGGTAGTGTCACTGTATTAAAGGGGCAGTGTCGCTGTATTAAAGGGACAGAGTCTCTGTATTAAAGGGACAACGTCAATGTATTCCAGGGGTAGTATAGTTGTATTAAAGGGTCAGTGTCACTGTACTAAAGAGACAGTGTCACTTTACTAAAGGGGCGGTGTCACTTTTTTAAAGGGGCGGTGACGCTGTTCTAAACCGGCAGTGTCGCACTTCTAAAGGGGCAGTGTTGCTGTTCTAAAGGGACAGTGTCGCTGTATTAAAGGGGCAGTGTGGCTGTATTAAAACGTCGGTGTCAGTTTATTAAAGGGGCAGTGTCACTTTTTTAAATGGGCCATGTCGCTGTTCTAAACCGGCAGTATCACTGTTCTAAAGGGGCAGTGTCGCTGTTCTAAAGGGACAGAGTCGCTGTATTAAAAAGACTTTGTCGCTGCATTAAAGGCACAGCATCGCTGTATTGAACGGGTAGTATAGTTGTATTAAAGGGGCAGTGTTGCTGTATTAAAGATTCAGTGTCGCTGTATTAAAGGGGTAGTTTAGTTGTATTAAAGCGGCAGTGTCGCTGTATTAAGGGGACACTGTCGCCGCATTAAAGCGACAACATCGCAGTATTAAAGGGTAGTGTCACTGTTTTAAAGGGGCGGTGTCGATGTATTAAAGGGACAGTGTCGCTGTATTAAAGGAGCAGTGTCAGTGGCGCTGTATTAAAAGGGCAATGTCGCTGTTCTAAAGGGATAGTGTTGCTTTATTAAAGGGACAGTGTCGCTGCATTAAAGGGACAGCGACTCTGTATTAAAGGGGTAGTGTCACTGTATTAAAGGGGCAGTGTCACTGTATTAAAGGGACAGAGTCGCTGGATTAAAGGGACAACGTCGATGTATTACAGGGGTAGTGTAGTTGTATTAAAGGGTCAGTGTCACTGTACTAAAGAGACAGTGCCACTTTATTAAAGGGGCGGTGTCACTTTTTTAAAGGGGCGGTGACGCTGTTCTATACTCAACTAGAATATATTCGACTAGAATATACTAGTGTATTCTTTCGGCTACAGCTTTTACAGGATTCATCCTGAAGAAGGATTGGTGTTGAACATGTCCGCTGATACATTTGTTATGAAACATGTAGCAAATACATCTGGAAATTCTCAATTGTGTTCAACTGGAGGGAAATGTGGGAAATTAAAATAGCTGAAAATTGTCTCTTAATTCATTGGAAAGCCATTTGTATTTTAAACATTTCCAACAGATGCAGCAGAACAGATAGAAGAAACAGAAGGGGCTGGAATAGAGATTTTTAGAATATAAATTTTCATGCAAGTTTAGAGAGTGACAAAGCATCTAAGTGCCAGCTATATTGGCAAATCAAGTTAGTTCATGATGGGTGTGATATTGAAATGACTCAAATACAGTACATCATTCTTGAATTGGTTGAAAGGATGTGTCATCTAAAAAATACATGTAGGGAAAGGTTGGGAAATGAACATACAATGTTAAACCAACTATAATAATATTTTGCTTTTTCCAGGTTCTAAATATGTTATGGATAAATCTGCTGAGCAGACTGGTATTCTCGTTCCTCTAAACTTCTTTGCTGCCTCTGGACGAGTAAGCTGCCATTTCAAGCTTACTTCGCCACCAGGACATGTCATTCGCCTCTCTCTCAGTTCTCTGCACATTGAACCTGACAGTTGTGTCACAGACTCGCTCAACATTTATGACTCTCTCATGCCTATCAGGAGTAGGAATTTGTACCGGTATGTATTCCAATTGTAGTGCTTCAAGCATTTTTGGATAACTTAGTCTCTTCATTGATCAAATCTACATTTCTGTTGAATTTACATTATAATGTATAGTAAATCGTTGTGCATATTGAGTAAGGATTATCTTTTATCTTGCATGTCCTGAGGATAAATTAAGTATTTGAATAATCTTGTAATGTTGTATCTCAACATTACATGTAAGTTATTTTAAGAAAAAAAGCATCTTACATGCAATTGTATTATAATCTGCAAACTCCTATAGAAATACAAGCCTAAAAATTACTGTTGCAGATTAGTGGATGAATGCTTAATATAACTGGATGACATTATTTTGTCCCCTATTAACCTAGCTGTTTTTAATTGGTTAATACATGTTGGTTGACTTTTAAATGCGCTCTGAAATGGACTAGCAAGTTTCTCAGTTAAGGGCAATTAGGGATAGGCAATAAATGTCAGCCTGACCAGTGACACCTGCATCCTGTGAATAAATAAAGAATACATATCTGCTAAACTAGCAGACAAAGGAACATCTTATGAATATATCAACCATTCATATCACTGTCACTAAGGTTCACAAAAGCTTAGAATTATGTTGGAAACAAAAGATAAAGAAAAAGTGGACCAGACCATTGTTTGTGGAGGTTTTGAAATAAAATAATGACAAAAGCCAAGAATATGGATTACAAACCCAGGAAAAGAACCAGACTTTAAAGGAGAATGGAAGTGAAAGATGAAATGGGAAAGTTGAGGAAGGCTCTATATTATTTGAATCCAACTTAATTTATTCTGCACTTAGCCTGACTATTTGCAGTCTCCATAAAGGGAAATTCTATGTATTAATAGATTTTTCCCTTTTTATTTATTGGTCCAAATATTTCGGTCTCTGGATCGTCGGAGACTGGTCGTACAACCGAAAATGTGCATCTGGACCCCTGTGGAAGTCCTGATGTGTGGACCTATGTGGGAATTTCCCGGGCAGTTTAAACTTCCAATGGGCAATATCCCTGCTCCCTGGGACCCTCTGCGAATGTCTCTGACTTTGAGACTTGGGACAACTTTGCAGTACTTACCTGAATAGTTGCCCAGGAAATTTTAGACAGATTAAAACCTGGTCTAACACATGGCAAGTCCACACCCCAGACCACCTGACTACCCCCAGCCCCACCCCTGGATCCGCCACCAAGATCTGACCTGACTACCCAACTAACCACCCACTGGATCTGACTATCCCCCGACCAGACCCAACTACCCTTCTGACCAGACCCAACTACCCCACACTCCACCCCACCAACTGGACCCAACTACAACCCTAAATGGACCCAACACCCCACCCTCCACCCCACTGACCAGACCCGACTACTCCCCTGACCGGACCCGACTAGCCACTGATCAGACCCAACTACCCCCAACCAGATCTGATTTGACCTCTCGATGAACTTCCTGACCACCATCCCCCCCAACCACCTGACTACCCCTCCGACCCAATCCATCCATCACTGACCTAACTACCCTCCCCAACCAGACCTGATTACCTATCTACCCACCTCATCCACCTACCCATCTACCCACCTCACCAACCCCAAGCACCTCACACAGCTACCCACCTCACCCACTCACCTACCTGTCCTCACTTACCCACATATCCACCCACTTCACTCACAACCACCCATCCACCTCACCTACCTACCCACTTACTCAATGACCCACTCACTCACACCCACATACCCATTCACCCACTCACCCCATTCACTCACTCACTCACCCATCTACCCACTCACCCATTCGCTCATCCATTCACTAATATTCATCACCAAAATATGGCAGCTCATGCCATAAGAAAGGGCCTCTAACTCTCCTCCGCTCTGGTAGAGTTCTCCAGATGTGCTATGATGCGCACATTTCTTTGATGTGATATTCCATGGATACCCTGGAAGTAATGCACAACAGAGTCTGCTCATGAGAATCTTGGTGTGTAGAGGCAAAGTGCCCAGAATTGCCACTGTTCAGAAGATTCAGACCAATATCCTTTTAGTGCTGCTTTTACTGGTCATCCTTTGCAGAACAGTGCCAACCTTGATCTAGGGATGCCTCTGCATTCACCATGTGGGCACCATTTTCTGAAAGGGCATCTAGGGTAGCTCACTCATAGGAAGTCAAATGTTTGTCAGTTTTCAGCCATCCTCCAGTTCCAGTTCTTTTGATTTGTGTGTGATCTTGCGCTGCAAGCAGAGAAGTATCATAAATTAATGAAGTGCATCGGTGACAGACATGTTCCCAATCCACAGCCTATCCAATGTATCACAAAGTGACTGTGCATCAAGCAACCGGATTTTTTAAAGTGATTTCCTGTTTGAAGCTTTTATAAGGTGTCAGGGTTTCAGTTGTAACTTATAACTTGAATGTGTAGCTTCAAAGGTTGCAACAGCAAGAGATAATGTTCTTCCCTTCCTTCTTTGAGTTCTCAGCAGGAGACCCAATCCAGGCCAGGAACACGACAAGCAGATTGAATTATAGCTACCCCCACAAGAATTGATGAGAGGTTAATGTGCACTGTCCATAGGGACCAGGTCAACTGTGTAGCGTTAAGGCAGAAGTGGTGCTGATCTGGGAAAATCTACTCATTTAAGTAACCGCCTATCACCTGTTTGTAGGAAAATTTAACTCTGAAATATTAGTTATCATTACTTTTAGTTCAAATTTCAGGATTATCAGGCTAGTCCATACTAGAAACAATAACTCAGGACAAAGTTAATAGTCGCACGGACAAATACGGGCTCATTAAGAAAAGCCAGCATGGATTTCTTAAGGGAAAATCATGTTAACTAACTCGCTGGAGTTTTTAGAGGGTTGATAAGGGTACTGCCGCTGATGTGGCGTACATGGACTTCTAAAAGGCAGTTGATACAGTGCCGGACGACAGACTTGTGAACCAAGTTATAGCTTATGGAATGAAAGAGATGGTAGCTACATGGTTACGGAATTGGCTGAGTGGCAGGAAACAGAGGGCAGTGGTTTATGGATGACTTTCGGGCTAGAGGAAGGTTTGCAGTGGAGTTCTCCTTGGGTAAGTGTTGGGACCCTTGCTTTTCCTGATATATATTAATGACCTAGACTTTGGTGTATAGGGCAAAATTTCAAAGTCTGCAGATGGTACAAAACTCTGAAGCATTGTGAACAGTGAGGGCATTAGTGTAGAACTTAAAAGGGACATAGACAAGTTGGTGGAATGGATGGAAAGGTGGCAGATGAAGTTCAAAGCAGAGAAATGTGAAGCAATTAATTTTGGTAGAAAGAACATGGAGAGACAATTTAAAATAGCTGGCTCAACTCTAAAAGGGGTGCAGGAGCAGATAGACCTGGGTGTATATGTGCATAAGTCATTGAAGTTGGCAGGACAGGTTGAGAGTGCAGTTAATAAAGCACATAGTATCCTAGGTTTTATTAATAAGGGCATAGGGTTAGAGAACAAGGAGGTTATGTTGAACTTGTATAAGTTACTAGTTTGGCCTCAGCTGGAGTGTTGCGTTCAGTTCTGGGCACCATATTTTAGGAATTTATGAAGCTATTGGAGAGATAGTGCAGAAAAGATTCATGAGAATGGTTCCTGGGACAAGGAATATGAAGATAGGTTGGAGAAGTTAGAACTGTTTCCTTAGAGAAAAGAAGGCTGAGAGGAGATTTGATGCAGATATTCAAAATCCTGGGGGATCTGGACCAGTGGATAGAGATAAACTGTTCCCGCTCGTGAAAGGATCGATATGGAGAGGGCACAGGTTTAAAATAATTAGTAAAAGAAGCAATAGTAATATGAGGAAAAACTTTTATGCAGTGAGTGGTTAGGGCCTGGAACGCTCTGTCTGAGAGTGTGGTGGAGGCAGGTTCAACTGAAGCATTCAAATGGGATTAAGACTGTTATCTGAAAAAGAAGACTGTGCAAGGCAGAATTGGGATGAAATAGAAGGAGAGGTGGGTGATATTACGAAAATGGAAGTAAATGGTATTGGTGATGAATACTACTTATACAATCACAACAATAGGAAACTACACTTCTGATTTTGACTTTTGGCTTCTTCATAGTAGCACAGATCTTTGATCAACATTACCGGGAATGATGCAACGTAGATACCAAAATTCCATTTCAGTTTTGTAGCCCTGTGAAAGATGTACAAAATCCATATGCAGGAAACACATTTTGCACAACAGATTTTAGCTTGCAATTGAAGTACAGAAGTATGAAACCAATTTATTTCTTGTATATTGTTTTACATTACAATCATGGATAATGGAAGTCCTCTCATCTGATAGGCAGTGTCGCACTTCTAAAGGGGCAGTGTTGCTGTTCTAAAGGGACAGTGTCGCTGTATTAAAGGGACAGTGTCGCTGTATTAAAGGGACAGTGTCGCTGTATTAAAGGGGCAGTGTGGCTGTATTAAAGGGACAGAGTCGCTGTAATATTGGGGCATTGTTGATGTTCTAAAGGGGCAGTGTTGATGTTCTAAAGGTGCAGTGTTGCTGCTCTAAAGTGTCGTTGTATTAAAGGAGCAGTGTCACTTTATTAAAGGGGCAGTGTCACCGTATTAAAGGGGCAGTGTCGCTGTATTAAAGTGTCGGTGTCGCTTTATTAAAGGAGCGGTGTCAGTGATGCTGTATTGAAGGGACAGTGTCGCTATATTAAAGGGACAATGTCACTGTATTAAAGGGGCAGTGTGGCTGTATTATGGGGGCAGTGTCGCTGTATTAGAGGAGCAGTGTCGCTGTTCTAAAGGGGCAGTGTCGCTGTTCTAAAGAGGCAGTGTTGCTTTTCTAAAGGTACAGTATCGCTGTGTTAAAGGGACAGTGACACTGCATTAAAGGGACAGTGTCGCTGTATTAAAGGGCTAGTGTCACTGTTTTAAAAGGGCAGTGTCGCTGTATTAAAGGGACAGTGTCGCTGTTCAAAAGGGACAGTGTCACTGTATTAAAGGGAGAGTGTTCCTGTATTAAAGGAGCAGTGTCAGTGGTGCTGCATTAAAGGGTCAGTGTCGCTGTATTAATGGGGCAGTGTCGCTGTTATAAAGGGGCAGTGTCGCTGTATTACAGGGAGAGTGTTGCTGTTCTAAAGGGGCAGTGTCACTGTTCTAAAGGGGCAGTGTCGCTGTATTAAAGGGAGAGTGTCGCTGTTCTAAAGGGGCAGTGTTGCTGTTCTAAAGGGGCAGTGTCGCTGTATTAAAGGGAGAGTGTTGCTGTTCTAAAGGGGCAGTGTTGTTGTTCTAAAGGGGCAGTGTTGTTGTTCTAAAGGGACAGTATCGCTGTATTAAAGGGACAGTGTCGCTGAATTAAAGGGACAGCTTCGCTGTATTAAAGGGGTAGTGTCACTGTATTAAAGGGGCAGTGTCACTGTATTAATGGAGCAGTGTCGCTGTATTATAGGAACAGTGTCGCTGTATTAAAGGGATAACATCGCTGTATTGAAGGGGTAGTGTAGTTGTATTAATGGGGCAGTGTCACTGTATTAAAGGGACTGTGTCGCTTTATTAAAGGGGTGTTGTCACAGTATTAAAAGGACAGTGTCACTGTATTAAAGGGGCAGTGTCGCTGTATTATAGGGGCAGTGTCGCTGTTCTAAAGGGACAGTATCGCTGTATTAAAGGGGTGTTGTCACAGTATTAAAGGGACAGTATCGCTGTATTAAAGGGGCAGTGTCGCTATATTATAGGGTCAGTGTCGCTGTTCTAAAGGGGCAGTGTTCCTGTATTAAAGGGTCTGTGTCGCTGTATTAACGGGGTAGTGTAGTTGTATTAAACGGGCAGTTTCGCTGTATTAAAGGGACAGTGTCGCTTGTATTAAAGGGGCAGTGTTACTTTGTAAAGGCACGGTGCCATTGTTCTAAACCGGCAGTGTCGCTGTTCTAAAGGGGCAGTGTCGCTGTATTGAAAGGACAGTCTCGCTGCATTAAAGGCACAGCATCGCTGTATTGAACATGTAGTGTATTTGCATTAAAGGGGCAGTGTCGCTGTATTAAGGGCCACTGTCGCTGATTTAAAGTGGCAGCATCGCTGTTCTCAGGGGGCAGTGTCGTTGTTCTAAAGGGACAGTGTCGCTTTTCTAATGGGGCAGTGTCGCTGTATTAAAGGGACAACATGGCTGTATTAAAGGGGAAGTGTAGTTGTATTAAAGGGTCAGTGTCGCTGTATTAAAGAGGCAGTGTCGCTGTATTAAAGGGATATTGTAGTTGTATTAAAGGGTCTGTGTCGCTGTATTAAAGGATCAATGTCGTTGTATTAAAGAGGCAGTGTTGCTGTTCTAAAGGGACAGTGTCGCTGTATTAAAGGGAGAGAGTTGCTGTATTAAAGGAGCAGTGTCAGTGATGCTGTATTGAAGGGACAGTGTCGCTATATTAAAGGGACAATGTCGCTGTATTAAAGGGGCAGTGTGGCTGTATTATGGGGGCAGTGCCGCTGTGTTAGACGGGCAGTGTCGCTGTTCTAAAGGGGCAGTGTTGCTGTTCTAAAGGGGTAGTGTCACTGTTTTAAAAGGGCAGTGTCGCTGTATTAAAGGGACAGTGTCGCTGTTCTAAAGGAACAGTGTCACTGTATTAAAGGGAGAGTGTTCCTGTGTTAAAGGAGCAGTGTCAGTGGTGCTGCATTAAAGAGACAGTGTTGCTGTATTAAAGGGGTAGTGTAGTTGTATCAAAGGGGCAGTGTCGCTGTATTAATGGGGCAGTGTCGCTGTTATAAAGGGGCAGTGTCGCTGTATTATTGGGAGAGTGTTGCTGTATTATAGGGGCAGTGTCGCTGTTATAAAGGGGCAGTGTCGCTGTATTAAAGGGAGAGTGTTGTTGTTCTAAAGGGGCAGTGTCGCTGTTATAAAGGGGCAGTGTCGCTGTATTAAAGGGAGAGTATCACTGTTCTAAAGGGGCAGTGTTGCTGTTCTAAAGGGGCAGTGTCGTTGTTCTAAAGGGACAGTGTTGTTGTTCTAAATGGACAGTATCGCTGTATTAAAGGGACAGTGTCGCCGCATTAAAGGGACAGCGTCGCTGTATTAAAGGGGTAGTGTCACTGTATTAAAGGGGCAATGTCGCTGTGTTAAAAGGACAGTGTCGCTGTATTAAAGGAGCAGTGTCAATGACGCTGCATTAAAGGGACAGTGTCGCTCTATTAAAGGGGCAGTGTAGTTGTATCAAAGGGGCAGTGTCGCTGTATTAATGGGGCAGTGTCGCTGTATTATAGGGGCAGGGTCGCTGTATTAAAGGGACAGCATCGCTGTATTATAGGGGTACTTTCGCAGCATTAAAGGGGCGGGGTCACTGAATTAAAGGGGCAGTGTCGCTGTATTAAAGGAACAACTTCGCTGTATTAAAGGGACAGTGTTGCTGTATTAAAGGGACAACGTCGCTGTATTGAAGGGGTAGTGTAGTTGTATTAATGGGGCAGTGTCACTGTATTAAAGGGACTATGTCACTTTATTAAAGGGATGTTGTCATAGTATTAAAGGGACAGTGTCGCTGTATTAAAGGGGCAGTGTCGCTGTATTATAAGGGCAGTGTCGCTGTATTCAGGGGACAGTGTCGCTGTATTAAAGGGACAGTGTCGCTGTATTAATGGGAGACTGTTGCTGTATTAAAGGGGCAGGGTCGCTTTTCTAAAGGGGCAGAGTTGCTGTATTAAAGGGGTAGTGTAGTTGTAGCAATGGGTCAGTGTAACTGTATTAAAGGGACAGTGTCACTGTATTAAAGAGACGGTTTCGCTGTTCTAAAGGGGCAGTGTCGCTGTATTAAAGAGACAGTAGTGAGGCATTAAAGGGACAGCGTTGCTGTATTAAAGGGGTAGTGTAGTTGTATTAAAGGGGCAGTGTTGCTTAATTAAACTGACAGTGTCACTGTCTTAATGATGCAGTGTCACTGTTCCAAAGTGACAGTGTCGCTGTATGAAAGGGGCAGTGTCGCTGTAGTAAAGGGACAGTGTCGCTGTTCTAAAGGAACAGTGTCTCTGTATTAAAGGGAGAGTGTTGCTGTATTAAAGAGGCATTGTCGGTGACGTTGTATTAAAGGGGCAGTGTCACTGTATTAAAGGGGCAGTGTTGCTGTATTAAAGTTTCAGTGTCTCTGTATTAAAGGGACAGTGTCGCTGTTCTAAAGGGGCAGTGTTGCTCTATTAAAGTGGCAGTGTTGCTGTATTAAAGGGTCAGTGTCTCTGTATTAAAGGGACAGTGTCGCTGTTCTAAAGGGGCAGTGTTGCTATTCTAAAGGGACAGTGTGCTATATTGAAAGGATAGTGTCGCCACATTAAAGGCACAGCATCACTGCATTGAACATGTAGTGTAGTTGCATTAAAGGGGCAGCATCGCTGTTCTCAGGGGGCAGTGTCGTTGTCCTAAAGGGACAGTGTCACTTTTCTATTGGGGCAGTGTCGCTGTATTAAAGGGACAACATGGCTGTATTAAAGGGGTAGTGCAGTTGTATTAAAGGGGCAGTGTCATTGTATTAAAGGGTCAGAGTCGCTGTATTAAAGAGGCTGTGTCGCTGTATTAAAGGGATATTGTAGTTGTATTAAAGGGTCTGTGTCGCTGTATGAAAGGATCAGTGTCTTTGTATTAAAGAGGCAGTGTTTTTATTCTAAAGGGACAGTGACGCTTTTCTAAAGGGGCAGAGTTGCTGTATTAAAGGGACAAAGTCACTGTATTAAAGGGATAGTGTAGTTGTATTAAAGGGACAGTGTCGCTGTATTAAAGGGGCAGTGTCGATGTATTAAAGGGACAGTGTCGCAGTATTAAAGGGGCGGCGTCGCTGTATTAATGGGGCAATGTCGCTGTATTATAGGAACAGTGTCGCTGTATTAAAGGAACAACTTCGCTGTATTAAAGGGGCAGTGTCGATGTATTAAAGGGACAGTGTCGCTATGTTAAAGGGGCAGTGTCGCTGTTCTAAAGGAACAGTGTCGCTGTATTAAAGGGGTAGTGTAGTTGTATTAAACGGGCAGTTTCGCTGTATTAGAGGGGCAGTGTCACTGTATTAAAGTGGCAGTGTTACTTTCTAAACGGGCAGATTCACTGTATTAAAGGGACAGTGTCTCTGTATTAAAGGGGCGGTGTCACGGTCGTAACCGGCAGTGTCGCTGTTCTAAAGGGACCGTGTCGCTGTATTGAAGGGACAGTGTCGCTGCATTAAAGGCATAGCATCACTGTATTGAACATGTAGTGTAATTGTATTAAAGGGGCATTTTCGCTGTATTAAAGGGACAGTGTCGCTGATTTAAATGTCGCTGTATTAAAGGGACAGTATCACTGTATTAAAGGGGCAGTGTCGCCGTATTAAAGGGGCGGTGTCGCTATTCTAAATAGGCAGTGTCGCTGTATTAAAGGGAGTGTGTTGCTATATTAAAGGAGCAGTGTCAGTAGCGCTGCATTAAAGGGACAGTGTCGCTGTAATAAAGGGGTAGTGTAGCTGTATCAAAGGGGCAGTGTCGCTTTATTAAAGGGGTGTTGTCACAATATTAAAGGGACAGTGTCACTGTAATAAAGGGGCAGTGTCGCTGTATTATAGGGGCATTGTCACTGTTCTAAAGAGGCAGTGTCGCTGTATTAAAGCGGCAGTATCGCTGTGTTAATGGGGCAGTGTCGCTATATTAAAGGGGCAGTGTTACTTTGTAAAGGGACGGTGCCATTGTTCTAAACCGGCAATGATGCTGTTCTAAAGGGACAGTGTCGCTGTTTTGAAAGGACAGTGTCGCTGCATTAAAGGCACAGCATCGCTATATTGAACATGTAGTGTAGTTGCATTAAAGGGACAGTGTCGCTGTATTAAGGGGACAGTGTCGCTGATTTAAAGTGGCAGCCTCGTTGTTCTCAGGGGGCAGTGTCATTGTTCTAAAGGGACAGTGTCGCTTTTCTAATGGGGCAGTGTCGCTGTATTAAAGGGACAACATGGCTGTATTAAAGGGGAAGTGCAGTTGTATTAAAGGGGCAGTGTCATTGTATTAAAGGGTCAGTGTCGCTGTATTAAAGAGACAGTGTCGCTGTATTAAAGGGATATTGTAGTTGTATTAAAGGGTCTGTGTCGCTGTATTAAAGGGTCAGTGTGGCTGTATTAAAGGGATATTGTAGTTGTATTAAAGGGGCAGTGTTGCTATTCTAAAGGGACAGTGTCGCTTTTCTAAAGGGGCAGAGTTGCTGTATTAAAGGGTCAGTGTCGCTGTATTAAAGGGATTGTGTAGTTGTATTAACGGGGCAGTGTCGCTGTATTAAAGTGTCGGTGTTGCTGTATTAAAGGGACAACGTCACTGCATTAAAGGGGCAGTGTCGCTGTATTAAGAGGACAGTGTAGTTGTATTAAAGGGGCAGTGTCACTGTATTAAAGGGACACTGTTGCTGTATTAAAGGGACAGTGTCATTGTATTAAAGGGGCAGGGTCGGTCTTCTAAAGGGGCCGTGTCATTGTTATAAATGTCGCTGTATTAAAGGGATAGTGTCGCTGTATTAAAGGGGCAGTGTCACTGTGTTAAAGAGGACAACGTCACTGTATTAAATGGGCAGTGTCACTGTATTAAGGGGACAGTGTCGCTGTATTAAAGGAGCAGTGTCACTGTATTAAACGGTCAGTATCTCTGTTCTAAGGGGCAGTGTCGCTGTTCTAAAGGGGCAGTATCGCTGTATTAAAGGAGCAGTGCCACTGTATTAAACGGTCAGTGTCGCTGTTCTAAAGGGGCAGTATCACTGTTCCAAAGGGACAGTGTTGCTGTTTTAAAGGGACAGTGTTGCAGTTCTAAAGGAGCAGTGTCGCTGTGTTAAAGTGACAGTGTCGCTATATTAAAGGTGCAGTGTCGCTGTATTAAACGGGCAGTGTCACACTTCTAAACGTACAGTGTCGCTGTATTAAAGGGGCAGTGTCGCTGTTCTAAAGGGACAGTGTCGCTGTATTAAAGGGGTAGTGTAGTTGTATTAAACGGGCAGTTTCACTGTATTAGAGGGGCAGTGTCGCTGTATTAAAGTGGCAGTGTTACTTTCTAAATGGGCAGTTTCACTGTTTTAAAAGGACAGTGTCTCTGTATTAAAGGGACGGTGTCACTGTTCTAAACCGGCAGTGTCGCTGTTCTAAAGGGAGAGTGTCGCTGTATTGAAAGGACAGTGTTGCTGCATTAAAGGCACAGCATCGCTGTACTGAACATGTAGTGTAGTTGTATTAAAGGGGCATTGTCGCTGTATTAAAGGACAGTGTCACTGTTCCAAAGGGACAGTGTCGCTGTGTTAAAGTGACAGTGTCACTGTATTAAGGGGACAGTGTAGTTGTATTAAAGGGGCAGTGTCGCTGTATTAAATGGACACTGTTGCTGTATTAAAGGGGCAGTGTCACTGTATTAAAGGGGCAGGGTCGCTCTTCTAATGGGGCCATGTCGTTGCCTTAAATGTCGCTATATTAAAGTGATAGTGTCGCTGTATTAAAGGGGTAGTGTCTCTGTATTAAAGGGGCAGTGTGACTGTGTTAAAGAGGCAGTGTCGCTCTTCAAAGGGGCAGTGTCGCTGTATTAAAGGAGCAGTGTCGCTGTATTAAACGGTCAGTATCTCTTTTCTAAAGGGCAGTGTCGCTGTTCTAAAGGGGCAGTATCGCTGTATTAAAGGAGCAGTGTCACTGTATTAAACGGTCAGTGTCGCTGTTCTAAAGGGGCAGTATCACTGTTCCAAAGGGACAGTGTTGCTGTTTTAAAGGGACAGTGTCGCAGTTCTAAAGGAGCAGTGTCGCTGTGTTAAAGTGACAGTGTTGCTGTATTAAAGGTGCAGTGTCGCTGTATTAAACGGGCAGTGTCACACTTCTAAACGTACTGTGTCGCTGTATTAAAGGGGCAGTGTCGCTGTGCTAAAGGGACAGTGTCGCTGTATTAAAGGGGTAGTGTAGTTGTAATAAAGGGGCAGTTTCGCTGTATTAGAGGGGCCGTGTCACTGTATTAAAGTGGCAGTGTTACTTTCTAAACGGGCAGTTTCACTGTATTAAAGGGACAGTGTCTCTGTATTAAAGGGACGGTGTCACTGTTCTAAACCGGCAGTGTCGCTGTTCTAAAGGGACAGTGTCGCTGTATTGAAAGGACAGTGTTGCTGCATTAAAGGCACAGCATCGCTGTACTGAACATGTAGCGTAGTTGTATTAAAGGGGCATTGTCGCTGTATTAAAGGACAGTGTCACTGTTCCAAAGGGACAGTGTCGCTGTGTTAAAGTGACAGTGTCACTGTATTAAAGGTGCAGTGTCGCTGTATTAAACGGGCAGTGTCACACTTCTAAATGTACAGTGTCGCTGTATTAAAGGGGCAGTGTCGCTGTGCTAAAGGGACAGTGTCGATGTATTAAAGGGGTAGTGTAGTTGTATTAAACGGGCAGTTTCACTGTATTAAAGGGACAGTGTCTCTGTATTAAGGGGACGGTGTCACTGTTCTAAACCGGCAGTGTCGCTGTATTAAAGTGACAGTGTCACTGTATTAAAGGGGCAGTGTCGCTGTGTTAAAGAGGCAATGTCGCTCTTCTAAAGGGGCAGTGTTGATGTATTAAAGGCACAGCATCGCTGTATTGAACATGTAGTGTAGTTGCATTAAAGGGACAGCGTCGCTGTATTAAAGGGGTAATGTCACTGTTTTAAAAGGGCAGTGTCACTGTATTAAAGGGACCGTGTCACTGTATTAAAGGGAGAGTGTTCCTGTATTAAAGGAGCAGTGTCAGTGGTGCTGCATTAAAGGGACAGTGTCGCTGTATTAAAGGGTAGTGTAGTTGTATCAAAGGGGCAGTGTCACTGTATTAATGGGGCAGTGTTGCTGTTATAAAGGGGCAGTGTCACTGTATTAAAGGGAGAGTGTTCCTGTATTAAAGGGACAGTGTTGCTGTTATAAAGGGGCAGTGTCACTGTATTAAAGGGAGAGTGTTGCTGTATTATAGGGGCAGTGTCGTTGTTCTAAAGGGGCAGTGTTGTTGTTCTAAAGGGACAGTATCACTGTATTAAAGGGACAGTGTGGCCGCATTAAAGGGACAGCATCGCTGTATTAAAGGGGTAGTGTCACTGTATCAAAGGGGCAGTGTAGCTGTATTAAAGGGACTGTGTTGCTGTATTAAAGGAGCAGTGTCAGTGGCGCTGCATTAAAGGGACATTAAAGGGGTAGTATAGCTGTATCAAAGGGGCAGTGTCGCTGTATTAATGGGGCAGTGTCGCTGTATTATAGGAACATTGTCGCTGTATTGTAGGAACAGTGTCACTGTATTAAAGGGACAACTTCGCTGTATTAAAGGGACAGTGTCACTGTATTAAAGGGACAGTGTCGCTTTATTAAAGGGGTGTTGTCACAATATTAAAGGGACAGTGTCGCTATATTAAAGGGGCAGTGTCGCTGTATTATAGGGGCATTGTCACTGTTCTAAAGGGGCAGTGTCGCTGTATTAAAGTGGCAGTATCGCTGTGTTAATGGGGCATGTCGCTATATTATAGGGGCAGTGTTACTATCTAAAGGGATGGTGCCATTATTCTAAACCAGCAATGACGCTTTTCTAAAGGGGCAGTGTCGCTGTATTAAAGGGTCAGTGCCGCTGTATTAAAGGGATATTGTAGTTGTATTAAAGGGTCAGTGTTGCTCTATTAAAGGGTCAGTGTCGCTTTATTAAAGGGATATTGTAGTTGTATTAACTTGGCAGTGTTGCTATTCTGAAGGGACAGTGTCGCTTTTCTAAAGGGGCAGAGTTGCTGTATTAAAGGGTCAGTATCGCTGTATCAAAGGGATTGTGTAGTTGTATTAATGGGGCAGTGTCGCTGTATTAAAGTGTAAGTGTCGCTGTGTTAAAGGGACAACGTCACTGTATTAATGGGGCAGTGTCGCTGTATTAAGGGGACAGTGTAGTTGTATCAAAGGGGCAGTGTCACTGTATTAAAGGGGCAGGGTCGCTCTTCTAAAGGGGCCGTGTCGTTGTTTTAAATGTCGCTGTATTAAAAGGACAACGTTAATGTATTAACAGGGCAGTGTTGCTGTATTAAGGGGACAGTATAGTTGTATTAAAGGGGCAGGGTCGCTCTTCTAAAGGGGTCGTGTCGTTGTTTTAAATGTCGCTGTATTAAAGGGGCAGTGTCGCTGTATTAAAGGGGCAGTGTCACTGTGTTAAAGAGGCAGTGTCGCTCTTCAAAGGGGCAGTGTCGCTGTATTAAAGGAACAGTGTCGCTGTATTAAACGATCAGTATCTCTGTTCTAAAGGGCAGTGTCGCTGTTCTAAAGGGGCAGTATCGCTGTATTAAATGAGCAGTGTCGCTGTATTAAAGTGACAGTGTCACCGTATTAAAGGTGCAGTGTCGCTGTATTAAACGGGCAGTATCACAATTTTAAAGGTACAGTGTCGCTGTATTAAAGGGGCAGGGTCGCTGTATTAAGGGGGCTGTGTCACTGTTCTAATGGGACAGTGTCGCTGTATTAATGGGATACTGTTGCTGTATTAAAGGGCCAGTGTCAGTATCGCTATATTAAAGGGGCAGTGTCGCTGTTCTAAAAGGACAGTGTTGCTTTATTAAAGGGGTAGTGTAGTTGTATTAAACGGGCAGATTCGCTGTATTAGAGGGGCAGTGTCGCTGTATTAAAGTGGCAGTTTTACTTTCTAAATGGGCAGTTTCACTGTATTAAAGGGACAGTGTCTCTGTATTGAAGGGACAGTGTCGCTGCATTAAAGGCTTAGCATCACTGTATTGAACATGTAGTGTAGTTGTATTAAAGGGGCATTGTCGCTGTGTTAAAGGGATAGCGTCGCTGATTTAAAGGAGCAGCGTTACTGTTCTCAAGGGTCAATGTCGCTGTTTTAAATGTCACTGTGTTAAAGGGACACTATCACTGTATTAAAGGGGCCGTGTCGCTGTATTAGAGGGGCAGTGTCGCTGTGCTAAAGAGGCAATTTCGCTCTTCTAAAGGGGCAGTGTTGATGTATTAAAGGAGCAGTGTCGCTGTATTAAACAGTCAGTGTCACTGTAATATAAGGGCACTGTCACTGTATTAAAGGGGCAATGTCACTGTATTAAAGCGTTGGTGTCGCTTTATTAATGGAGGATGTAGCTGTATTAAAGGGGTGGTGTCACTTTTTTAAAGGGACAGTGTCGCTGCATTAAAGGGGCAGTGTCGCTGTTCTAAACTAGCAGTGTCGCTGTTCTAAAGGGACAGTGTGACTGTATTAAAGGGATAGTATCGCTGCATTAAAGGCACAGCATCGCTGTATTGAACGGGTAGTGTAGTTGTATTAAAGGGGCAGCGTTGCTGTATTAAAGGTTCAGTGCCGCTGTATTAATGGGGTAGTTTAGGTGTATTAAAGAGGCAGTGTTGCTGTATTAAAGGGACTGTGTCGCTGTATTGAAGGGACAGTGTCGCTGCATTAAAGGCATAGCATCGCTGTATTGATCATGTAGTGTAGTTGTATTAAAGGGGCATTGTCGCTGTATTAAAGGGAAAGCGTCGCTGATTTAAAGGGGCAGTGTCGCTGTTCTAAAGGGGCAGTGTCGCTGTATTAAAGGGACAGTAGCGCAGCATTAAAGGGACAGCGTTGCTGTATTAAAGGGGTAGTGTAGTTGTATTATAGGGGCAGTGTCGCTGTATTAAAGCGTCAGTGTCGCTGTATTAAAGGGACAATGTCACTGTATTACCGGGGCAGTGTCGCTGTATTAAGGGGACAGTGTAGTTGTATTAAAGGGGCAGTGTCACTGTATTAGAGGGGCAGGGTCGCTCTTCTAAAGGGGCCGTGTCGTTTTAAATGTCGCTGTATTAAAGGGATAGTGTCGCTGTATTAAAGGGACAACGTTACTGTGTTAACGGGGCAGTGTCGCTGTATTAAGGATACAGTGTAGTTGTATTAAAGGGGCAGTGTCACTGTATTAAAGGGGCAGGGTCGCTCTTCTAAAGGGGCTGTGTCGTTGTTTTAAATGTCGCTGTATTAAAGGGATAGTGTTGCTGTATTAAAGGGGCAGTGTCGCTGTATTAAAGAGGCAGTGTCACAGTGCTAAAGAGGCAGTGTCGCTCTTCAAAAGGGCAGTATCGCTGTATTAAAGGAACAGTGTCGCTGTATTAAACGGTCAGTATCTCTGTTCTATAGAGGCAGTGTCGCTCTTCAAAGGGGCAGTATCGCTGTATTAAAGGAGCAGTGTCACAGTATTAAACGGTCAGTGTCACTGTTCCAAAGGGACAGTGTTGCTGTTTTAAAGGGACGGTGTCGCAGTTCTAAAGGAGCAGTGTCGCTGTATTAAAGTGAGAGTGTCACTGTATTAAAGGGGCAGTGTCGCTGTGTTAAAGAGGCAATGTCGCTCTTCTAATGGGGCAGTGTTGATGTATTAAAGGCACAGCATCGCTGTATTGAACATGTAGTGTAGTTGCATTAAAGGGACAGCGTCGCCGTATTAAAGGGGTAATGTCACTGTTTTAAAAGGGCAGTGTCACTGTATTAAAGGGACAGTGTCACTATTAAAGGGAGAGTGTTCCTATATTAAAGGAGCAGTGTCAGTGGTGCTGCATTAAAGGGACAGTGTCGCTCTATTAAAGGGGTAGTGTAGTTGTATCAAAGGGGCAGTGTCGCTGTATTAATGGGGCAGTGTTGCTGTTATAAAGGGCCAGTGTCACTGTATTAAAGGGAGAATGTTCCTGTATTAAAGGGACAGTGTCACTGTTATAAAGGGGCAGTGTCGCTGTATTAAAAAGAGAGTGTTGCTGTATTATAGGGGCAGTGTCGTTGTTCTAAAGGGGCAGTGTTGTTGTTCTAAAGGGACAGTATCACTGTATTAAAGGGACAGTGTGGCCGCATTAAAGAGACAGCGTCGCTGTATTAAAGGGGTAGTGTCACTGTGTTAAAGAGGCAGTGTCGCTCTTCAAAGGGGCAGTATCGCTGTATTAAAGGAGCAGTGTTGCAGTATTAAACGGTCAGTGTCGCTGTTCCAAAGGGACAGTGTTGCTGTTTTAAAGGGACGATGTCGCAGTTCTAAAGGAGCAGTGTCGCTGTATTAAAGTGACAGTGTCACTGTATTAAAGGTGCAGTGTCGCTGTATTAAACGGGCAGTATCACAGTTCTAAAGGTACAGTGTCGCTGTATTAAAGGGACAGGGTTGCTGTATTAAAGAGGCAGTGTTGCTGTTCTAATCGGACAGTGTCGCTGCATTAATGGGATACTGTTGCTCTATTAAAGGGCCAGTGTCAGTGTCGCTATATTAAAGGGGCAGTGTCGCTGTTCTAAAAGGACAGTGTCGCTGTATTAAAGGGGAAGAGTAGTTGTATTAAACGGGCAGTTTCGCTGTATTAGAGGGGCAGTGTCGCTGTATTAAAGTGGCAGTGTTACTTTCTAAACAGGCAGTTTCACCGTATTAAAGTGACAGTGTCTCTGTATTAAAGGGGCGGTGTCACTGTTCTAAACCGGCAGTGTCGCTGTTCTAAAGAGACAGTGTCGCTGTATTGAAGGGACAATGTCGCTGCATTAAAGGCGTAGCATTGCTGTATTGATCATGTAGTGTAGTTGTATTAAAGGGGCATTGTCGCTGTATTAAAGGGAGAGCGTCGCTGATTTAAAGGGGCAGCGTCACTGTTCTCAAAGGTCAGTGTCGCTGTTTTAAATGTCGCTGTATTAAAGGGACACTATCACTGTATTAAAGGGGCAGTGTCGCTGTGCTAAAGAGGCAATTTCTCTCTTCTAAAGGGGCAGTGTTGATGCATTAAAGGAGCAGTGTCGCTGTATTAAACGGTCAGTGTCCCTGTAATATAAGGGCACTGTCACTGTGTTAAAGGGGCAGTGTCGCTGTATTAAAGCGTCGGTGTCAGTTTATTAAAGGAGGATGTCGCTGTCTTAAAGGGGTGGTGTCACTTTTTTAAAGGGGCGTTGTCGCTGTTCTAAACCGGCAGTGTCGCTGTTCTAACGGAACATTGTCACTGATTTAAAGGGACAGTGTCACTGCATTAAAGGGGCAGTGTCGCTGTTCTAAACCAGCAGTGTCGCTGTTCGAAAGGGACAGTGTGGCTGTATTAAAGGGACAGTATCGCTGCAATAAAGGCACAGCATCGCTGTATTGAACGGGTAGTGTAGTTGTATTAAAGGGGCAGCGTTGCTGTATTAAAGGTTCAGTGCCGCTGTATTAATGGAGTAGTTTAGTTGTATTAAAGGGGCAGTGTTGCTGTATTAAAGGGACTGTGTCGCTGTATTAAATGGACAACGTCGCTGTATTAAAGGGGTAGTGTAGTTTTATTAATGGGTCAGTGTAACTGTATTAAAGGGACAGTGTCGCTGTAATAAAAGGGCCGTTTTGCTGTTCTAAAGGGGCAGTGTCGCTGTATTAAAGGGACAGTAGCGCAGCATTAAAGGGACAGCGTTGCTGTATTAAAGGGGTAGTGTAGTTGTATTATAGGGGCAGTGTCGCTGTATTAAAGTGTCAGTTTCGCTGCATTAAAGGGACAACGTCACTGTATTAACGGGGCTGTGTCGCTGTATTAAGGGGACAGTGTAGTTGTATTAAAGGGGCGGTGTCACTGTATTAAAGGGGCAGGGTCGCTCTTCTAAATGGGTCGTGTCGTTGTTCTAAATGTCGTTGTATTAAAAGGACAACGTTACTGTATTAACAGGGCAGTGTCGCTGTATTAAAGGGGTAGTGTAGTTGTATTAAAGTGGCAGGGTCGCTCTTCTAAAAGGGTCGTGTCGTTGTTTTAAATGTCACTGTATTAAAGGGGCAGTGTCGCTGTATTAAAGGGGCAGTGTCACTGTGTTAAAGAGGCAGTGTCGCTCTTCAAAGGGGCAGTGTCGTTGTTTTAAATGTCGCTGCATTAAAGGGATAGTGTCGCTGTATTAAAGGGACAACGTTACTGTATTAACAGGGCAGTGTCGCTGTATAAAGGGGACAGTGTTGTTGTACTAAAGGGGCAGGGTCGCTCTTCTAAAGGGGCCGTGTCGTTGTTTTAAATGTCGCTGTATTAAAGCGATAGTGTCGCTGTATTAAAGGGACAACATTACTGTATTAACGGGGCAGTGTCGCTGTATTAAGGGGACAGTGTAGTTGTATTAAAGGGGCAGGGTCGCTCTTCTAAATGGGTCGTGTCGTTGTTTTAAATGTCGCTGTATTAAAGGGGCAGTGTCGCTGTATTAAAGGTGCAGTGTTGCTGTATTAAACGGTCAGTATCTCTGTTCTAAAGGGCAGTGTCGCTGTTCTAAAGGGGCAGTATCGCTGTATTAAAGGAGCAGTGTCACTGTATTAAACGATCAGTCTCGCTGTATTAAAGGGGCAGTGTCACTGTGTTAAAGAGGGAGTGTCACTCTTCAAAGGGGCAGTATCGCTGTATTAAAGGAGCAGTGTCGCAGTATGAAACGGTCAGTGTCGCTGTCCCAAAGGGACAGTGTTGCTGTTTTAAAGGGACTGTGTCGCAGTTCTAAAGGAGCAGTGTCACTGTATTAAAGTGACAGTGTCACTGTATTAAAGGTGCAGTGTCACTGTATTAAACGGACAGTGTCACAGTTCTGAAGATACAGTGTCGCTGTATTAAAGGTGCAGTGTTGCTGTATTAAACGGTCAGTATCTCTGTTCTAAAGGGCAGTGTCGCTGTTCTAAAGGGGCAGTATCGCTGTATTAAAGGAGCAGTGTCGCTGTATTAAACGATCAGTCTCGCTGTATTAAAGGGGCAGTGTCACTGTGTTAAAGAGGGAGTGTCACTCTTCAAAGGGGCAGTATCGCTGTATTAAAGGAGCAGTGTCGCAGTATTAAACGGTCAGTGTCGCTGTTCCAAAGGGATAGTGTTGCTGTTTTAAAGGGATGGTGTCGCAGTTCTAAAGGAGCAGTGTCGCTGTATTAAAGTGACAGTGTCACTGTATTAAAGGTGCAGTGTCGCTGTATTAAACGGACAGTGTCACAGTTCTGAAGATACAGTGTCGCTGTATTAAAGGGGCAGGGTCGCTTTATTAAAGCGGCAGTGTTGCTATTCTAATGGGACAGTGTCGCTGTATTAATGGGATACTGTTGCTGTATTAAAGGGTCAGTGTCAGTGTCGCTATATTAAAGGGGCAGTGTCGCTGTTCTAAAAGGACAGTGTCGCTGTATTAAAGGGTTAGTGTAGTTGTATTAAAAGGGCAGTTTCGCTGTATTAGAGGGGCAGTGTCGCTGTATTAAAGTGGCAGTTTTACTTTCTAAACGGGCAGTTTCACTGTATTAAAGGGACAGTGTCTCTGTATTAAAGGGGCGGTGTCACTGTTCTAAACCGGCAGTGTCGCTGTTCTAAAGGGACAGTGTCGCTGTATTGAAGGGACAGTGTCGCTGCATTAAAGGCATAACATCGCTGTATTGAACATGTAGTGTAGTTGTATTAAAGGGGCATTGTCGCTGTATTAAAGGGACAGCGTCTCTGATTTAAAGGAGCAGCGTCACTGTTCTCAAGGGTCAGTGTCGCTGTTTTAAATGTCGCTGTATTAAAGGGATAGTGTCGCTGTATTAAAGGGGCAGTGTCGCTGTGCTAAAGAGGCAATTTCGATCTTCTAAAGGGACAGTGTTGATGTATTAAAGGAGCAGTGTCGCTGTATTAAACGGTCAGTGTCCCTGTAATATAAGGGCACTGTCACTGTATTAAAGGGGCAGAGTCGCTGTATTAAAGCGTCGGTGTCGCTTTATTAATGGAAGATGTTGCTGTATTAAAGGGGTGGTGTCACTGTTTAAAGGGGCGGTGTCGCTGTTCTAAACCAACAGTGTCACTGTTCTAACGGAACATTGTCGCTGATTTAAAGGGACAGTGTCGCTGCATTAAAGGGGCAGTGTCGCTGTTCTAAACCAGCAGTGTTGCTGTTCTAAAGGGACAGTGTGGCTGTATTAAAGGGACAGTATCGCTGCATTAAAGGCACAGCATTGCTGTATTGAATGGGGTAGTGTAGTTGTATTAAAGGGGCAGCGTTGCTGTATTAAAGGGACTGTCTCGCTGTATTAAATGGACAACGTCGCTGTATTAAAGGGGTAGTGTAGTTGTATTAATGGGTCAGTGTAACTATCAAAGGGACAGTGTCGCTGTATTAAAAGGGCCGTTTCGCTGTTCTAAAGGGGCCATGTCGCTGTTCTAAAGGGGCAGTGTCGCTGTATTAAAGGGACAGTAGCGCAGCATTAAAGGGACAGTGTTGCTGTATTAAAGGGTTAGTGTAGTTGTATTATAGGGGCAGTGTCGCTGTATTAAAGGGACAATGTCACTGTATTAAAGGGGCAGTGTCGCTGTATTAAGGGGACAGTGTAGTTGTATTAAAGGGGCAGTGTCACTGTATTAAAGGGGCAGGGTCGCTCTTCTAAAGGGGCCGTGTCGTTGTTTTAAATGTCGCTGTATTAAAGGGATAGTGTTGCTGTATTAAAGGGACAACGTTACAGTATTAACGGGGCAGTGTCGCTGTATAAAGGGGACAGTGTAGTTGTATTAAAGGGGCAGTGTCACTGTATTAAAGGGGCAGGGTCGCTCTTCTAAAGGGGCTGTGTCGTTGTTTTAAATGTCGCTGTATTAAAGGGATAGTGTTGCTGTATTAAAGGGGCAGTGTCGCTGTATTAAAGAGGCAGTGTCACAGTGCTAAAGAGGCAGTGTCGCTCTTCAAAAGGGCAGTATCACTGTATTAAAGGAACAGTGTGGCTGTATTAAACGGTCAGTATCTCTGTTCTAAAGAGGCAGTGTCGCTCTTCAAAGGGGCAGTATCGCTGTATTAAAGGAGCAGTGTCACAGTATTAAACAGTCAGTGTCACTGTTCCAAAGGGACAGTGTTGCTGTTTTAAAGGGACGGTGTCGCAGTTCTAAAGGAGCAGTGTCGCTGTATTAAAGTGAGAGTGTCACTGTATTAAAGGGGCAGTGTCGCTGTGTTAAAGAGGCAATGTCGCTCTTCTAAAGGGGCAGTGTTGATGTATTAAAGGCACAGCATCGCTGTATTGAACATGTAGTGTAGTTGCATTAAAGGGACAGCGTCGCCGTATTAAAGGGGTAATGTCACTGTTTTAAAAGGGCAGTGTCACTGTATTAAAGGGACAGTGTCACTATTAAAGGGAGAGTGTTCCTATATTAAAGGAGCAGTGTCAGTGGTGCTGCATTAAAGGGACAGTGTCGCTCTATTAAGGGGCCGTGTTGTTGTTTTAAATGTCGCTGTATTAAAGGGATAGTGTCGCTGTATTAAAGGGACAACGTTACTGTATTAACGGGGCAGTGTCGCTGTATAAAGGGGACAGTGTAGTTGTATTAAAGGGGCAGGGTCGCTTTTCTAAAGGGGTCATGTCATTGTTTTAAATGTCGCTGTATTAAAGGGATAGTGTTGCTGTATTAAAGGGGCAGTGTCGCTGTATTAAAGGTGCAGTGTCACTGTGTTAAAGAGGCAGTGTCGCTCTTCAAAGGGGCAGTATCGCTGTATTAAAAGAACAGTGTCGCTTTATTAAACAGTCAGTATCTCTGTTCTAAAGGGCAGTGTCACTGTTCTAAAGGAGCAGTATCGCTGTATTAAAGGAGCAGTGTCGCTGTATTAAACAGTCAGTGTCGCCGTATTAAAGGGGCAGTGTCACTGTGTTAAAGAGGCGGTGTAACTCTTCGAAGGGGCAGTATCGCTGTATTAAAGGAGAAGTGTCGTAGTATTAAACGGTCAGTGTCGCTGTTCCAAAGGAGTGTTGCTGTTTTAAAGGGACGGTGTCGCAGTTCTAAAGGAGCAGTGTTGCTGTATTAAAGTGTGAGTGTCACTGTATTAAAGGGGCAGTGTCGCTGTGTTAAAGAGGTAATGTCGCTCATCTAAAGGGGCAGTGTTGATGTATTAAAGGCACAGCATCGCTGTATTGAACGTGTAGTGTAGTTGCATTTAAGGGATAGCGTCGCCGTATTAAAGGGGTAATGTCACTGTTTTAAAAGGGCAGTGTCACTGTATTAAAGGGACAGTGTCACTGTATTGAAGGGAGAGTGTTCCTGTATTAAAGGAGCAGTGTCAGTGGTGCTGCATTAAAGGGACAGTGTCGCTCTATTAAAGGGGTAGTGTAGTTGTATCAAAGGGGCAGTGTCACTGTATTAATGGGGCAGTGTCGCTGTTATAAAGGGGCAGTGTCACTGTATTAAAGGGAGAGTGTTCCTGTATTAAAGGGACAGTGTTGCTGTTATAAAGGGGCAGTATCGCTGTATTAAAGGGAGCGTGTTGCTGTGTTATAGGGGCAGTGTCGTTGTTCTAAAGGGGCAGTGTTGTTGTTCTAAAGGGACAGTATCACTGTATTAAAGGGACAGTGTGGCCGCATTAAAGGGACAGCGTCGCTGTATTAAAGGGGTAGTGTCACTGTATCAAAGGGGCAGTGTCGCTGTATTAAAGGGACTGTGTTGTTGTATTAAAGGAGCAGTGTCAGTGGCGCTGCAATAAAGGGACAGTGTCACTGTAATAAAGGGGGAGCGTAGCTGTATCAAAGGGGCAGTGTCGCTGTATTATTGGGGCAGTGTCGCTGTATTATAGGAACATTGTCGCTGTATTATAGGAACAGTGTCGCTGTATTAAAGGGACAGTGTCGCTGTATTAAACAGACAGTGCCACTGTATTAAAGGGACAGTGTCGCTTTATTAAAGGGGTGTTGTCACAATATTAAAGGGACAGTGTCGCTATATTAAAGGGGCAGTGTCACTGTATTATAGGGGCATTGTCACTGTTCTAAAGGGGCAGTGTCACTGTACTAAAGCGGCAGTATCGCTGTGTTAATGGTGCAGTGTCGCTGTTCTAAAGGGGCAGTGTTACTTTCTAAAGGAACGGTGCCATTGTTCTAAACCGGCAATGACGCTGTTCTAAAGGGACAGTGTCGCTATATTGAAAGGACAGTGTCTCTGCATTAAAGGCACAGCATCGTTGTATTGAACATGTAGTGTAGTTGCATTAAAGGGGCAGTGTCGCTGTATTAAGGGGACAGTGTCGCTGATTTAAAGTGGCAGCATCGCTATTCTCAGGGGGCAGTGTCATTGTTATAAAGGGACAGTGTCGCTTTTCTAATGGGGCAGTGTCGCTGTATTAAAGGGAAAACATGGCTGTATTAAAGGGGTAGTGCAGTTGTATTAAAGGGGCAGTGTCATTGTATTAAAGGGTCAGTGTCGCTGTATTAAAGAGGCAGTGTCGCTGTATTAAAGGGACATTGTTGTTGTATTAAAGGGTCTGTGTCGCTGCATTAAAGGGTCTGTGTCGCTGTATTAAAGGGACAACATCACTGTATTAAGGGGGCAGTTTCGCTGTATTAAGGGGACAGTGTTGTTGTATTAAAAGGGCAGTGTCACTGTATTAAAGGTACTGGGACGCTCTTCTAAAGGGGCCATGTCGTTGTTTTAAATGTCGCTGTATTAAAGGGACAACGTTACTGTATTAACGGGACAGTGTCACTGTATTAAGGGGACAGTGTAGTTGTATTAAAGGGGCAGGGTCGCTCTTCTAAAGGGGCCGTGTTGTTGTTTTAAATGTCGCTGTATTAAAGGGACAACGTTACTGTATTAACAGGGCAGTGTCGCTGTATAAAGGGGACAGTGTAGTTGTACTAAAGGGGCAGGGTCGCTCTTCTAAATGGGCCGTGTCGTTGTTTTAAATGTCGCTGTATTAAAGCGATAGTGTCGCTGTATTAAAGGGACAACGTTACTGTATTAACGGGGCAGTGTCGCTGTATTAAGGGGACAGTGTAGTTGTATTAAAGGGGCAGGGTCGCTCTTCTAAAGGGGTCGTGTCGTTGTTTTAAATGTCGCTGTATTAAAGGGGCAGTGTCGCTGTATTAAAGGTGCAGTGTCACTATATTAAAGAGGCAGTGTCACTGTATTAAAGGGACATTGTTGTTGTATTAAAGGGTCTGTGTAGCTGCATTAAAGGGTCTGTGTCGCTGTATTAAAGGGACAACATCACTGTATTAAGGGGGGCAGTGTCGCTGTATTAAGGGGACAGTGTAGTTGTATTAAAAGGGCAGTGTCACTGTATTAAAGGTACTGGGTCGCTCTTCTAAAGGGGCCATGTCGTTGTTTTAAATGTCGCTGTATTAAAGGGATAGTGTCACTGTATTAAAGGGACAACATTACTGTATTAACGGGGCAGTGTCGCTGTATTAAAGAGGCAGTGTCGCTGTATTAAAGGGACATTGTAGTTGTATTAAAGGGTCTGTGTCGCTGTATTAAAGTGTCAGTGTCGCAGTATTAAAGGGACAGCATCACTGTATTAAGGGGGCAGTGTCGCTGTATTAAGGGGACAGTGTAGTTGTATTAAAGGGGTAGTGTCACTGTATCAAAGGGACAGGGTCGCTCTTCTAAAGGGGCCGTGTTGTTGTTTTAAATGTCGCTGTATTAAAGGGATAGTGTCGCTGTATTAAAGGGACAACGTTACTGTATTAACGGGGCAGTGTCGCTGTATAAAGGGGACAGTGTAGTTGTATTAAAGGGGCAGGGTCGCTTTTCTAAAGGGGTCATGTCATTGTTTTAAATGTCGCTGTATTAAAGGGATAGTGTCGCTGTATTAAAGGGGCAGTGTCGCTGTATTAAAGGGATAGTGTCGCTGTATTAAAGGGGCAGTGTCGCTGTATTAAAGGGGCAGTGTCACTGTGTTAAAGGGGCAGTGTCGCTCTTCAAAGGGGCAGTATCGCTGTATTAAAAGAACAGTGTCGCTTTATTAAACAGTCAGTATCTCTGTTCTAAAGGGCAGTGTCACTGTTCTAAAGGGGCAGTATCGCTGTATTAAAGGAGCAGTGTCGCTGTATTAAACAGTCAGTGTCGCCGTATTAAAGGGGCAGTGTCACTGTGTTAAAGAGGCGGTGTCGCTCTTCGAAGGGGCAGTATCGCTGTATTAAAGGAGAAGTGTCGTAGTATTAAACGGTCAGTGTCGCTGTTCCAAAGGAGTATGGCTGTTTTAAAGGGATGGTGTCGCAGTTCTAAAGGAGCAGTGTCGCTGTATTAAAGTGAGAGTGTCACTGTATTAAAGGGGCAGTGTCGCTGTGTTAAAGAGGTAATGTCGCTCTTCTAAATGGGCAGTGTTGATGTATTAAAGGCACAGCATCGCTGTATTGAACATGTAGTGTAGTTGCATTAAAGGGATAGCGTCGCCGTATTAAAGGGGTAATGTCACTGTTTTAAAAGGGCAGTGTCACTGTATTAAAGGGACAGTGTCACTGTATTGAAGGGAGAGTGTTCCTGTATTAAAGGAGCAGTGTCAGTGGTGCTGCATTAAAGGGACAGTGTCGCTCTATTAAAGGGGTAGTGTAGTTGTAATCAAAGGGGCAGTGTCACTGTATTAATGGGGCAGTGTCGCTGTTATAAAGGGGCAGTGTCACTGTATTAAAGGGAGAGTGTTCCTGTATTAAAGGGACAGTGTTGCTGTTATAAAGGGGCAGTATCGCTGTATTAAAGGGAGCATGTTGCTGTATTATAGGGGCAGTGTCGTTGTTCTAAAGGGGCAGTGTTGTTGTTCTAAAGGGACAGTATCACTGTATTAAAGGGACAGTGTGGCCGCATTAAAGGGACAGCGTCGCTGTATTAAAGGGGTAGTGTCACTGTATCAAAGGGGCAGTGTCGCTGTATTAAAGGGACTGTGTTGTTGTATTAAAGGAGCAGTGTCAGTGGCGCTGCAATAAAGGGACAGTGTCACTGTAATAAAGGGGGAGCGTAGCTGTATCAAAGGGGCAGTGTTGCTGTATTAATGGGGCAGTGTCGCTGTATTATAGGAACATTGTCGCTGTATTATAGGAACAGTGTCGCTGTATTAAAGGGACAGTGTCGCTGTATTAAACGGACAGTGCCACTGTATTAAAGGGACAGTGTCGCTTTATTAAAGGGTTGTTGTCACAATATTAAAGGGACAGTGTCGCTATATTAAAGGGGCAGTGTCGCTGTATTATAGGGGCATTGTCACTGTTCTAAAGGGGCAGTGTCACTGTATTAAAGCGGCAGTATCGCTGTGTTAATGGTGCAGTGTCGCTGTTCTAAAGGGGCAGTGTTACTTTCTAAAGGAACGGTGCCATTGTTCTAAACCGGCAATGACGCTGTTCTAAAGGGACAGTGTCGCTGTATTGAAAGGACAGTGTCTCTGCATTAAAGGCACAGCATCGTTGTATTGAACATGTAGTGTAGTTGCATTAAAGGGGCAGTGTCCCTGTATTAAAGGGGTAGTGTTGTTGTATTAAAGTGGTAGTGTAGTTGTATTAAAGGGACAGTGTCGCTTTATTAATGGGGCAGTGTCGCTGTAACATAGGGGCAGTGTCTCTGTATTAAAGGTGCAGTGTTGCTGTATTAATGGGGCATTGTCGCTGTTCTAAAGTGACAGTGTCTCTGTATTAAAGGGAGTGTGTTGCTGTATTAAAGGGGCAGGGTCGCTGCATTAAAGGCACAGCATCGCTGTATTGAACGGGTAGTGTAGTTGTATTAAAGGGGCAGCGTTGCTGTATTAAAGGTTCAGTGCCGCTGTATTAATGGGGTAGTTTAGTTGTATTAAAGGGGCAGTGTTGCTGTACTAAAGGGACTGTGTTGCTGTATTAAATGGACAATGTCGCTGTATTAAAGGGTTAGTGTAGTTGTATTAATGGGTCAGTGTAACTGTATTAAAGGGACAGTGTCGCTGTATTAAAGGGGCGGTTCTGCTGTTCTAAAGGGGCAGTGTCGCTGTTCTAAAGGGGCAGTGTCACAGTATTAAAGGGACAATGTCACTGTATTAAAGGGGTAGTGTAGTTGTATTAAAGGGGCAGTGTCGCTGTATTAAAGCGACACTGTTGCTGTATTAAAGGGGCAGTGTCACTGTATTAAAGTGGCAGGGTCGCTCTTTTAAAGGGGCAGTGTCGTTATTTTAAATGTCGCTGTATTACAGGGACAGTCTCGCTGTATTAAAGGGGCAGTGTCGCTGTGCTAAGGAGGCAGTGTCGCTGTTCTATATGCCCTCTGCATTAAAGGGACACTGTTGCTGTATTAAAGGCTCAGTGTCTCTGTATTAAAGCAACAGTGTCACTGTTCTAAAGGGGCAGTGTCACTGTATTAAAGGGACAGTGTCGCTGTTCTAAAGCAGCAGTGTCACTGTATTAAAGGAGTAGTGTTGTTGTATTAAAGTGGTTGTGTAGTTGTATTAAAGGGACAGTGTCGTTTTATTAATGGTGCAGTGGCGCTGTATCATAGGGGCAGTGTCTCTGTTTTAAAGGGGCAGTGTCACTGTATTAAAGGTGCAGTGTCTCTGTATTAATGGGGCATTGTCACTGTTCTAAAGGGACAGTGTTGCTGTATTAAAGGGTCAGTGTCGCTGTAATAAAAGGGCAGTGTCGCTGTTCTAAAGTGACAGTGTCTCTGTATTAAAGGCAGTGTGTTGCTGTATTAAAGGGGCAGGTTTGCTCTTCTAAAGGGGCAGTGTCGTTATTTTAAATGTCGCTTTATTACAGGGACAGTGTCGCTGTATTAAAGGGGCAGTGTCGCTGTGCTAAAGAGGCAGTGTCGCTCTTCTAAAGTGGCAGTGTCACTGTTCTATATGCCCTCTGCATTAAAGGGACACTGTTGCTGTATTAAAGGCTCAGTGTCTCTGTATTAAAGCAACAGTGTCACTGTTCTAAAGGGGCAGTGTCGCTGTATTAAAGGGACAGTGTCGCTGTTCTAAAGGAGCAGTGTCACTGTATTAAAGGAATAGTGTTCTTGTATTAAAGTGGTAGTGTAGTTGTATTAAAGGGACAGTGTTGTTTTATTAATGGGGCAGTGGCGCTGTATCATGGGGCAGTGTCTCTGTTTTAAAGGGGCAGTGTCACTGTATTAAAGGTGCAGTGTCTCTGTATTAATGGGGCATTGTCACTGTTCTAAAGGGACAGTGTTGCTGTATTAAAGGGTCAGTGTTGCTGTAATAAAAGGGCAGTGTCGCTGTTCTAAAGTGACAGTGTCTCTGTATTAAAGGGAGTGTGTTGCTGTATTAAAGGGGCAGTGTCAGTGACACTATTAAAAGGTCAGTGTCACTGTTCTAAAGGGGCATTGTCGCTGTTGTAAAGGGACAGTGACGCTGTATTAAAGGGGCGGTGTTGCTGTATTAAAGGGACAGAGTCGCTGTAATATAGGGGCAGTGTCGCTGTTCTAAAGGGGCAGTGTTGCTGCTCTAATTGTCGCTGTATTAAAGGGACAACGTCGATGTACTACAGGGGTAGTGTAGTTGTATTAAAGGGACAGTGTCGCTGTATTAAAGGGACAGTGTCACTATAAAAGGGGCAGTGTCGCTGTATAATAGGGGCAGTGTCGATGTTCTAAAGGGGCAGTGTCACTGTATTAAAGGGGCAGCGTTGCTGTTCTAAAGGGACATTTTGCTGTATTAAAGGTAGAGTGTCGCAATTCTAAAGGGTCAGTGACGCTGTATTAAAGGGGTAGTGTAGTTGTATTAAACGGTGCAGTGTTGCTGTATTAATGCGGCATTGTCACTGTTCTAAAGGGACAGTGTTGCTGTATTAAGGGGTCAGTGTCGCTGTAATAAAAGGGTCGTGTCGCTGTTCTAAAGTGACAGTGTCTCTGTATTAAAGGGAGTGTGTTGCTGTATTAAAGGGGCAGTGTCAGTGACACTATTAAAAGGTCAGTGTCACGGTTCTAAAGGGGCATTATCGCTGTTGTAAAGGGACAGTGTCGCTGTATTAAAGGGGCGGTGTTGCTGTATTAAAGGGGCAGAGTCACTGTAATATAGGGGCAGTGTCGCTGTTCTAAAGGGCCAGTGTTGCTGCTCTAATTGTCGCTGTATTAAAGGGACAACCTCGATGTACTACAGGGGTAGTGTAGTTGTATTAAAGGGACAGTGTCGCTGTATTAAAGGGACAGTGTTGCTGTATTAAAGGGACAATGTCACTGTATAAAAGGGGCAGTGTCGCTGTTCTAAAGGGGCAGTGTTACTGTATTAAAGGGGCAGCGTTGCTGTTCTAAAGGGACATTTTGCTGTATTAAAGGTAGAGTGTCGCAGTTCTAAAGGGTCAGTGACGCTGTATTAAAGGGGTAGTGTAGTTGTATTAAATGGTGCAGTGTTGCTGTATTAATGGGGCATTGTCACTGTTCTAAAGGGACAGTGTTGCTGTATTAAAGGGCCGTGTCGCTGTTCTAAAGTGACAGTGTCTCTGTATTAAAGGGAGTGTGTTGCTGTGTTAAAGGGGCAGTGTCACTGTATTAAAGTGGCAGGGTCGCTCTTCTAAAGGGGCAGTGTCGTTATTTTAAATGTTGCTGTATTACAGGGACAGTGTCACTGTATTAAAGGGGCAGTGTCGCTATGCTAAAGAGGCAGTGTCGCTCTTCTAAAGTGGCAGTGTCGCTGTTCTATATGCCCTCTGCATTAAAGGGACACTGTTGCTGTATTAAAGGCTCAGTGTCTCTGTATTAAAGCAACAGTGTCACTGTTGTAAAGGGGCAGTGTCGCTGTATTAAAGGGACAGTGTCACTGTTCTAAAGGAGCAGTGTGGCTGTATTAAAGGGACAGTGTCGCTGTTCTAAAGGAGCAGTGTCACTGTATTAAAGGGACAGTGTCGCTGTTCTAAAGGAGCAGTGTCACTGTATTAAAGGGGTAGTGTTGTTGTATTAAAGGGACAGTGTCGCTTTATTAATGGGGCAGTGTCGCTGTATCATAGGGGCAGTGTCTATGTATTAAAGGTGCAGTGTTGCTGTATTAATGGGGCATTGTCGCTGTTCTAAACGGACAATGTTGCTGTATTAAAGGGTCAGTGTCACTGTAATAAAAGGGCAGTGTCGCTGTTCTAAAGTGACAGTGTCTCTGTATTAAAGGGAGTGTGTTGCTGTATTAAAGGGGCAGGGTCGCTGCATTAAAGGCACAGCATCGCTGTATTGAACGGGTAATGTAATTGTATTAAAGGGGCAGCGTTGCTGTATTAAAGGTTCAGTGCCGCTGTATTAATGGGGTAGTTTAGTTGTATTAAAGGGGCAGTGTTGCTGTATTAAAGGGACTGTGTTGCTGTATTAAATGGACAATGTCGATGATTAAAGGGGTAGTGTAGTTCTATTAATGGGTCAGTGTAACTGTATTAAAGGGACAGTGTCGCTGTATTAAAGGGGCGGTTCTGCTGTTCTAAAGGGGCAGTGTCACTGTTCTAAAGGGGCAGTGTCGCTGTATTAAAGGGACAGTAGCGCAACATTAAAGGGACAGCTTTGCTGTATTAAAGGGGTAGTGTAGTTGCATTATAGGGGCAGTGTCGCTTTATTAAACTGACAGTGTCACTGTCTTAATGATGCAGTGTCACTGTTCCAAAGTGACAGTGTCGCTGTATGAAAGGGGCACTGTCGCTGTATTAAAGGGGCAGTGTCTCTGTATTAAAGGGGCAGTGTCGCTGTTCTAAAGGAACAATATCTCTATATTAAAGAGAGAGTGTTGCTGTATTACGGGACAGTGTCAGTGACGTTGTATTAAAGGGGCAGTGTTGCCGTATTAAAGGCACAGTGCCTCTGCATTAAAGGGGCTGTGTTGCTGTAGTAAAGGATCAGTGTCTCTGTATTAAAGGGACAGTGTCGCTGTTCTAAAGGGGCAGTGTGGCTGTATTAAAGGGACAGTGACGCTGTATTAAAGGGGTAGTGTAGTTGTATTAAAGGGGCAGTGTCGCTGTACTAAAGCGACACTGTTGCTGTATTAAAGTGGCAGTGTCACTGTATTAAAGTGGCAGGGTCGCTCTTCTAAAGGGGCAGTGTCGTTATTTTAAATGTCGCTGTATTACAGGGACAGTGTCGCTGTATTAAAGGGGCAGCGTCGCTATGCTAAAGAGGCAGTGTCGCTCTTCTAAAGTGGCAGTGTCGCTGTTCTATATGCCCTCTTCATTAAAGGGACACTGTTGCTGTATTAAAGGCTCAGTGTCTCTGTATTAAAGCAACAGTGTCACTGTTGTAAAGGGGCAGTGTCGCTGTATTAAAGGGACAGTGTCACTGTTCTAAAGGTGCAGTATTGATGTATTAAAAGGGACAGTGTCGCTGTTCTAAAGGAGCAGTGTCATTGTATTAAAGGGACAGTGTCGCTGTTCTAAAGGAGCAGTGTCACTGTATTAAAGGGGTAGTGTTGTTGGATTAAAGTGGTAGTGTAGTTGTATTAAAGGGACAGGGTCGCTTTATTAATGGGGCAGTGTCGCTGTATCATAGGGGCAGTGTCTCTGTATTAAAGGTGCAGTGTTGCTGTATTAATGGGGCATTGTCGCTGTTCTAAAGGGACAGTGTTGCTGTATTAAAGGGTCAGTGTCGCTGTAATAAAAGGGCAGTGTCGCTGTTCTAAAGTGACAGTGTCTCTATATTAAAGGGAGTGTGTTGCTGTATTAAGGGGGAAGGTTCGCTCTTCTAAAGGGGCAGTGTCGTTATTTTAAATGTCGCTTTATTACAGGGACAGTGTCGCTGTATTAAAGGGGCAGTGTCGCTGTGCTAAAGAGGCAGTGTCGCTCTTCTAAAGTGGCAGTGTCGCTGTTCTATATGCCCTCTGCATTAAAGGGACACTGTTGCTGTATTAAAGGCTCAGTGTCTCTGTATTAAAGCAAAAGTGTCACTGTTCTAAAGGGGCAGTGTCGCTGTATTAAAGGGACAGTGTCGCTGTTCTAAAGGAGCAGTGTCACTGTATTAAAGGAATAGTGTTCTTGTATTAAAGTGGTAGTATAGTTGTATTAAAGGGACAGTGTTGTTTAATTAATGGGGCAGTGGCGCTGTATCATGGGGCAGTGTCTCTGTTTTAAAGGGACAGTGTCGCTGTATAAAAGGTGCAGTCTCTCTGTATTAATGGGGCATTGTCACTGTTCTAAAGGGACAGTGTTGCTGTATTAAAGGGTCAGTGTCTCTATAATAAAAGGGCAGTGTCGCTGTTCTAAAGTGACAGTGTCTCTGTATTAAAGGGAGTGTGTTGCTGTATTAAAGGGGCAGTGTCAGTGACACTATTAAAACGTCAGTGTCACTGTTCTAAAGGGGCATTGTCGCTGTTGTAAAGGGACAGTGTCTCTGTATTAAAGGTGCAGTGTTGCTGTATTAATGGGGCATTGTCGCTGTTCTAAAGGGACAGTGTTGCTGTATTAAAGGGTCAGTGTCGCTGTAATAAAAGGGCAGTGTCGCTGTTCTAAAGTGACAGTGTCTCTGTATTAAAGGAGTGTGTTGCTGTATTAAAGGGGCAGGTTCGCTCTTCTAAAGGGGCGGTGTCGTTATTTTAAATGTCGCTTTATTACAGGGACAGTGTCGCTGTATTAAAGGGGCAGTGTCGCTGTGCTAAAGAGGCAGTGTCGCTCTTCTAAAGTGGCAGTGTCACTGTTCTATATGCCCTCTGCATTAAAGGGACACTGCTGCTGTATTAAAGGCTCAGTGTCTCTGTATTAAAGCAACAGTGTCACTGTTGTAAAGGGGCAGTGTCGCTGTATTAAAGGGACAGTGTCGCTGTTCTAAAGGAGCAGTGTCACTGTATTAAAGGAATAGTGTTCTTGTATTAAAGTGGTAGTGTAGTTGTATTAAAGGGACAGTGTTGTTTAATTAATGGGGCAGTGGCACTGTATCATGGGGCAGTGTCTCTGTTTTAAAGGGACAGTGTCGCTGTATTAAAGGTGCAGTCTCTCTGTATTAATGGGGCATTGTCACTGTTCTAAAGGGTCAGTGTCGCTGTAATAAAAGGGCAGTGTCGCTGTTCTAAAGTGACAGTGTCTCTGTACTAAAGGGAGTGTGTTGCTGTATTAAAGGGGCAGTGTCAGTGACACTATTAAAAGGTCAGTGTCACTGTTCTAAAGGGGCATTGTCGCTGTTGTAAAGGGACAATGTCGCTGTATTAAAGGGGTGGGGTTGCTGTATTAAAGGGACAGAGTCGCTGTAATATAGGGGCAGTGTCGCTGTTCTAAAGGGGCAGTGTTGCTGCTCTAATTGTCGCTGTATTAAAGGGACAACCTCGATGTACTACAGGGGTAGTGTAGTTGTATTAAAGGGACAGTGTCGCTGTATTAAAGGGACAGTGTCACTGTATAAAAGGGGCAGTGTCGCTGTATAATAGGCGCAGTGTCGATGTTCTAAAGGGGCAGTGTCACTGTATTAAAGGGTCAGCGTTGCTGTTCTAAAGGGACATTTTGCTGTATTAAAGGTAGAGTGTCGCAATTCTAAAGGGTCAGTGACGCTGTATTAAAGGGGTAGTGTAGTTGTATTAAACGGTGCAGTGTTGCTGTATTAATGCGGCATTGTCACTGTTCTAAAGGGTCAGTGTTGCTGTATTAAGGGGTCAGTGTCGCTGTAATAAAAGGGCCGTGTCGCAGTTCTAAAGTGACAGTGTCTCTGTATTGAAGGGAGTGTGTTGCTGTGTTAAAGGGGCAGTGTCACTGTATTAAAGTGGCAGGATCGCTCTTCTAAAGGGGCAGTGTCGTTATTTTAAATGTCGCTGTATTACAGGGACAGTGTCGCTGTTTTAAAGTGGCAGTGTCGCTGTTCTATATGCCCTCTGCATTAAAGGGACACTGTTGCTGTATTAAAGGCTCAGTGTCTCTGTATTAAAGCAACAGTGTCACTGTTGTAAAGGGGCAGTGTCGCTGTATTAAAGGGGACAGTGTCACTGTTCTAAAGGAGCAGTGTGGCTGTATTAAAGGGACAGTGTCGCTGTTCTAAAGGAGCAGTGTCACTGTATTAAAGGGACAGTGTCGCTGTTCTAAAGGAGCAGTGTCACTGTATTAAAGGGGTAGTGTTGTTGTATTAAAGTGGTAGTGTAGTTGTATTAAAGGGACAGTGTCGCTTTATTAATGGGGAAGTGTCGCTGTATCATAGGGGCAGTGTCTCTGTATTAAAGGTGCAGTGTTGCTGTATTAATGGGGCATTGTCGCTGTTCTAAAGGGACAGTGTTGCTGTATTAAAGGGTCAGTGTCGCTGTAATAAAAGGGCAGTGTCGCTGTTCTAAAGTGACAGTGTCTCTGTATTAAAGGGAGTGTGTTGCTGTATTAAAGGGGCAGGGTCGCTGCATTAAAGGCACATCATCGCTGTATTGAACGGGTAGTGTAGTTGTATTAAAGGGGCAGCGTTGCTGTATTAAAGGTTCAGTGCCGCTGTATTAATGGGGTAGTTTAGTTGTATTAAAGGGGCAGTGTTGCTGTATTAAAGGGACTGTGTTGCTGTATTAAATGGACAATGTCGCTGTATTAAAGAAGTAGTGTAGTTGTATTAATGGGTCAGTGTAACTATTAAAGGGACAGTGTCGCTGTATTAAAGGGGCGGTTCTGCTGTTCTAAAGGGGCAGTGTCGCTGTTCTAAAGGGGCAGTGTCACTGTATTAAAGGGACAGTAGCGCAACATTAAAGGGACAGCGTTGCTGTATTAAAGGGGTAGTGTAGTTGCATTATAGGGGCAGTGTCGCTTTATTAAACTGACAGTGTCACTGTCTTAATGATGCAGTGTCACTGTTCCAAAGTGACAGTGTTGCTGTATGAAAGGGGCAGTGTCGCTGTATTAAAGGGGCAGTGTATCTGTATTAAAGGGGCAGTGTCGCTGTTCTAAAGGAACAATATCTCTATATTAAAGGGAGAGTGTTGCTGTATTACGGGACAGTGTCAGTGACGTTGTATTAAAGGGGCAGTGTTGCCGTATTAAAGGCACAGTGCCTCTGCATTAAAGGGGCTGTGTTGCTATATTAAAGGATCAGTGTCTCTGTATTAAAGGGACAGTGTCGCTGTTCTAAAGGGGCAGAGTGGCTGTATTAAAGGGACAGTGTCGCTGTATTAAAGGGGTAGTGTAGTTGTATTAAAGGGGCAGTGTCGCTGTATTAAAGCGACACTGTTGCTGTATTAAAGGGGCAGTGTCACTGTATTAAAGTGGCAGGGTTGCTCTTCTAAAGGGGCAATGTCGTTATTTTAAATGTCGCTGTATTACAGGAACAGTGTCGCTGTATTAAAGGGGCAGTGTCTCTGTTCTAAAGGGACAGTGTCTCTGTATTAAAGGGAGTGTGTTGCTGTGTTAAAGGGGCAGTGTCAGTGACACTATTAAAGGGGGCAGTGTCACTGTAATAAAGGTGCAATATTGATGTATTAAAAGGGACAGTGTCGCTGTTCTAAAGGAGCAGTGTCATTGTATTAAAGGGACAGTGTCGCTGTTCTAAAGGAGCAGTGTCACTGTATTAAAGGGGTAGTGTTGTTGGATTAAAGTGGTAGTGTAGTTGTATTAAAGGGACAGAGTCGCTTTATTAATGGGGCAGTGTCGCTGTATCATAGGGGCAGTGTCTCTGTATTAAAGGTGCAGTGTTGCTGTATTAATGAGGCATTGTCGCTGTTCTAAAGGGACAGTGTTGCTGTATTAAAGGGTCAGTGTCGCTGTAATAAAAGGGCAGTGTCGCTGTTCTAAAGTGACAGTGTCTCTATATTAAAGGGAGTGTGTTGCTGTATTAAAGGGGAAGGTTCGCTCTTCTAAAGGGGCAGTGTCGTTATTTTAAATGTCGCTTTATTACAGGGACAGTGTCGCTGTATTAAAGGGGCAGTGTCGCTGTGCTAAAGAGGCAGTGTCGCTCTTCTAAAGTGGCAGTGTCGCTGTTCTATATGCCCTCTGCATTAAAGGGACACTGTTGCTGTATTAAAGGCTCAGTGTCTCTGTATTAAAGCAAAAGTGTCACTGTTCTAAAGGGGCAGTGTCGCTGTATTAAAGGGACAGTGTCGCTGTTCTAAAGGAGCAGTGTCACTGTATTAAAGGAATAGTGTTCTTGTATTAAAGTGGTAGTGTAGTTGTATTAAAGGGACAGTGTTGTTTAATTAATGGGGCAGTGGCGCTGTATCATGGGGCAGTGTCTCTGTTTTAAAGGGACAGTGTCGCTGTATAAAAGGTGCAGTCTCTCTGTATTAATGGGGCATTGTCACTGTTCTAAAGGGACAGTGTTGCTGTATTAAAGGGTCAGTGTCTTTATAATAAAAAGGCAGTGTCGCTGTTCTAAAGTGACAGTGTCTCTGTATTAAAGGGAGTGTGTTGCTGTATTAAAGGGGCAGTGTCAGTGACACTATTAAAACGTCAGTGTCACTGTTCTAAAGGGGCATTGTCGCTGTTGTAAAGGGACAGTGTCGCTGTATTAAAGGGGCGGTGTTGCTGTAATATAGGGTCAGTGTCGCTGTTCTAAAGGGGCAGTGTTGCTGCTCTAATTGTCGCTGTATTAAAGGGACAACCTCGATGTACTACAGGGGTAGTGTAGTTGTATTAAAGGGACAGTGTCGCTGTATTAAAGGGACAGTGTCACTGTATAACAGGGGCAGTGTCGCTGTATAATAGGGGCAGTGTCGATGTTCTAAAGGGACAGTGTCACTGTATTAAAGGGTCAGCGTTGCTGTTCTAAAGGGACATTTTGCTGTATTAAAGGTAGAGTGTCGCAATTCTAAAGGGTCAGTGACGCTGTATTAAAGGGGTAGTGTAGTTGTATTAAACAGTGTTGCTGTATTAATGCGGCATTGTCACTGTTCTAAAGGGACAGTGTTGCTGTATTAAGGGGTCAGTGTCGCTGTAATAAAAGGGCCGTGTCGCAGTTCTAAAGTGACAGTGTCTCTGTATTGAAGGGAGTGTGTTGCTGTGTTAAAGGGGCAGTGTCACTGTATTAAAGTGGCAGGTTCGCTCTTCTAAAGGGGCAGTGTCGTTATTTTAAATGTCGCTTTATTACAGGGACAGTGTCACTGTATTAAAGGGGCAGTGCCGCTGTGCTAAAGAGGCAGTGTCGCTCTTCTAAAGTGGCAGTGTCGCTGTTCTATATGCCCTCTGCATTAAAGGGACACTGTTGCTGTATTAAAGGCTCAGTGTCTCTGTATTAAAGCAACAGTGTCACTGTTGTAAAGGGGCAGTGTCGCTGTATTAAAGGGACAGTGTCGCTGTTCTAAAGGAGCAGTGTCACTGTATTAAAGGAATAGTGTTCTTGTATTAAAGTGGTAGTGTAGTTGTATTAAAGGTACAGTGTTGTTTTATTAATGGGGCAGTGGCGCTGTATCATGGGGCAGTGTCTCTGTTTTAAAGGGGCAGTGTCACTGTATTAAAGGTGCAGTCTCTCTGTATTAATGGGGCATTGTCACTGTTCTAAAGGGACAGTGTTGCTGTATTAAAGGGTCAGTGTCGCTGTAATAAAAGGGCAGTGTCGCTGTTCTAAAGTGACAGTGTCTCTGTACTAAAGGGAGTGTGTTGCTGTATTAAAGGGGCAGTGTCAGTGACACTATTAAAAGGTCAGTGTCACAGTTCTAAAGGGGCATTGTCGCTGTTGTAAAGGGACAGTGTAGCTGTATTAAAGGGGCGGTGTTGCTGTATTAAAGGGACAGAGTCGCTGTAATATAGGGGCAGTGTCGCTGTTCTAAAGGGGCAGTGTTGCTGCTCTAATTGTCGCTGTATTAAAGGGACAACCTCGATGTACTACGGGGTAGTGTAGTTGTATTAAAGGGACAGTGTCACTGTATTAAAGGGACAGAGTCACTGTATAAAAGGTGCAGTGTCGCTGTATAATAGGGGCAGTGTCGATGTTCTAAAGGGGCAGTGTCACTGTATTAAAGGGGCAGCGTTGCTGTTCTAAAGGAGCAGTGTCACTGTATTAAAGGGGTAGTGTTGTTGGATTAAAGTGGTAGTGTAGTTGTATTAAAGGGACAGGGTCGCTTTATTAATGGGGCAGTGTCGCTGTATCATAGGGGCAGTGTCTCTGTATTAAAGGTGCAGTGTTGCTGTATTAATGGGGCATTGTCGCTGTTCTAAAGGGACAGTGTTGCTGTATTAAAGGGTCAGTGTCTCTATAATAAAAGGGCAGTGTCGCTGTTCTAAAGTGACAGTGTCTCTGTATTAAAGGGAGTGTGTTGCTGTATTAAAGGGGCAGTGTCAGTGACACTATTAAAAGGTCAGTGTCACTGTTCTAAAGGGGCATTGTCGCTGTTGTAAAGGGACAGTGTCGCTGTATTAAAGGGGCGGGGTTGCTGTATTAAAGGGACAGAGTCGCTGTAATATAGGGGCAGTGTCGCTGTTCTAAAGGGGCAGTGTTGCTGCTCTAATTGTCGCTGTATTAAAGGGACAACCTCGATGTACTACAGGGGTAGTGTAGTTGTATTAAAGGGACAGTGTCGCTGTATTAAAGGGACAGTGTCACTGTATAAAAGGGGCAGTGTCGCTGTATAATAGGCGCAGTGTCGATGTTCTAAAGGGGCAGTGTCACTGTATTAAAGGGGCAGCATTGCTGTTCTAAAGGGACATTTTGCTGTATTAAAGGTAGAGTGTCGCAATTCTAAAGGGTCAGTGACGCTGTATTAAAGGGGTAGTGTAGTTGTATTAAACGGTGCAGTGTTGCTGTATTAATGCGGCATTGTCACTGTTCTAAAGGGACAGTGTTGCTGTATTAAGGGGTCAGTGTCGCTGTAATAAAAGGGCCGTGTCGCAGTTCTAAAGTGACAGTGTCTCTGTATTGAAGGGAGTGTGTTGCTGTGTTAAAGGGGCAGTGTCACTGTATTAAAGTGGCAGGATCGCTCTTCTAAAGGGGCAGTGTCGTTATTTTAAATGTCGCTGTATTACAGGGACAGTGTCGCTGTATTAAAGTGGCAGTGTCGCTGTTCTATATGCCCTCTGCATTAAAGGGACACTGTTGCTGTATTAAAGGCTCAGTGTCTCTGTATTAAAGCAACAGTGTCACTGTTGTAAAGGGGCAGTGTCGCTGTATTAAAGGGACAGTGTCACTGTTCTAAAGGAGCAGTGTGGCTGTATTAAAGGGACAGTGTCGCTGTTCTAAAGGAGCAGTGTCACTGTATTAAAGGGACAGTGTCGCTGTTCTAAAGGAGCAGTGTCACTGTATTAAAGGGGTAGTGTTGTTGTATTAAAGTGGTAGTGTAGTTGTATTAAAGGGACAGTGTCGCTTTATTAATGGGGCAGTGTCGCTGTATCATAGGGGCAGTGTCTCTGTATTAAAGGTGCAGTGTTGCTGTATTAATGGGGCATTGTCGCTGTTCTAAAGGGACAGTGTTGCTGTATTAAAGGGTCAGTGTCGCTGTAATAAAAGGGCAGTGTCGCTGTTCTAAAGTGACAGTGTCTCTGTATTAAAGGGAGTGTGTTGCTGTATTAAAGGGGCAGGGTCGCTGCATTAAAGGCACAACATCGCTGTATTGAACGGGTAGTGTAGTTGTATTAAAGGGGCAGCGTTGCTGTATTAAAGGTGCAGTGCCGCTGTATTAATGGGGTAGTTTAGTTGTATTAAAGGGGCAGTGTTGCTGTATTAAAGGGACTGTGTTGCTGTATTAAATGGACAATGTCGCTGTATTAAAGAAGTAGTGTAGTTGTATTAATGGGTCAGTGTAACTGTATTAAAGGGACAGTGTCGCTGTATTAAAGGGGCGGTTCTGCTGTTCTAAAGGGGCAGTGTCGCTGTTCTAAAGGGGCAGTGTCGCTGTATTAAAGGGACAGTAGCGCAACATTAAAGGGACAGCGTTGCTGTATTAAAGGGGTAGTGTAGTTGCATTATAGGGGCAGTGTCGCTTTATTAAACTGACAGTGTCACTGTCTTAATGATGCAGTGTCACTGTTCCAAAGTGACAGTGTCGCTGTATGAAAGGGGCAGTGTCGCTGTATTAAAGGGGCAGTGTATCTGTATTAAAGGGGCAGTGTCGCTGTTCTAAAGGAACAATATCTCTATATTAAAGGGAGAGTGTTGCTGTATTACGGGACAGTGTCAGTGACGTTGTATTAAAGGGGCAGTGTTGCCGTAATAAAGGCACAGTGCCTCTGCATTAAAGGGGCTGTGTTGCTGTATTAAAGGATCAGTGTCTCTGTATTAAAGGGACAGTGTCGCTGTTCTAAAGGGGCAGAGTGGCTGTATTAAAGGGACAGTGTCGCTGTATTAAAGGGGTAGTGTAGTTGTATTAAAGGGGCAGTGTCGCTGTATTAAAGCGACACTGTTGCTGTATTAAAGGGGCAGTGTCACTGTATTAAAGTGGCAGGGTTGCTCTTCTAAAGGGGCAGTGTCGTTATTTTAAATGTCGCTGTATTACAGGAACAGTGTCGCTGTATTAAAGGGGCAGTGTCTCTGTTCTAAAGGGACAGTGTCTCTGTATTAAAGGGAGTGTGTTGCTGTGTTAAAGGGGCAGTGTCAGTGACACTATTAAAGGGGGCAGTGTCACTGTAATAAAGGTGCAGTATTGATGTATTAAAAGGGACAGTGTCGCTGTTCTAAAGGAGCAGTGTCATTGTATTAAAGGGACAGTGTCGCTGTTCTAAAGGAGCAGTGTCACTGTATTAAAGGGGTAGTGTTGTTGGATTAAAGTGGTAGTGTAGTTGTATTAAAGGGACAGGGTCGCTTTATTAATGGGGCAGTGTCGCTGTATCATAGGGGCAGTGTCTCTGTATTAAAGGTGCAGTGTTGCTGTATTAATGGGGCATTGTCGCTGTTCTAAAGGGACAGTGTTGCTGTATTAAAGGGTCAGTGTCGCTGTAATAAAAGGGCAGTGTCGCTGTTCTAAAGTGACAGTGTCTCTATATTAAAGGGAGTGTGTTGCTGTATTAAAGGGGAAGATTCGCTCTTCTAAAGGGGCAGTGTCGTTATTTTAAATGTCGCTTTATTACAGGGACAGTGTCGCTGTATTAAAGGGGCAGTGTCGCTGTGCTAAAGAGGCAGTGTCGCTCTTCTAAAGTGGCAGTGTCGCTGTTCTATATGCCCTCTGCATTAAAGGGACACTGTTGCTGTATTAAAGGCTCAGTGTCTCAGTATTAAAGCAAAAGTGTCACTGTTCTAAAGGGGCAGTGTCGCTGTATTAAAGGGACAGTGTCGCTGTTCTAAAGGAGCAGTGTCACTGTATTAAAGGAATAGTGTTCTTGTATTAAAGTGGTAGTATAGTTGTATTAAAGGGACAGTGTTGTTTAATTAATGGGGCAGTGGCGCTGTATCATGGGGCAGTGTCTCTGTTTTAAAGGGACAGTGTCGCTGTATAAAAGGTGCAGTCTCTCTGTATTAATGGGGCATTGTCACTGTTCTAAAGGGACAGTGTTGCTGTATTAAAGGGTCAGTGTCTCTATAATAAAAGGGCAGTGTCGCTGTTCTAAAGTGACAGTGTCTCTGTATTAAAGGGAGTGTGTTGCTGTATTAAAGGGGCAGTGTCAGTGACACTATTAAAACGTCAGTGTCACTGTTCTAAAGGGGCATTGTCGCTGTTGTAAAGGGACAGTGTCGCTGTATTAAAGGGGCGGTGTTGCTGTAATATAGGGTCAGTGTCGCTGTTCTAAAGGGGCAGTGTTGCTGCTCTAATTGTCGCTGTATTAAAGGGACAACCTCGATGTACTACAGGGGTAGTGTAGTTGTATTAAAGGGACAGTGTTGCTGTATTAAAGGGACAGTGTCACTGTATAACAGGGGCAGTGTCGCTGTATAATAGGGGCAGTTTCGATGTTCTAAAGGGACAGTGTCAGTGTATTAAAGGGTCAGCGTTGCTGTTCTAAAGGGACATTTTGCTGTATTAAAGGTAGAGTGTCGCAATTCTAAAGGGTCAGTGACGCTGTATTAAAGGGGTAGTGTAGTTGTATTAAACAGTGTTGCTGTATTAATGCGGCATTGTCACTGTTCTAAAGGGACAGTGTTGCTGTATTAAGGGGTCAGTGTCGCTGTAATAAAAGGGCCGTGTCGCAGTTCTAAAGTGACAGTGTCTCTGTATTGAAGGGAGTGTGTTGCTGTGTTAAAGGGGCAGTGTCACTGTATTAAAGTGGCAGGTTCGCTCTTCTAAAGGGGCAGTGTCGTTATTTTAAATGTCGCTTTATTACAGGGACAGTGTCACTGTATTAAAGGGGCAGTGCCGCTGTGCTAAAGAGGCAGTGTCGCTCTTCTAAAGTGGCAGTGTCGCTGTTCTATATGCCCTCTGCATTAAAGGGACACTGTTGCTGTATTAAAGGCTCAGTGTCTCTGTATTAAAGCAACAGTGTCACTGTTGTAAAGGGGCAGTGTCGCTGTATTAAAGGGACAGTGTCGCTGTTCTAAAGGAGCAGTGTCACTGTATTAAAGGAATAGTGTTCTTGTATTAAAGTGGTAGTGTAGTTGTATTAAAGGTACAGTGTTGTTTTATTAATGGGGCAGTGGCGCTGTATCATGGGGCAGTGTCTCTGTTTTAAAGGGGCAGTGTCACTGTATTAAAGGTGCAGTCTCTCTGTATTAATGGGGCATTGTCACTGTTCTAAAGGGACAGTGTTGCTGTATTAAAGGGTCAGTGTCGCTGTAATAAAAGGGCAGTGTCGCTGTTCTAAAGTGACAGTGTCTCTGTACTAAAGGGAGTGTGTTGCTGTATTAAAGGGGCAGTGTCAGTGACACTATTAAAAGGTCAGTGTCACAGTTCTAAAGGGGCATTGTCGCTGTTGTAAAGGGACAGTGTAGCTGTATTAAAGGGGCGGTGTTGCTGTATTAAAGGGACAGAGTCGCTGTAATATAGGGGCAGTGTCGCTGTTCTAAAGGGGCAGTGTTGCTGCTCTAATTGTCGCTGTATTAAAGGGACAACCTCGATGTACTACGGGGTAGTGTAGTTGTATTAAAGGGACAGTGTCACTGTATTAAAGGGACAGAGTCACTGTATAAAAGGTGCAGTGTCGCTGTATAATAGGGGCAGTGTCGATGTTCTAAAGGGGCAGTGTCACTGTATTAAAGGGGCAGCGTTGCTGTTCTAAAGGAGCAGTGTCACTGTATTAAAGGGGTAGTGTTGTTGGATTAAAGTGGTAGTGTAGTTGTATTAAAGGGACAGGGTCGCTTTATTAATGGGGCAGTGTCGCTGTATCATAGGGGCAGTGTCTCTGTATTAAAGGTGCAGTGTTGCTGTATTAATGGGGCATTGTCGCTGTTCTAAAGGGACAGTGTTGCTGTATTAAAGGGTCAGTGTCTCTATAATAAAAGGGCAGTGTCGCTGTTCTAAAGTGACAGTGTCTCTGTATTAAAGGGAGTGTGTTGCTGTATTAAAGGGGCAGTGTCAGTGACACTATTAAAAGGTCAGTGTCACTGTTCTAAAGGGGCATTGTCGCTGTTGTAAAGGGACAGTGTCGCTGTATTAAAGGGGCGGGGTTGCTGTATTAAAGGGACAGAGTCGCTGTAATATAGGGGCAGTGTCGCTGTTCTAAAGGGGCAGTGTTGCTGCTCTAATTGTCGCTGTATTAAAGGGACAACCTCGATGTACTACAGGGGTAGTGTAGTTGTATTAAAGGGACAGTGTCGCTGTATTAAAGGGACAGTGTCACTGTATAAAAGGGGCAGTGTCGCTGTATAATAGGCGCAGTGTCGATGTTCTAAAGGGGCAGTGTCACTGTATTAAAGGGGCAGCATTGCTGTTCTAAAGGGACATTTTGCTGTATTAAAGGTAGAGTGTCGCAATTCTAAAGGGTCAGTGACGCTGTATTAAAGGGGTAGTGTAGTTGTATTAAACGGTGCAGTGTTGCTGTATTAATGCGGCATTGTCACTGTTCTAAAGGGACAGTGTTGCTGTATTAAGGGGTCAGTGTCGCTGTAATAAAAGGGCCGTGTCGCAGTTCTAAAGTGACAGTGTCTCTGTATTGAAGGGAGTGTGTTGCTGTGTTAAAGGGGCAGTGTCACTGTATTAAAGTGGCAGGATCGCTCTTCTAAAGGGGCAGTGTCGTTATTTTAAATGTCGCTGTATTACAGGGACAGTGTCGCTGTATTAAAGTGGCAGTGTCGCTGTTCTATATGCCCTCTGCATTAAAGGGACACTGTTGCTGTATTAAAGGCTCAGTGTCTCTGTATTAAAGCAACAGTGTCACTGTTGTAAAGGGGCAGTGTCGCTGTATTAAAGGGACAGTGTCACTGTTCTAAAGGAGCAGTGTGGCTGTATTAAAGGGACAGTGTCGCTGTTCTAAAGGAGCAGTGTCACTGTATTAAAGGGACAGTGTCGCTGTTCTAAAGGAGCAGTGTCACTGTATTAAAGGGGTAGTGTTGTTGTATTAAAGTGGTAGTGTAGTTGTATTAAAGGGACAGTGTCGCTTTATTAATGGGGCAGTGTCGCTGTATCATAGGGGCAGTGTCTCTGTATTAAAGGTGCAGTGTTGCTGTATTAATGGGGCATTGTCGCTGTTCTAAAGGGACAGTGTTGCTGTATTAAAGGGTCAGTGTCGCTGTAATAAAAGGGCAGTGTCGCTGTTCTAAAGTGACAGTGTCTCTGTATTAAAGGGAGTGTGTTGCTGTATTAAAGGGGCAGGGTCGCTGCATTAAAGGCACAACATCGCTGTATTGAACGGGTAGTGTAGTTGTATTAAAGGGGCAGCGTTGCTGTATTAAAGGTGCAGTGCCGCTGTATTAATGGGGTAGTTTAGTTGTATTAAAGGGGCAGTGTTGCTGTATTAAAGGGACTGTGTTGCTGTATTAAATGGACAATGTCGCTGTATTAAAGAAGTAGTGTAGTTGTATTAATGGGTCAGTGTAACTGTATTAAAGGGACAGTGTCGCTGTATTAAAGGGGCGGTTCTGCTGTTCTAAAGGGGCAGTGTCGCTGTTCTAAAGGGGCAGTGTCGCTGTATTAAAGGGACAGTAGCGCAACATTAAAGGGACAGCGTTGCTGTATTAAAGGGGTAGTGTAGTTGCATTATAGGGGCAGTGTCGCTTTATTAAACTGACAGTGTCACTGTCTTAATGATGCAGTGTCACTGTTCCAAAGTGACAGTGTCGCTGTATGAAAGGGGCAGTGTCGCTGTATTAAAGGGGCAGTGTATCTGTATTAAAGGGGCAGTGTCGCTGTTCTAAAGGAACAATATCTCTATATTAAAGGGAGAGTGTTGCTGTATTACGGGACAGTGTCAGTGACGTTGTATTAAAGGGGCAGTGTTGCCGTAATAAAGGCACAGTGCCTCTGCATTAAAGGGGCTGTGTTGCTGTATTAAAGGATCAGTGTCTCTGTATTAAAGGGACAGTGTCGCTGTTCTAAAGGGGCAGAGTGGCTGTATTAAAGGGACAGTGTCGCTGTATTAAAGGGGTAGTGTAGTTGTATTAAAGGGGCAGTGTCGCTGTATTAAAGCGACACTGTTGCTGTATTAAAGGGGCAGTGTCACTGTATTAAAGTGGCAGGGTTGCTCTTCTAAAGGGGCAGTGTCGTTATTTTAAATGTCGCTGTATTACAGGAACAGTGTCGCTGTATTAAAGGGGCAGTGTCTCTGTTCTAAAGGGACAGTGTCTCTGTATTAAAGGGAGTGTGTTGCTGTGTTAAAGGGGCAGTGTCAGTGACACTATTAAAGGGGGCAGTGTCACTGTAATAAAGGTGCAGTATTGATGTATTAAAAGGGACAGTGTCGCTGTTCTAAAGGAGCAGTGTCATTGTATTAAAGGGACAGTGTCGCTGTTCTAAAGGAGCAGTGTCACTGTATTAAAGGGGTAGTGTTGTTGGATTAAAGTGGTAGTGTAGTTGTATTAAAGGGACAGGGTCGCTTTATTAATGGGGCAGTGTCGCTGTATCATAGGGGCAGTGTCTCTGTATTAAAGGTGCAGTGTTGCTGTATTAATGGGGCATTGTCGCTGTTCTAAAGGGACAGTGTTGCTGTATTAAAGGGTCAGTGTCGCTGTAATAAAAGGGCAGTGTCGCTGTTCTAAAGTGACAGTGTCTCTATATTAAAGGGAGTGTGTTGCTGTATTAAAGGGGAAGATTCGCTCTTCTAAAGGGGCAGTGTCGTTATTTTAAATGTCGCTTTATTACAGGGACAGTGTCGCTGTATTAAAGGGGCAGTGTCGCTGTGCTAAAGAGGCAGTGTCGCTCTTCTAAAGTGGCAGTGTCGCTGTTCTATATGCCCTCTGCATTAAAGGGACACTGTTGCTGTATTAAAGGCTCAGTGTCTCAGTATTAAAGCAAAAGTGTCACTGTTCTAAAGGGGCAGTGTCGCTGTATTAAAGGGACAGTGTCGCTGTTCTAAAGGAGCAGTGTCACTGTATTAAAGGAATAGTGTTCTTGTATTAAAGTGGTAGTGTAGTTGTATTAAAGGGACAGTGTTGTTTAATTAATGGGGCAGTGGCGCTGTATCATGGGGCAGTGTCTCTGTTTTAAAGGGACAGTGTCGCTGTATAAAAGGTGCAGTCTCTCTGTATTAATGGGGCATTGTCACTGTTCTAAAGGGACAGTGTTGCTGTATTAAAGGGTCAGTGTCTCTATAATAAAAGGGCAGTGTCGCTGTTCTAAAGTGACAGTGTCTCTGTATTAAAGGGAGTGTGTTGCTGTATTAAAGGGGCAGTGTCAGTGACACTATTAAAACGTCAGTGTCACTGTTCTAAAGGGGCATTGTCGCTGTTGTAAAGGGACAGTGTCGCTGTATTAAAGGGGCGGTGTTGCTGTAATATAGGGTCAGTGTCGCTGTTCTAAAGGGGCAGTGTTGCTGCTCTAATTGTCGCTGTATTAAAGGGACAACCTCGATGTACTACAGGGGTAGTGTAGTTGTATTAAAGGGACAGTGTTGCTGTATTAAAGGGACAGTGTCACTGTATAACAGGGGCAGTGTCGCTGTATAATAGGGGCAGTTTCGATGTTCTAAAGGGACAGTGTCAGTGTATTAAAGGGTCAGCGTTGCTGTTCTAAAGGGACATTTTGCTGTATTAAAGGTAGAGTGTCGCAATTCTAAAGGGTCAGTGACGCTGTATTAAAGGGGTAGTGTAGTTGTATTAAACAGTGTTGCTGTATTAATGCGGCATTGTCACTGTTCTAAAGGGACAGTGTTGCTGTATTAAGGGGTCAGTGTCGCTGTAATAAAAGGGCCGTGTCGCAGTTCTAAAGTGACAGTGTCTCTGTATTGAAGGGAGTGTGTTGCTGTGTTAAAGGGGCAGTGTCACTGTATTAAAGTGGCAGGTTCGCTCTTCTAAAGGGGCAGTGTCGTTATTTTAAATGTCGCTTTATTACAGGGACAGTGTCACTGTATTAAAGGGGCAGTGTCGCTGTGCTAAAGAGGCAGTGTCGCTCTTCTAAAGTGGCAGTGTCGCTGTTCTATATGCCCTCTGCATTAAAGGGACACTGTTGCTGTATTAAAGGCTCAGTGTCTCTGTATTAAAGCAACAGTGTCACTGTTGTAAAGGGGCAGTGTCGCTGTATTAAAGGGACAGTGTCGCTGTTCTAAAGGAGCAGTGTCACTGTATTAAAGGAATAGTGTTCTTGTATTAAAGTGGTAGTGTAGTTGTATTAAAGGTACAGTGTTGTTTTATTAATGGGGCAGTGGCGCTGTATCATGGGGCAGTGTCTCTGTTTTAAAGGGGCAGTGTCACTGTATTAAAGGTGCAGTCTCTCTGTATTAATGGGGCATTGTCACTGTTCTAAAGGGACAGTGTTGCTGTATTAAAGGGTCAGTGTCGCTGTAATAAAAGGGCAGTGTCGCTGTTCTAAAGTGACAGTGTCTCTGTACTAAAGGGAGTGTGTTGCTGTATTAAAGGGGCAGTGTCAGTGACACTATTAAAAGGTCAGTGTCACAGTTCTAAAGGGGCATTGTCGCTGTTGTAAAGGGACAGTGTCGCTGTATTAAAGGGGCGGTGTTGCTGTATTAAAGGGACAGAGTCGCTGTAATATAGGGGCAGTGTCGCTGTTCTAAAGGGGCAGTGTTGCTGCTCTAATTGTCGCTGTATTAAAGGGACAACCTCGATGTACTACGGGGTAGTGTAGTTGTATTAAAGGGACAGTGTCACTGTATTAAAGGGACAGAGTCACTGTATAAAAGGTGCAGTGTCACTGTATAATAGGGGCAGTGTCGATGTTCTAAAGGGGCAGTGTCACTGTATTAAAGGGGCAGCGTTGCTGTTCTAAAGGAGCAGTGTCACTGTATTAAAGGGGTAGTGTTGTTGGATTAAAGTGGTAGTGTAGTTGTATTAAAGGGACAGGGTCGCTTTATTAATGGGGCAGTGTCGCTGTATCATAGGGGCAGTGTCTCTGTATTAAAGGTGCAGTGTTGCTGTATTAATGGGGCATTGTCGCTGTTCTAAAGGGACAGTGTTGCTGTATTAAAGGGTCAGTGTCGCTGTAATAAAAGGGCAGTGTCGCTGTTCTAAAGTGACAGTGTCTCTGTATTAAAGGAGTATGTTGCTGTATTAAAGGGGCAGGTTCGCTCTTCTAAAGGGGCGGTGTCGTTATTTTAAATGTCGCTTTATTACAGGGACAGTGTCGCTGTATTAAAGGGGCAGTGTCGTTGTGCTAAAGAGGCAGTGTCGCTCTTCTAAAGTGGCAGTGTCACTGTTCTATATGCCCTCTGCATTAAAGGGACACTGTTGCTGTATTAAAGGCTCAGTGTCTCTGTATTAAAGCAACAGTGTCACTGTTCTAAAGGGGCAGTGTCGCTGTATTAAAGGGACAGTGTCGCTGTTCTAAAGGAGCAGTGTCACTGTATTAAAGGAATAGTGTTCTTGTATTAAAGGGGTAGTGTAGTTGTATTAAAGGGACAGTGTTGTTTAATTAATGGGGCAGTGGCGCTGTATCATGGGGCAGTGTCTCTGTTTTAAAGGGACAGTGTCGCTGTATAAAAGGTGCAGTCTCTCTGTATTAATGGGGCATTGTCACTGTTCTAAAGGGACAGTGTTGCTGTATTAAAGGGTCAGTGTCGCTGTAATAAAAGGGCAGTGTCGCTGTTCTAAAGTGACAGTGTCTCTGTACTAAAGGGAGTGTGTTGCTGTATTAAAGGGGCAGTGTCAGTGACACTATTAAAAGGTCAGTGTCACTGTTCTAAAGGGGCATTGTCGCTGTTGTAAAGGGACAGTGTCCCTGTATTAAAGGGGCGGGGTTGCTGTATTAAAGGGACAGAGTCGCTGTAATATAGGGGCAGTGTCGCTGTTCTAAAGGGGCAGTGTTGCTGCTCTAATTGTCGCTGTATTAAAGGGACAACCTCGATGTACTACAGGGGTAGTGTAGTTGTATTAAAGGGACAGTGTCGCTGTATTAAAGGGACAGTGTCACTGTATAAAAGGGGCAGTGTCGCTGTATAATAGGCGCAGTGTCGATGTTCTAAAGGGGCAGTGTCACTGTATTAAAGGGGCAGCGTTGCTGTTCTAAAGGGACATTTTGCTGTATTAAAGGTAGAGTGTCGCAATTCTAAAGGGTCAGTGACGCTGTATTAAAGGGGTAGTGTAGTTGTATTAAACGGTGCAGTGTTGCTGTATTAATGCGGCATTGTCACTGTTCTAAAGGGACAGTGTTGCTGTATTAAGGGGTCAGTGTCGCTGTAATAAAAGGGCCGTGTCGCAGTTCTAAAGTGACAGTGTCTCTGTATTGAAGGGAGTGTGTTGCTGTGTTAAAGGGGCAGTGTCACTGTATTAAAGTGGCAGGATCGCTCTTCTAAAGGGGCAGTGTCGTTATTTTAAATGTCGCTGTATTACAGGGACAGTGTCGCTGTATTAAAGTGGCAGTGTCGCTGTTCTATATGCCCTCTGCATTAAAGGGACACTGTTGCTGTATTAAAGGCTCAGTGTCTCTGTATTAAAGCAACAGTGTCACTGTTGTAAAGGGGCAGTGTCGCTGTATTAAAGGGACAGTGTCACTGTTCTAAAGGAGCAGTGTGGCTGTATTAAAGGGACAGTGTCGCTGTTCTAAAGGAGCAGTGTCACTGTATTAAAGGGACAGTGTCGCTGTTCTAAAGGAGCAGTGTCACTGTATTAAAGGGGTAGTGTTGTTGTATTAAAGTGGTAGTGTAGTTGTATTAAAGGGACAGTGTCGCTTTATTAATGGGGCAGTGTCGCTGTATCATAGGGGCAGTGTCTCTGTATTAAAGGTGCAGTGTTGCTGTATTAATGGGGCATTGTCGCTGTTCTAAAGGGACAGTGTTGCTGTATTAAAGGGTCAGTGTCGCTGTAATAAAAGGGCAGTGTCGCTGTTCTAAAGTGACAGTGTCTCTGTATTAAAGGGAGTGTGTTGCTGTATTAAAGGGGCAGGGTCGCTGCATTAAAGGCACAGCATCGCTGTATTGAACGGGTAGTGTAGTTGTATTAAAGGGGCAGCTTTGCTGTATTAAAGGTTCAGTGCCGCTGTATTAATGGGGTAGTTTAGTTGTATTAAAGGGGCAGTGTTGCTGTATTAAAGGGACTGTGTTGCTGTATTAAATGGACAATGTCGCTGTATTAAAGAAGTAGTGTAGTTGTATTAATGGGTCAGTGTAACTGTATTAAAGGGACAGTGTCGCTGTATTAAAGGGGCGGTTCTGCTGTTCTAAAGGGGCAGTGTCGCTGTTCTAAAGGGGCAGTGTCGCTGTATTAAAGGGACAGTAGCGCAACATTAAAGGGACAGCGTTGCTGTATTAAAGGGGTAGTGTAGTTGCATTATAGGGGCAGTGTCGCTTTATTAAACTGACAGTGTCACTGTCTTAATGATGCAGTGTCACTGTTCCAAAGTGACAGTGTCGCTGTATGAAAGGGGCAGTGTCGCTGTATTAAAGGGGCAGTGTATCTGTATTAAAGGGGCAGTGTCGCTGTTCTAAAGGAACAATATCTCTATATTAAAGGGAGAGTGTTGCTGTATTACGGGACAGTGTCAGTGACGTTGTATTAAAGGGGCAGTGTTGCCGTATTAAAGGCACAGTGCCTCTGCATTAAAGGGGCTGTGTTGCTGTATTAAAGGATCAGTGTCTCTGTATTAAAGGGACAGTGTCGCTGTTCTAAAGGGGCAGAGTGGCTGTATTAAAGGGACAGTGTCGCTGTATTAAAGGGGTAGTGTAGTTGTATTAAAGGGGCAGTGTCGCTGTATTAAAGCGACACTGTTGCTGTATTAAAGGGGCAGTGTCACTGTATTAAAGTGGCAGGGTTGCTCTTCTAAAGGGGCAATGTCGTTATTTTAAATGTCGCTGTATTACAGGAACAGTGTCGCTGTATTAAAGGGGCAGTGTCTCTGTTCTAAAGGGACAGTGTCTCTGTATTAAAGGGAGTGTGTTGCTGTGTTAAAGGGGCAGTGTCAGTGACACTATTAAAGGGGGCAGTGTCACTGTAATAAAGGTGCAGTATTGATGTATTAAAAGGGACAGTGTCGCTGTTCTAAAGGAGCAGTGTCATTGTATTAAAGGGACAGTGTCGCTGTTCTAAAGGAGCAGTGTCACTGTATTAAAGGGGTAGTGTTGTTGGATTAAAGTGGTAGTGTAGTTGTATTAAAGGGACAGGGTCGCTTTATTAATGGGGCAGTGTCGCTGTATCATAGGGGCAGTGTCTCTGTATTAAAGGTGCAGTGTTGCTGTATTAATGGGGCATTGTCGCTGTTCTAAAGGGACAGTGTTGCTGTATTAAAGGGTCAGTGTCGCTGTAATAAAAGGGCAGTGTCGCTGTTCTAAAGTGACAGTGTCTCTATATTAAAGGGAGTGTGTTGCTGTATTAAAGGGGAAGGTTCGCTCTTCTAAAGGGGCAGTGTCGTTATTTTAAATGTCGCTTTATTACAGGGACAGTGTCGCTGTATTAAAGGGGCAGTGTCGCTGTGCTAAAGAGGCAGTGTCGCTCTTCTAAAGTGGCAGTGTCGCTGTTCTATATGCCCTCTGCATTAAAGGGACACTGTTGCTGTATTAAAGGCTCAGTGTCTCTGTATTAAAGCAACAGTGTCACTGTTCTAAAGGGGCAGTGTCGCTGTATTAAAGGGACAGTGTCGCTGTTCTAAAGGAGCAGTGTCACTGTATTAAAGGAATAGTGTTCTTGTATTAAAGTGGTAGTGTAGTTGTATTAAAGGGACAGTGTTGTTTAATTAATGGGGCAGTGGCGCTGTATCATGGGGCAGTGTCTCTGTTTTAAAGGGACAGTGTCGCTGTATAAAAGGTGCAGTCTCTCTGTATTAATGGGGCATTGTCACTGTTCTAAAGGGACAGTGTTGCTGTATTAAAGGGTCAGTGTCTCTATAATAAAAGGGCAGTGTCGCTGTTCTAAAGTGACAGTGTCTCTGTATTAAAGGGAGTGTGTTGCTGTATTAAAGGGGCAGTGTCAGTGACACTATTAAAACGTCAGTGTCACTGTTCTAAAGGGGCATTGTCGCTGTTGTAAAGGGACAGTGTCGCTGTATTAAAGGGGCGGTGTTGCTGTAATATAGGGTCAGTGTCGCTGTTCTAAAGGGGCAGTGTTGCTGCTCTAATTGTCGCTGTATTAAAGGGACAACCTCGATGTACTACAGGGGTAGTGTAGTTGTATTAAAGGGACAGTGTTGCTGTATTAAAGGGACAGTGTCACTGTATAACAGGGGCAGTGTCGCTGTATAATAGGGGCAGTGTCGATGTTCTAAAGGGACAGTGTCACTGTATTAAAGGGTCAGCGTTGCTGTTCTAAAGGGACATTTTGCTGTATTAAAGGTAGAGTGTCGCAATTCTAAAGGGTCAGTGACGCTGTATTAAAGGGGTAGTGTAGTTGTATTAAACGGTGCAGTGTTGCTGTATTAATGCGGCATTGTCACTGTTCTAAAGGGACAGTGTTGCTGTATTAAGGGGTCAGTGTCGCTGTAATAAAAGGGCCGTGTCGCAGTTCTAAAGTGACAGTGTCTCTGTATTGAAGGGAGTGTGTTGCTGTGTTAAAGGGGCAGTGTCACTGTATTAAAGTGGCAGGTTCGCTCTTCTAAAGGGGCAGTGTCGTTATTTTAAATGTCGCTTTATTACAGGGACAGTGTCACTGTATTAAAGGGGCAGTGTCGCTGTGCTAAAGAGGCAGTGTCGCTCTTCTAAAGTGGCAGTGTCGCTGTTCTATATGCCCTCTGCATTAAAGGGACACTTGCTGTATTAAAGGCTCAGTGTCTCTGTATTAAAGCAACAGTGTCACTGTTGTAAAGGGGCAGTGTCGCTGTATTAAAGGGACAGTGTCGCTGTTCTAAAGGAGCAGTGTCACTGTATTAAAGGAATAGTGTTCTTGTATTAAAGTGGTAGTGTAGTTGCATTAAAGGTACAGTGTTGTTTTATTAATGGGGCAGTGGCGCTGTATCATGGGGCAGTGTCTCTGTTTTAAAGGGGCAGTGTCACTGTATTAAAGGTGCAGTCTCTCTGTATTAATGGGGCATTGTCACTGTTCTAAAGGGACAGTGTTGCTGTATTAAAGGGTCAGTGTCGCTGTAATAAAAGGGCAGTGTCGCTGTTCTAAAGTGACAGTGTCTCTGTACGAAAGGGAGTGTGTTGCTGTATTAAAGGGGCAGAGTCAGTGACACTATTAAAAGGTCAGTGTCACAGTTCTAAAGGGGCATTGTCGCTGTTGTAAAGGGACAGTGTCGCTGTATTAAAGGGGCGGTGTTGCTGTATTAAAGGGACAGAGTCGCTGTAATATAGGGGCAGTGTCGCTGTTCTAAAGGGGCAGTGTTGCTGCTCTAATTGTCGCTGTATTAAAGGGACAACCTCGATGTACTACGGGGTAGTGTAGTTGTATTAAAGGGACAGTGTCACTGTATTAAAGGGACAGAGTCACTGTATAAAAGGGGCAGTGTCGCTGTATAATAGGGGCAGTGTCGATGTTCTAAAGGGGCAGTGTCACTGTATTAAAGGGGCAGCGTTGCTGTTCTAAAGGGACATTTTGCTGTATTAAAGGTAGAGTGTCGCAATTCTAAAGGGTCAGTGACGCTGTATTAAAGGGGTAGTGTAGTTGTATTAAGCGGTGCAGTGTTGCTGTATTAATGCGGCATTGTCACTGTTCTAAAGGGACAGTGTTGCTGTATTAAGGGGTCAGTGTCGCTGTAATAAAAGGGCCGTGTCGCTGATCTAAAGTGACAGTGTCTCTGTATTGAAGGGAGTGTGTTGCTGTGTTAAAGGGGCAGTGTCACTGTATTAAAGTGGCAGGGTCGCTCTTCTAAAGGGGCAGTGTCGTTATTTTAAATGTCGCTGTATTACAGGGACAGTGTCGCTGTATTAAAGTGGCAGTGTCGCTGTTCTATATGCCCTCTGCATTAAAGGGACACTGTTGCTGTATTAAAGGGTCAGTGTCTCTGTATTAAAGCAACAGTGTCACTGTTGTAAAGGGGCAGTGTCGCTGTATTAAAGGGACAGTGTCACTGTTCTTAAGGAGCAGTGTGGCTGTATTAAAGGGACAGTGTCGCTGTTCTAAAGGAGCAGTGTCACTGTATTAAAGGGACAGTGTCGCTGTTCTAAAGGAGCAGTGTCACTGTATTAAAGGGGTAGTGTCGTTGTATTAAAGTGGTAGTGTAGTTGTATTAAAGGGACAGTGTCGCTTTATTAATGGGGCAGTGTCGCTGTATCATAGGGGCAGTGTCTCTGTATTAAAGGTGCAGTGTTGCTGTATTAATGGGGCATTGTCGCTGTTCTAAAGGGACAGTGTTGCTGTATTAAAGGGTCAGCGTTGCTGTTCTAAAGGGACATTTTGCTGTATTAAAGGTAGAGTGTCGCAATTCTAAAGGGTCAGTGACGCTGTATTAAAGGGGTAGTGTAGTTGTATTAAACGGTGCAGTGTTGCTGTATTAATGCGGCATTGTCACTGTTCTAAAGGGACAGTGTTGCTGTATTAAGGGGTCAGTGTCGCTGTAATAAAAGGGCCGTGTCGCAGTTCTAAAGTGACAGTGTCTCTGTATTGAAGGGAGTGTGTTGCTGTGTTAAAGGGGCAGTGTCACTGTATTAAAGTGGCAGGTTCGCTCTTCTAAAGGGGCAGTGTCGTTATTTTAAATGTCGCTTTATTACAGGGACAGTGTCACTGTATTAAAGGGGCAGTGTCGCTGTGCTAAAGAGGCAGTGTCGCTCTTCTAAAGTGGCAGTGTCGCTGTTCTATATGCCCTCTGCATTAAAGGGACACTGTTGCTGTATTAAAGGCTCAGTGTCTCTGTATTAAAGCAACAGTGTCACTGTTGTAAAGGGGCAGTGTCGCTGTATTAAAGGGACAGTGTCGCTGTTCTAAAGGAGCAGTGTCACTGTATTAAAGGAATAGTGTTCTTGTATTAAAGTGGTAGTGTAGTTGCATTAAAGGTACAGTGTTGTTTTATTAATGGGGCAGTGGCGCTGTATCATGGGGCAGTGTCTCTGTTTTAAAGGGGCAGTGTCACTGTATTAAAGGTGCAGTCTCTCTGTATTAATGGGGCATTGTCACTGTTCTAAAGGGACAGTGTTGCTGTATTAAAGGGTCAGTGTCGCTGTAATAAAAGGGCAGTGTCGCTGTTCTAAAGTGACAGTGTCTCTGTACGAAAGGGAGTGTGTTGCTGTATTAAAGGGGCAGAGTCAGTGACACTATTAAAAGGTCAGTGTCACAGTTCTAAAGGGGCATTGTCGCTGTTGTAAAGGGACAGTGTCGCTGTATTAAAGGGGCGGTGTTGCTGTATTAAAGGGACAGTGTCGCTGTAATATAGGGGCAGTGTCGCTGTTCTAAAGGGGCAGTGTTGCTGCTCTAATTGTCGCTGTATTAAAGGGACAACCTCGATGTACTACGGGGTAGTGTAGTTGTATTAAAGGGACAGTGTCACTGTATTAAAGGGACAGAGTCACTGTATAAAAGGGGCAGTGTCGCTGTATAATAGGGGCAGTGTCGATGTTCTAAAGGGGCAGTGTCACTGTATTAAAGGGGCAGCGTTGCTGTTCTAAAGGGACATTTTGCTGTATTAAAGGTAGAGTGTCGCAATTCTAAAGGGTCAGTGACGCTGTATTAAAGGGGTAGTGTAGTTGTATTAAGCGGTGCAGTGTTGCTGTATTAATGCGGCATTGTCACTGTTCTAAAGGGACAGTGTTGCTGTATTAAGGGGTCAGTGTCGCTGTAATAAAAGGGCCGTGTCGCTGATCTAAAGTGACAGTGTCTCTGTATTGAAGGGAGTGTGTTGCTGTGTTAAAGGGGCAGTGTCACTGTATTAAAGTGGCAGGGTCGCTCTTCTAAAGGGGCAGTGTCGTTATTTTAAATGTCGCTGTATTACAGGGACAGTGTCGCTGTATTAAAGTGGCAGTGTCGCTGTTCTATATGCCCTCTGCATTAAAGGGACACTGTTGCTGTATTAAAGGGTCAGTGTCTCTGTATTAAAGCAACAGTGTCACTGTTGTAAAGGGGCAGTGTCGCTGTATTAAAGGGACAGTGTCACTGTTCTTAAGGAGCAGTGTGGCTGTATTAAAGGGACAGTGTCGCTGTTCTAAAGTGACAGTGTCTCTGTATTAAAGGGAGTGTGTTGCTGTATTAAAGGGGCAGGGTCGCTGCATTAAAGGCACAGCATCGCTGTATTGAACGGGTAGTGTAGTTGTATTAAAGGGGCAGCGTTGCTGTATTAAAGGTTCAGTGCCGCTGTATTAATGGGGTAGTTTAGTTGTATTAAAGGGGCAGTGTTGCTGTATTAAAGGGACTGTGTTGCTGTATTAAATGGACAATGTCGCTGTATTAAAGAAGTAGTGTAGTTGTATTAATGGGTCAGTGTAACTGTATTAAAGGGACAGTGTCGCTGTATTAAAGGGGCGGTTCTGCTGTTCTAAAGGGGCAGTGTCGCTGTTCTAAAGGGGCAGTGTCGCTGTATTAAAGGGACAGTAGCGCAACATTAAAGGGACAGCGTTGCTGTATTAAAGGGGTAGTGTAGTTGCATTATAGGGGCAGTGTCGCTTTATTAAACTGACAGTGTCACTGTCTTAATGATGCAGTGTCACTGTTCCAAAGTGACAGTGTCGCTGTATGAAAGGGGCAGTGTCGCTGTATTAAAGGGGCAGTGTATCTGTATTAAAGGGGCAGTGTCGCTGTTCTAAAGGAACAATATCTCTATATTAAAGGGAGAGTGTTGCTGTATTACGGGACAGTGTCAGTGACGTTGTATTAAAGGGGCAGTGTTGCCGTATTAAAGGCACAGTGCCTCTGCATTAAAGGGGCTGTGTTGCTGTATTAAAGGATCAGTATCTCTGTATTAAAGGGACAGTGTCGCTGTTCTAAAGGGGCAGTGTGGCTGTATTAAAGGGACAGTGTCGCTGTATTAAAGGGGTAGTGTAGTTGTATTAAAGGGGCAGTGTCGCTGTATTAAAGCGACACTGTTGCTGTATTAAAGGGGCAGTGTCACTGTATTAAAGTGGCAGGGTCGCTCTTCTAAAGGGGCAATGTCGTTATTTTAAATGTCGCTGTATTACAGGGACAGTGTCGCTGTATTAAAGGGGCAGTGTCTCTGTTCTAAAGGAACAGTGTCTCTGTATTAAAGGGAGTGTGTTGCTGTGTTAAAGGGGCGGTGTCAGTGACACTATTAAAGGGGGCAGTGTCACTGTAATAAAGGTGCAGTATTGATGTATTAAAAGGGACAGTGTCGCTGTTCTAAAGGAGCAGTGTCACTGTATTAAAGGGACAGTGTCGCTGTTCTAAAGGAGCAGTGTCACTGTATTAAAGGGGTAGTGTTGTTGGATTAAAGTGGTAGTGTAGTTGTATTAAAGGGACAGGGTCGCTTTATTAATGGGGCAATGTCGCTGTATCATAGGGGCAGTGTCTCTGTATTAAAGGTGCAGTGTTGCTGTATTAATGGGGCATTGTCGCTGTTCTAAAGGGACAGTGTTGCTGTATTAAAGGGTCAGTGTCGCTGTAATAAAAGGGCAGTGTCGCTGTTCTAAAGTGACAGTGTCTCTGTATTAAAGGAGTGTGTTGCTGTATTAAAGGGGCAGGTTCGCTCTTCTAAAGGGGCGGTGTCGTTATTTTAAATGTCGCTTTATTACAGGGACAGTGTCGCTGTATTAAAGGGGCAGTGTCGCTGTGCTAAAGAGGCAGTGTCGCTCTTCTAAAGTGGCAGTGTCGCTGTTCTATATGCCCTCTGCATTAAAGGGACACTGTTGCTGTATTAAAGGCTCAGTGTCTCTGTATTAAAGCAAAAGTGTCACTGTTCTAAAGGGGCAGTGTCGCTGTATTAAAGGGACAGTGTCGCTGTTCTAAAGGAGCAGTGTCACTGTATTAAAGGAATAGTGTTCTTGTATTAAAGTGGTAGTGTAGTTGTATTAAAGGGACAGTGTTGTTTAATTAATGGGGCAGTGGCGCTGTATCATGGGGCAGTGTCTCTGTTTTAAAGGGACAGTGTCGCTGTATAAAAGGTGCAGTCTCTCTGTATTAATGGGGCATTGTCACTGTTCTAAAGGGACAGTGTTGCTGTATTAAAGGGTCAGTGTCTCTATAATAAAAGGGCAGTGTCGCTGTTCTAAAGTGACAGTGTCTCTGTATTAAAGGGAGTGTGTTGCTGTATTAAAGGGGCAGTGTCAGTGACACTATTAAAACGTCAGTGTCACTGTTCTAAAGGGGCATTGTCGCTGTTGTAAAGGGACAGTGTCGCTGTATTAAAGGGGCGGCGTTGCTGTAATATAGGGTCAGTGTCGCTGTTCTAAAGGGGCAGTGTTGCTGCTCTAATTGTCGCTGTATTAAAGGGACAACCTCGATGTACTACAGGGGTAGTGTAGTTGTATTAAAGGGACAGTGTCGCTGTATTAAAGGGACAGTGTCACTGTATAACAGGGGCAGTGTCGCTGTATAATAGGGGCAGTGTCGATGTTCTAAAGGGACAGTGTCACTGTATTAAAGGGTCAGCGTTGCTGTTCTAAAGGGACATTTTGCTGTATTAAAGGTAGAGTGTCGCAATTCTAAAGGGTCAGTGACGCTGTATTAAAGGGGTAGTGTAGTTGTATTAAACAGTGTTGCTGTATTAATGCGGCATTGTCACTGTTCTAAAGGGACAGTGTTGCTGTATTAAGGGGTCAGTGTCGCTGTAATAAAAGGGCCGTGTCGCAGTTCTAAAGTGACAGTGTCTCTGTATTGAAGGGAGTGTGTTGCTGTGTTAAAGGGGCAGTGTCACTGTATTAAAATTGCAGGTTCGCTCTTCTAAAGGGGCAGTGTCGTTATTTTAAATGTCGCTTTATTACAGGGACAGTGTCACTGTATTAAAGGGGCAGTGTCGCTGTGCTAAAGAGGCAGTGTCGCTCTTCTAAAGTGGCAGTGTCGCTGTTCTATATGCCCTCTGCATTAAAGGGACACTGTTGCTGTATTAAAGGCTCAGTGTCTCTGTATTAAAGCAACAGTGTCACTGTTCTAAAGGGGCAGTGTCGCTGTATTAAAGGGACAGTGTCGCTGTTCTAAAGGAGCAGTGTCACTGTATTAAAGGAATAGTGTTCTTGTATTAAAGTGGTAGTGTAGTTGTATTAAAGGTACAGTGTTGTTTTATTAATGGGGCAGTGGCTCTGTATCATGGGGCAGTGTCTCTGTTTTAAAGGGGCAGTGTCACTGTATTAAAGGTGCAGTCTCTCTGTATTAATGGGGCATTGTCACTGTTCTAAAGGGACAGTGTTGCTGTATTAAAGGGTCAGTTTCGCTGTAATAAAAGGGCAGTGTCGCTGTTCTAAAGTGACAGTGTCTCTGTACTAAAGGGAGTGTGTTGCTGTATTAAAGGGGCAGTGTCAGTGACACTATTAAAAGGTCAGTGTCACAGTTCTAAAGGGGCATTGTCGCTGTTGTAAAGGGACAGTGTAGCTGTATTAAAGGGGCGGTGTTGCTGTATTAAAGGGACAGAGTCGCTGTAATATAGGGGCAGTGTCGCTGTTCTAAAGGGGCAGTGTGCTGCTCTAATTGTCGCTGTATTAAAGGGACAACCTCAATGTACTACAGGGGTAGTGTAGTTGTATTAAAGGGACAGTGTCACTGTATTAAAGGGACAGAGTCACTGTATAAAAGGTGCAGTGTCGCTGTATAATAGGGGCAGTGTCGATGTTCTAAAGGGGCAGTGTCGCTGTTCTAAAGGAACAATATCTCTATATTAAAGGGAGAGTGTTGCTGTATTACGGGACAGTGTCAGTGACGTTGTATTAAAGGGGCAGTGTTGCCGTATTAAAGGCACAGTGCCTCTGCATTAAAGGGGCTGTGTTGCTGTATTAAAGGATCAGTATCTCTGTATTAAAGGGACAGTGTCGCTGTTCTAAAGGGGCAGTGTGGCTGTATTAAAGGGACAGTGTCGCTGTATTAAAGGGGTAGTGTAGTTGTATTAAAGGGGCAGTGTCGCTGTATTAAAGCGACACTGTTGCTGTATTAAAGGGGCAGTGTCACTGTATTAAAGTGGCAGGGTCGCTCTTCTAAAGGGGCAATGTCGTTATTTTAAATGTCGCTGTATTACAGGGACAGTGTCGCTGTATTAAAGGGGCAGTGTCTCTGTTCTAAAGGAACAGTGTCTCTGTATTAAAGGGAGTGTGTTGCTGTGTTAAAGGGGCGGTGTCAGTGACACTATTAAAGGGGGCAGTGTCACTGTAATAAAGGTGCAGTATTGATGTATTAAAAGGGACAGTGTCGCTGTTCTAAAGGAGCAGTGTCACTGTATTAAAGGGACAGTGTCGCTGTTCTAAAGGAGCAGTGTCACTGTATTAAAGGGGTAGTGTTGTTGGATTAAAGTGGTAGTGTAGTTGTATTAAAGGGACAGGGTCGCTTTATTAATGGGGCAATGTCGCTGTATCATAGTGGCAGTGTCTCTGTATTAAAGGTGCAGTGTTGCTGTATTAATGGGGCATTGTCGCTGTTCTAAAGGGACAGTGTTGCTGTATTAAAGGGTCAGTGTCGCTGTAATAAAAGGGCAGTGTCGCTGTTCTAAAGTGACAGTGTCTCTGTATTAAAGGAGTGTGTTGCTGTATTAAAGGGGCAGGTTCGCTCTTCTAAAGGGGCGGTGTCGTTATTTTAAATGTCGCTTTATTACAGGGACAGTGTCGCTGTATTAAAGGGGCAGTGTCGCTGTGCTAAAGAGGCAGTGTCGCTCTTCTAAAGTGGCAGTGTCGCTGTTCTATATGCCCTCTGCATTAAAGGGACACTGTTGCTGTATTAAAGGCTCAGTGTCTCTGTATTAAAGCAAAAGTGTCACTGTTCTAAAGGGGCAGTGTCGCTGTATTAAAGGGACAGTGTCGCTGTTCTAAAGGAGCAGTGTCACTGTATTAAAGGAATAGTGTTCTTGTATTAAAGTGGTAGTGTAGTTGTATTAAAGGGACAGTGTTGTTTAATTAATGGGGCAGTGGCGCTGTATCATGGGGCAGTGTCTCTGTTTTAAAGGGACAGTGTCGCTGTATAAAAGGTGCAGTCTCTCTGTATTAATGGGGCATTGTCACTGTTCTAAAGGGACAGTGTTGCTGTATTAAAGGGTCAGTGTCTCTATAATAAAAGGGCAGTGTCGCTGTTCTAAAGTGACAGTGTCTCTGTATTAAAGGGAGTGTGTTGCTGTATTAAAGGGGCAGTGTCAGTGACACTATTAAAACGTCAGTGTCACTGTTCTAAAGGGGCATTGTCGCTGTTGTAAAGGGACAGTGTCGCTGTATTAAAGGGGCGGCGTTGCTGTAATATAGGGTCAGTGTCGCTGTTCTAAAGGGGCAGTGTTGCTGCTCTAATTGTCGCTGTATTAAAGGGACAACCTCGATGTACTACAGGGGTAGTGTAGTTGTATTAAAGGGACAGTGTCGCTGTATTAAAGGGACAGTGTCACTGTATAACAGGGGCAGTGTCGCTGTATAATAGGGGCAGTGTCGATGTTCTAAAGGGACAGTGTCACTGTATTAAAGGGTCAGCGTTGCTGTTCTAAAGGGACATTTTGCTGTATTAAAGGTAGAGTGTCGCAATTCTAAAGGGTCAGTGACGCTGTATTAAAGGGGTAGTGTAGTTGTATTAAACAGTGTTGCTGTATTAATGCGGCATTGTCACTGTTCTAAAGGGACAGTGTTGCTGTATTAAGGGGTCAGTGTCGCTGTAATAAAAGGGCCGTGTCGCAGTTCTAAAGTGACAGTGTCTCTGTATTGAAGGGAGTGTGTTGCTGTGTTAAAGGGGCAGTGTCACTGTATTAAAGTGGCAGGTTCGCTCTTCTAAAGGGGCAGTGTCGTTATTTTAAATGTCGCTTTATTACAGGGACAGTGTCACTGTATTAAAGGGGCAGTGTCGCTGTGCTAAAGAGACAGTGTCGCTCTTCTAAAGTGGCAGTGTCGCTGTTCTATATGCCCTCTGCATTAAAGGGACACTGTTGCTGTATTAAAGGCTCAGTGTCTCTGTATTAAAGCAACAGTGTCACTGTTCTAAAGGGGCAGTGTCGCTGTATTAAAGGGACAGTGTCGCTGTTCTAAAGGAGCAGTGTCACTGTATTAAAGGAATAGTGTTCTTGTATTAAAGTGGTAGTGTAGTTGTATTAAAGGTACAGTGTTGTTTTATTAATGGGGCAGTGGCGCTGTATCATGGGGCAGTGTCTCTGTTTTAAAGGGGCAGTGTCACTGTATTAAAGGTGCAGTCTCTCTGTATTAATGGGGCATTGTCACTGTTCTAAAGGGACAGTGTTGCTGTATTAAAGGGTCAGTGTCGCTGTAATAAAAGGGCAGTGTCGCTGTTCTAAAGTGACAGTGTCTCTGTACTAAAGGGAGTGTGTTGCTGTATTAAAGGGGCAGTGTCAGTGACACTATTAAAAGGTCAGTGTCACAGTTCTAAAGGGGCATTGTCGCTGTTGTAAAGGGACAGTGTAGCTGTATTAAAGGGGCGGTGTTGCTGTATTAAAGGGACAGAGTCGCTGTAATATAGGGGCAGTGTCGCTGTTCTAAAGGGGCAGTGTGCTGCTCTAATTGTCGCTGTATTAAAGGGACAACCTCAATGTACTACAGGGGTAGTGTAGTTGTATTAAAGGGACAGTGTCACTGTATTAAAGGGACAGAGTCACTGTATAAAAGGTGCAGTGTCGCTGTATAATAGGGCCAGTGTCGATGTTCTAAAGGGGCAGTGTCACTGTATTAAAGGGGCAGCGTTGCTGTTCTAAAGGGACATTTTGCTGTATTAAAGGTAGAGTGTCGCAATTCTAAAGGGTCAGTGACGCTGTATTAAAGGGGCGGTTCTGCTGTTCTAAAGGGGCAGTGTCGCTGTTCTAAAGGGGCAGTGTCGCTGTATTAAAGGGACAGTAGCGCAACATTAAAGGGACAGCGTTGCTGTATTAAAGGGGTAGTGTAGTTGCATTATAGGGGCAGTGTCGCTTTATTAAACTGACAGTGTCACTGTCTTAATGATGCAGTGTCACTGTTCCAAAGTGACAGTGTCACTGTATGAAAGGGGCAGTGTCGCTGTATTAAAGGGGCAGTGTCTCTGTATTAAAGGGGCAGTGTCGCTGTTCTAAAGGAACAATAATCTCTATATTAAAGGGAGAGTGTTGCTGTATTACGGGACAGTGTCAGTGACGTTGTATTAAAGGGGCAGTGTTGCCGTATTAAAGGCACAGTGCCTCTGCATTAAAGGGGCTGTGTTGCTGTATTAAAGGATCAGTATCTCTGTATTAAAGGGACAGTGTCACTGTTCTAATGGGGCAGTGTGGCTGTATTAAAGGGACAGTGTCGCTGATTAAAGGGGTAGTGTAGTTGTATTAAAGGGGCAGTGTCGCTGTATTAAAGCGACACTGTTGCTGTATTAAAGGGGCAGTGTCACTGTATTAAAGTGGCAGGGTCGCTCTTCTAAAGGGGCAATGTCGTTATTTTAAATGTCGCTGTATTACAGGGACAGTGTCGCTGTATTAAAGGGGCAGTGTCTCTGTTCTAAAGGGACAGTGTCTCTGTATTAAAGGGAGTGTGTTGCTGTGTTAAAGGGGCGGTGTCAGTGACACTATTAAAGGGGGCAGTGTCACTGTAATAAAGGTGCAGTATTGATGTATTAAAAGGGACAGTGTCGCTGTTCTAAAGGAGCAGTGTCACTGTATTAAAGGGACAGTGTCGCTGTTCTAAAGGTGCAGTGTCACTGTATTAAAGGGGTAGTGTTGTTGGATTAAAGTGGTAGTGTAGTTGTATTAAAGGGACAGGGTCGCTTTATTAATGGGGCAGTGTCGCTGTATCATAGGGGCAGTGTCTCTGTATTAAAGGTGCAGTGTTGCTGTATTAATGGGGCATTGTCGCTGTTCTAAAGGGACAGTGTTGCTGTATTAAAGGGTCAGTGTCGCTGTAATAAAAGGGCAGTGTCGCTGTTCTAAAGTGACAGTGTCTCTGTATTAACGGAGTGTGTTGCTGTATTAAAGGGGCAGGTTCGCTCTTCTAAAGGGGCGGTGTCGTTATTTTAAATGTCGCTTTATTACAGGGACAGTGTCGCTGTATTAAAGGGGCAGTGTCGCTGTGCTAAAGAGGCAGTGTCGCTCTTCTAAAGTGGCAGTGTCACTGTTCTATATGCCCTCTGCATTAAAGGGACACTGTTGCTGTATTAAAGGCTCAGTGTCTCTGTATTAAAGCAACAGTGTCACTGTTCTAAAGGGGCAGTGTCGCTGTATTAAAGGGACAGTGTCGCTGTTCTAAAGGAGCAGTGTCACTGTATTAAAGGAATAGTGTTCTTGTATTAAAGTGGTAGTGTAGTTGTATTAAAGGGACAGTGTTGTTTAATTAATGGGGCAGTGGCACTGTATCATGGGGCAGTGTCTCTGTTTTAAAGGGACAGTGTCGCTGTATTAAAGGTGCAGTCTCTCTGTATTAATGGGGCATTGTCACTGTTCTAAAGGGACAGTGTTGCTGTATTAAAGGGTCAGTGTCGCTGTAATAAAAGGGCAGTGTCACTGTTCTAAAGTGACAGTGTCTCTGTATTAAAGGGAGTGTGTTGCTGTATTAAAGGGGCAGTGTCAGTGACACTATTAAAACGTCAGTGTCACTGTTCTAAAGGGGCATTGTCGCTGTTGTAAAGGGACAGTGTCGCTGTATTAAAGGGGCGGTGTTGCTGTAATATAGGGTCAGTGTCGCTGTTCTAAAGGGGCAGTGTTGCTGCTCTAATTGTCGCTGTATTAAAGGGACAACCTCGATGTACTACAGGGGTAGTGTAGTTGTATTAAAGGGACAGTGTCGCTGTATTAAAGGGACAGTGTCACTGTATAACAGGGGCAGTGTCGCTGTATAATAGGGGCAGTGTCGATGTTCTAAAGTGACAGTGTCACTGTATTAAAGGGTCAGCGTTGCTGTTCTAAAGGGACATTTTGCTGTATTAAAGGTAGAGTGTCGCAATTCTAAAGGGTCAGTGACGCTGTATTAAAGGGGTAGTGTAGTTGTATTAAACGGTGCAGTGTTGCTGTATTAATGCGGCATTGTCACTGTTCTAAAGGGACAGTGTTGCTGTATTAAGGGGTCAGTGTCGCTGTAATAAAAGGGCCGTGTCGCAGTTCTAAAGTGACAGAGTCTCTGTATTGAAGGGAGTGTGTTGCTGTGTTAAAGGGGCAGTGTCACTGTATTAAAGTGGCAGGGTCGCTCTTCTAAAGGGGCAGTGTCGCTGTATTACAGGGACAGTGTCGCTGTATTAAAGGGGCAGTGTCTCTGTTCTAAAGGGACAGTGTCTCTGTATTAAAGGGAGTGTGTTGCTGTGTTAAAGGGGCGGTGTCAGTGACACTATTAAAGGGGGCAGTGTCACTGTAATAAAGGTGCAGTATTGATGTATTAAAAGGGACAGTGTCGCTGTTCTAAAGGAGCAGTGTCACTGTATTAAAGGGACAGTGTCGCTGTTCTAAAGGAGCAGTGTCACTGTATTAAAGGGGTAGTGTTGTTGGATTAAAGTGGTAGTGTAGTTGTATTAAAGGGACAGGGTCGCTTTATTAATGGGGCAGTGTCGCTGTATCATAGGGGCAGTGTCTCTGTATTAAAGGTGCAGTGTTGCTGTATTAATGGGGCATTGTCGCTGTTCTAAAGGGACAGTGTTGCTGTATTAAAGGGTCAGTGTCGCTGTAATAAAAGGGCAGTGTCGCTGTTCTAAAGTGACAGTGTCACTGTATTAACGGAGTGTGTTGCTGTATTAAAGGGGCAGGTTCGCTCTTCTAAAGGAGCGGTGTCGTTATTTTAAATGTCGCTTTATTACAGGGACAGTGTCGCTGTATTAAAGGGGCAGTGTCGCTGTGCTAAGGAGGCAGTGTCGCTCTTCTAAAGTGGCAGTGTCACTGTTCTATATGCCCACTACATTAAAGGGACACTGTTGCTGTATTAAAGGCTCAGTGTCTCTGTATTAAAGCAACAGTGTCACTGTTCTAAAGGGGCAGTGTCGCTGTATTAAAGGGACAGTGTCGCTGTTCTAAAGGAGCAGTGTCACTGTATTAAAGGAATAGTGTTCTTGTATTAAAGTGGTAGTGTAGTTGTATTAAAGGGACAGTGTTGTTTAATTAATGGGGCAGTGGCGCTGTATCATGGGGCAGTGTCTCTGTTTTAAAGGGACAGTGTCGCTGTATAAAAGGTGCAGTCTCTCTGTATTAATGGGGCATTGTCACTGTTCTAAAGGGACCGTGTTGCTGTATTAAAGGGTCAGTGTCTCTATAATAAAAGGGCAGTGTCGCTGTTCTAAAGTGACAGTGTCTCTGTATTAAAGGGAGTGTGTTGCTGTATTAAAGGGGCAGTGTCAGTGACACTATTAAAACGTCAGTGTCACTGTTCTAAAGGGGCATTGTCGCTGTTGTAAAGGGACAGTGTCGCTGTATTAAAGGGGCGGCGTTGCTGTAATATAGGGTCAGTGTCGCTGTTCTAAAGGGGCAGTGTTGCTGCTCTAATTGTCGCTGTATTAAAGGGACAACCTCGATGTACTACAGGGGTAGTGTAGTTGTATTAAAGGGACAGTGTCGCTGTATTAAAGGGACAGTGTCACTGTATAACAGGGGCAGTGTCGCTGTATAATAGGGGCAGTGTCGATGTTCTAAAGGGACAGTGTCACTGTATTAAAGGGTCAGCGTTGCTGTTCTAAAGGGACATTTTGCTGTATTAAAGGTAGAGTGTCGCAATTCTAAAGGGTCAGTGACGCTGTATTAAAGGGGTAGTGTAGTTGTATTAAACAGTGTTGCTGTATTAATGCGGCATTGTCACTGTTCTAAAGGGACAGTGTTGCTGTATTAAGGGGTCAGTGTCGCTGTAATAAAAGGGCCGTGTCGCAGTTCTAAAGTGACAGTGTCTCTGTATTGAAGGGAGTGTGTTGCTGTGTTAAAGGGGCAGTGTCACTGTATTAAAGTGGCAGGTTCGCTCTTCTAAAGGGGCAGTGTCGTTATTTTAAATGTCGCTTTATTACAGGGACAGTGTCACTGTATTAAAGGGGCAGTGTCGCTGTGCTAAAGAGGCAGTGTCGCTCTTCTAAAGTGGCAGTGTCGCTGTTCTATATGCCCTCTGCATTAAAGGGACACTGTTGCTGTATTAAAGGCTCAGTGTCTCTGTATTAAAGCAACAGTGTCACTGTTCTAAAGGGGCAGTGTCGCTGTATTAAAGGGACAGTGTCGCTGTTCTAAAGGAGCAGTGTCACTGTATTAAAGGAATAGTGTTCTTGTATTAAAGTGGTAGTGTAGTTGTATTAAAGGGACAGTGTTGTTTTATTAATGGGGCAGTGGCGCTGTATCATGGGGCAGTGTCTCTGTTTTAAAGGGGCAGTGTCACTGTATTAAAGGTGCAGTCTCTCTGTATTAATGGGGCATTGTCACTGTTCTAAAGGGACAGTGTTGCTGTATTAAAGGGTCAGTGTCGCTGTAATAAAAGGGCAGTGTCGCTGTTCTAAAGTGACAGTGTCTCTGTACTAAAGGGAGTGTGTTGCTGTATTAAAGGGGCAGTGTCAGTGACACTATTAAAAGGTCAGTGTCACAGTTCTAAAGGGGCATTGTCGCTGTTGTAAAGGGACAGTGTAGCTGTATTAAAGGGGCGGTGTTGCTGTATTAAAGGGACAGAGTCGCTGTAATATAGGGGCAGTGTCGCTGTTCTAAAGGGGCAGTGTGCTGCTCTAATTGTCGCTGTATTAAAGGGACAACCTCAATGTACTACAGGGGTAGTGTAGTTGTATTAAAGGGACAGTGTCACTGTATTAAAGGGACAGAGTCACTGTATAAAAGGTGCAGTGTCGCTGTATAATAGGGGCAGTGTCGATGTTCTAAAGGGGCAGTGTCACTGTATTAAAGGGGCAGTGTTGCTGTTCTAAAGGGACATTTTGCTGTATTAAAGGTAGAGTGTCGCAATTCTAAAGGGTCAGTGACGCTGTATTAAAGGGGCGGTTCTGCTGTTCTAAAGGGGCAGTGTCGCTGTTCTAAAGGGGCAGTGTCGCTGTATTAAAGGGACAGTAGCGCAACATTAAAGGGACAGCGTTGCTGTATTAAAGGGGTAGTGTAGTTGCATTATAGGGGCAGTGTCGCTTTATTAAACTGACAGTGTCACTGTCTTAATGATGCAGTGTCACTGTTCCAAAGTGACAGTGTCACTGTATGAAAGGGGCAGTGTCGCTGTATTAAAGGGGCAGTGTCTCTGTATTAAAGGGGCAGTGTCGCTGTTCTAAAGGAACAATAATCTCTATATTAAAGGGAGAGTGTTGCTGTATTACGGGACAGTGTCAGTGACGTTGTATTAAAGGGGCAGTGTTGCCGTATTAAAGGCACAGTGCCTCTGCATTAAAGGGGCTGTGTTGCTGTATTAAAGGATCAGTATCTCTGTATTAAAGGGACAGTGTCACTGTTCTAATGGGGCAGTGTGGCTGTATTAAAGGGACAGTGTCGCTGATTAAAGGGGTAGTGTAGTTGTATTAAAGGGGCAGTGTCGCTGTATTAAAGCGACACTGTTGCTGTATTAAAGGGGCAGTGTCACTGTATTAAAGTGGCAGGGTCGCTCTTCTAAAGGGGCAATGTCGTTATTTTAAATGTCGCTGTATTACAGGGACAGTGTCGCTGTATTAAAGGGGCAGTGTCTCTGTTCTAAAGGGACAGTGTCTCTGTATTAAAGGGAGTGTGTTGCTGTGTTAAAGGGGCGGTGTCAGTGACACTATTAAAGGGGGCAGTGTCACTGTAATAAAGGTGCAGTATTGATGTATTAAAAGGGACAGTGTCGCTGTTCTAAAGGAGCAGTGTCACTGTATTAAAGGGACAGTGTCGCTGTTCTAAAGGAGCAGTGTCACTGTATTAAAGGGGTAGTGTTGTTGGATTAAAGTGGTAGTGTAGTTGTATTAAAGGGACAGGGTCGCTTTATTAATGGGGCAGTGTCGCTGTATCATAGGGGCAGTGTCTCTGTATTAAAGGTGCAGTGTTGCTGTATTAATGGGGCATTGTCGCTGTTCTAAAGGGACAGTGTTGCTGTATTAAAGGGTCAGTGTTGCTGTAATAAAAGGGCAGTGTCGCTGTTCTAAAGTGACAGTGTCTCTGTATTAACGGAGTGTGTTGCTGTATTAAAGGGGCAGGTTCGCTCTTCTAAAGGGGCGGTGTCGTTATTTTAAATGTCGCTTTATTACAGGGACAGTGTCGCTGTATTAAAGGGGCAGTGTCGCTGTGCTAAAGAGGCAGTGTCGCTCTTCTAAAGTGGCAGTGTCACTGTTCTATATGCCCTCTGCATTAAAGGGACACTGTTGCTGTATTAAAGGCTCAGTGTCTCTGTATTAAAGCAACAGTGTCACTGTTCTAAAGGGGCAGTGTCGCTGTATTAAAGGGACAGTGTCGCTGTTCTAAAGGAGCAGTGTCACTGTATTAAAGGAAAAGTGTTCTTGTATTAAAGTGGTAGTGTAGTTGTATTAAAGGGACAGTGTTGTTTAATTAATGGGGCAGTGGCACTGTATCATGGGGCAGTGTCTCTGTTTTAAAGGGACAGTGTCGCTGTATTAAAGGTGCAGTCTCTCTGTATTAATGGGGCATTGTCACTGTTCTAAAGGGACAGTGTTGCTGTATTAAAGGGTCAGTGTCGCTGTAATAAAAGGGCAGTGTCACTGTTCTAAAGTGACAGTGTCTCTGTATTAAAGGGAGTGTGTTGCTGTATTAAAGGGGCAGTGTCAGTGACACTATTAAAACGTCAGTGTCACTGTTCTAAAGGGGCATTGTCGCTGTTGTAAAGGGACAGTGTCGCTGTATTAAAGGGGCGGTGTTGCTGTAATATAGGGTCAGTGTCGCTGTTCTAAAGGGGCAGTGTTGCTGCTCTAATTGTCGCTGTATTAAAGGGACAACCTCGATGTACTACAGGGGTAGTGTAGTTGTATTAAAGGGACAGTGTCGCTGTATTAAAGGGACAGTGTCACTGTATAACAGGGGCAGTGTCGCTGTATAATAGGGGCAGTGTCGATGTTCTAAAGTGACAGTGTCACTGTATTAAAGGGTCAGCGTTGCTGTTCTAAAGGGACATTTTGCTGTATTAAAGGTAGAGTGTCGCAATTCTAAAGGGTCAGTGACGCTGTATTAAAGGGGTAGTGTAGTTGTATTAAACGGTGCAGTGTTGCTGTATTAATGCGGCATTGTCACTGTTCTAAAGGGACAGTGTTGCTGTATTAAGGGGTCAGTGTCGCTGTAATAAAAGGGCCGTGTCGCAGTTCTAAAGTGACAGAGTCTCTGTATTGAAGGGAGTGTGTTGCTGTGTTAAAGGGGCAGTGTCACTGTATTAAAGTGGCAGGGTCGCTCTTCTAAAGGGGCAGTGTCGCTGTTGTAAAGGGACAGTGTCGCTGTATTAAAGGGGCGGTGTTGCTGTAATATAGGGTCAGTGTCGCTGTTCTAAAGGGGCAGTGTTGCTGCTCTAATTGTCACTGTATTAAAGGGACAACCTCGATGTACTACAGGGGTAGTGTAGTTGTATTAAAGGGACAGTGTCGCTGTATTAAAGGGACAGTGTCACTGTATAAAAGGGGCAGTGTGGCTGTATTAAAGGGGCAGTGACGATGTTCTAAAGGGGCAGTGTCACTGTATTAAAGGGTCAGCATTGCTGTTCTAAAGGGACATTTTGCTGTATTAAAGGTAGAGTGTCGCAATTCTAAAGGGTCAGTGACGCTGTATTAAAGGGGTAATGTAGTTGTATTAAACGGTGCAGTGTTGCTGTATTAATGCGGCATTGTCACTGTTCTAAAGGGACAGTGTTGCTGTATTAAGGAGTCAGTGTCTCTGTAATAAAAGGGCCGTGTCGCAGTTCTAAAGTGACAGTGTCTCTGTATAGAATGGAGTGTGTTGCTGTGTTAAAGGGGCAGTGTCACTGTATTAAAGTGGCAGGGTCGCTCTTCTAAAGGGGCAGTGTCGTTATTTTAAATGTCGCTGTATTACAGGGACAGTGTCGCTGTATTAAAGGGGCAGTGTCGCTATGCTAAAGAGGCAGTTTCGCACTTCTAAAGTGGCAGTGTCGCTGTTCTATATGCCCTCTGCATTAAAGGGACACTGTTGCTGTATTAAAGGGTCAGTGTCTCTGTATTAAAGCAACAGTGTCACTGTTGTAAAGGGACAGTGTCACTGTTCTAAAGGAGCAGTGTGGCTGTATTAAAGGGACAGTGTTGCTGTTCTAAAGGAGCAGTGTCACTGTATTAAAGGGACAGTGTCGCTGTTCTAAAGGAGCAGTGTCACTGTATTAAAGGGGTAGTGTTGTTGTATTAAAGTGGTAGTGTAGTTGTATTAAAGGGACAGTGTCGCTTTATTAATGGGGCAGTGTCGCTGTATCATAGGGGCAGTGTCTCTGTATTAAAGGTGCAGTGTTGCTGTATTAATGGGGCATTGTCGCTGTTCTAAAGGGACAGTGTCACTGTTCTAAAGGAGCAGTGTGGCTGTATTAAAGGGATAGAGTCGCTGTTTTAAAGGAGCAGTGTCACTGTATTAAAGGGACAGTGTCGCTGTTCTAAAGGAGCAGTGTCACTGTATTAAAGGGGTAGTGTAGTTGTATTAAAGTGGTAGTGTAGTTGTATTAAAGGGACAGTGTCGCTTTATTAATGGGGCAGTGTCGCTGTATCATAGGGGCAGTGTCTCTGTATTAAAGGTGCAGTGTTGCTGTATTAATGGGTCATTGTCGCTGTTCTAAAGGGACAGTGTTGCTGTATTAAAGGGTCAGTGTCACTGTAATAAAAGGGCAGTGTCGCTGTTCTAAAGTGACAGTGTCTCTGTATTAAAGGGAGTGTGTTGCTGTATTAAAGGGGCAGGGTCGCTGCATTAAAGGCACAGCATCGCTGTATTGAACGGATAGTGTAGTTGTATTAAAGGGGCAGTGTCTCTGTATTAAAGGTGCAGTGTTGCTGTATTAATGGGGTAGTTTAGTTGTATTAAAGGGGCAGTGTTGCTGTATTAAAGGGACTGTGTTGCTGTATTAAATGGACAATGTCGCTGTATTAAAGGGGTAGTGTAGTTTTATTAATGGGTCAGTGTAACTGTATTAAAGGGACAGTGTCGCTGTATTAAAGGGGCGGTTCTGCTGTTCTAAAGGGGCAGTGTCGCTGTTCTAAAGGGGCAGTGTCACTGTATTAAAGGGACAGTAGCGCAACATTAAAGGGACAGCGTTGCTGTATTAAAGGGGTAGTGTAGTTGCATTATAGGGGCAGTGTCGCTTTATTAAACTGACAGTGTCACTGTCTTAATGATGCAGTGTCACTGTTCCAAAGTGACAGTGTCGCTGTATGAAAGGGGCAGTGTCGCTGTATTAAATGGGCAGTGTCTCTGTATTAAAGGGGCAGTGTCGCTGTTCTAAAGGAACAATATCTCTATATTAAAGGGAGAGTGTTGCTGTATTACGGGACAGTGTCAGTGACGTTGTATTAAAGGGGCAGTGTTGCCATATTAAAGGCACAGTGCCTCTGCATTAAAGGGGCTGTGTTGCTGTATTAAAGGATCAGTGTTTCTGTATTAAAGGGACAGTGTCGCTTTTCTAAAGGGGCAGTGTGGCTGTATTAAAGGGACAGTGTCGCTGTATTAAAGGGGTAGTGTAGTTGTATTAAAGGGGCAGTGTCGCTGTATTAAAGCGACACTGTTGCTGTATTAAAGGGGCAGTGTCACTGTATTAAAGTGGCAGGGTCGCTCTTCTAAAGGGGCAGTGTCGTTATTTTAAATGTCGCTGTATTACAGGGACAGTGTCGTTGTATTAAAGGGGCAGTGTCTCTGTTCTAAAGGGACAGTGTCTCTGTATTAAAGGGAGTGTGTTGCTGTGTTAAAGGGGCAGTGTCAGTGACACTCTATTAAAGGGGGCAGTGTCACTGTAATAAAGTGCAGTATTGATGTATTAAAAGGGACAGTGTCGCTGTTCTAAAGGAGCAGTGTCATTGTATTAAAGGGACAGTGTCGCTGTTCTAAAGGAGCAATGTCACTGTATTAAAGGGGTAGTGTTGTTGGATTAAAGTGGTAGTGTAGTTGTATTAAAGGGACAGGGTCGCTTTATTAATGGGGCAGTGTCGCTGTATCATAGGGGCAGTGTCTCTGTATTAAAGGTGCAGTGTTGCTGTATTAATGGGGCATTGTCGCTGTTCTAAAGGGACAGTGTTGCTGTATTAAAGGGTCAGTGTCGCTGTAATGAAAGGGCAGTGTCGCTGTTCTAAAGTGACAGTGTCTCTGTATTAAAGGGAGTGTGTTGCTGTATTAAAGGCCAGGTTCGCTCTTCTAAAGGGGCAGTGTCGTTATTTTAAATGTCGATTTATTACAGGGACAGTGTCGCTGTATTAAAGGGGCAGTGTCGCTGTGCTAAAGAGGCAGTGTCGCTCTTCTAAAGTGGCAGTGTCGCTGTTCTATATGCCCTCTGCATTAAAGGGACACTGTTGCTGTATTAAAGGCTCAGTGTCTCTGTATTAAAGCAACAGTGTCACTGTTGTAAAGGGGCAGTGTTGCTGTATTAAAGGGACAGTGTCGCTGTTCTAAAGGAGCAGTGTCACTGTATTAAAGGAATAGTGTTCTTGTATTAAAGTGGTAGTGTAGTTGTATTAAAGGGACAGTGTTGTTTAATTAATGGGGCAGTGGCGCTGTATCATGGGGCAGTGTCTCTGTTTTAAAGGGACAGTGTCGCTGTATTAAAGGGGTAATGTAGTTGTATTAAAGGGGCAGTGTCGCTGTATTAAAGCGACACTGTTGCTGTATTAAAGGGGCAGTGTCACTGTATTAAAGTGGCAGGGTCGCTCTTCTAAAGGGGCAGTGTTGTTATTTTAAATGTCGCTGTATTACAGGGACAGTGTCGCTGTATTAAAGGGGCAGTGTCTCTGTTCTAAAGGGACAGTGTCTCTGTATTAAAGGGAGTGTGTTGCTGTGTTAAAGGGGCAGTGTCAGTGACACTCTATTAAAGGGGGCAGTGTCACTGTAATAAAGTGCAGTATTGATGTATTAAAAGGGACAGTGTCGCTGTTCTAAAGGAGCAGTGTCATTGTATTAAAGGGACAGTGTCGCTGTTCTAAAGGAGCAGTGTCACTGTATTAAAGGGGTAGTGTTGTTGGATTAAAGTGGTAGTGTAGTTGTATTAAAGGGACAGGGTCGCTTTATTAATGGGGCAGTGTCGCTGTATCATAGGGGCAGTGTCTCTGTATTAAAGGTGCAGTGTTGCTGTTTTAATGGGGCATTGTCGCTGTTCTAACGGGACAGTGTTGCTGTATTAAAGGGTCAGTGTCGCTGTAATGAAAGGGCAGTGTCGCTGTTCTAAAGTGACAGTGTCTCTGTATTAAAGGGAGTGTGTTGCTGTATTAAAGGGCAGGTTCGCTCTTCTAAAGGGGCAGTGTCGTTATTTTAAATGTCGCTTTATTACAGGGACAGTGTCGCTGTATTAAAGGGGCAGTGTCGCTGTGCTAAAGAGGCAGTGTCGCTCTTCTAAAGTGGCAGTGTCGCTGTTCTATATGCCCTCTGCATTAAAGGGACACTGTTGCTGTATTAAAGGCTCAGTGTCTCTGTATTAAAGCAACAGTGTCACTGTTCTAAAGGGGCAGTGTCGCTGTATTAAAGGGACAGTGTCGCTGTTCTAAAGGAGCAGTGTCACTGTATTAAAGGAATAGTGTTCTTGTATTAAAATGGTAGTGTAGTTGTATTAAAGGGACAGTGTTGTTTAATTAATGGGGCAGTGGCACTGTATCATGGGGCAGTGTCTCTGTTTTAAAGGGACAGTGTCGCTGTATTAAAGGTGCAGTCTCTCTGTATTAATGGGGCATTGTCACTGTTCTAAAGGGACAGTGTTGCTGTATTAAAGGGTCAGTGTCGCTGTAATAAAAGGGCAGTGTCGCTGTTCTAAAGTGACAGTGTCTCTGTATTAAAGGGAGTGTGTTGATGTATTAAAGGGGCAGTGTCAGTGACACTATTAAAACATCAGTGTCACTGTTCTAAAGGGGCATTGTCGCTGTTGTAAAGGGACAGTGTCGCTGTATTAAAGGGGCGGTGTTGCTGTAATATAGGGTCAGTGTCGCTGTTCTAAAGGGGCAGTGTTGCTGCTCTAATTGTCGCTGTATTAAAGGGACAACCTCGATGTACTACAGGGGTAGTGTAGTTGTATTAAAGGGACAGTGTCGCTGTATTAAAGGGACAGTGTCACTGTATAACAGGGGCAGTGTCGCTGTATAATAGGGGCAGTGTCGATGTTCTAAAGTGACAGTGTCACTGTATTAAAGGGTCAGCGTTGCTGTTCTAAAGGGACATTTTGCTGTATTAAAGGTAGAGTGTCGCAATTCTAAAGGGTCAGTGACGCTGTATTAAAGGGGTAGTGTAGTTGTATTAAACGATGCAGTGTTGCTGTATTAATGCGGCATTGTCACTGTTCTAAAGGGACAGTGTTCCTGTATTAAGGGGTCAGTGTCGCTGTAATAAAAGGGCCATGTCGCAGTTCTAAAGTGACAGAGTCTCTGTATTGAAGGGAGTGTGTTGCTGTGTTAAAGGGGCAGTGTCACTGTATTAAAGTGGCAGGGTCGCTCTTCTAAAGGGGCAGTGTCGTTATTTTAAATGTCGCTGTATTACAGGGACAGTGTCGCTGTATTAAAGGGGCAGTGTCTCTGTTCTAAAGGGACAGTGTCTCTGTATTAAAGGGAGTGTGTTGCTGTGTTAAAAGGGCAGTGTCAGTGACACTCTATTAAAGGGGGCAGTGTCACTGTAATAAAGTGCAGTATTGATGTATTAAAAGGGACAGTGTCGCTGTTCTAAAGGAGCAGTGTCATTGTATTAAAGGGACAGTGTCGCTGTTCTAAAGGAGCAGTGTCACTGTATTAAAGGGGTAGTGTTGTTGGATTAAAGTGGTAGTGTAGTTGTATTAAAGGGACAGGGTCGCTTTATTAATGGGGCAGTGTCGCTGAATCATAGGGGCAGTGTCTCTGTATTAAAGGTGCAGTGTTGCTGTATTAATGGGGCATTGTCGCTGTTCTAAAGGGAAAGTGTTGCTGTATTAAAGGGTCAGTGTCGCTGTAATAAAAGGGCAGTGTCGCTGTTCTAAAGTCACAGTGTCTCTGTATTAAAGGGAGTGTGTTGCTGTATTAAAGGGCAGGTTCGCTCTTCTAAAGGGGCAGTGTCGTTATTTTAAATGTCGCCTTATTACAGGGACAGTGTCGCGGTATTAAAGGGGCAGTGTCGCTGTGCTAAAGAGGCAGTGTCGCTCTTCAAAAGTGGCAGTGTCGCTGTTCTATATGCCCTCTGCATTAAAGGGACACTGTTGCTGTATTAAAGGCTCAGTGTCTCTGTATTAAAGCAACAGTGTCACTGTTGTAAAGGGGCAGTGTCGCTGTATTAAAGGGACAGTGTCGCTGTTCTAAAGGAGCAGTGTCACTGTATTAAAGGAATAGTGTTCTTGTATTAAAGTGGTAGTGTAGTTGTATTAAAGGGACAGTGTTGTTTTATTAATGGGGCAGTGGCGCTGTATCATGGGGCAGTGTCTCTGTTTTAATGGGACAGTGTCGCTGTATTAAAGGTGCAGTCTCTCTGTATTAATGGGGCATTGTCACTGTTCTAAAGGGACAGTGTTGCTGTATTAAAGGGTCAGTGTCGCTGTAATAAAAGGGCCGTGTCGCTGTTCTAAAGTGACAGTGTCTCTGTATTAAAGGGAGTGTGTTGCTGTATTAAAGGGGCAGTGTCAGTGACACTATTAAAACGTCAGTGTCACTGTTCTAAAGGGGCATTGTCGCTGTTGTAAAGGGACAGTGTCGCTGTATTAAAGGGGTGGTGTTGCTGTAATATAGGGTCAGTGTCGCTGTTCTAAAGGGGCAGTGTTGCTGCTCTAATTGTCGCTGTATTAAAGGGACAACCTCGATGTACTACAGGCGTAGTGTAGTTGTATTAAAGGGACAGTGTCGCTGTATTAAAGGGACAGTGTCACTGTATAACAGGGGCAGTGTCGCTGTATAATAGGGGCAGTGTCGATGTTCTAAAGTGACAGTGTCACTGTATTAAAGGGTCAGCGTTGCTGTTGTAAAGGGACATTTTGCTGTATTAAAGGTAGAGTGTCGCAATTCTAAAGGGTCAGTGACGCTGTATTAAAGGGGTAGTGTAGTTGTATTAAACGGTGCAGTGTTGCTGTATTAATGCGGCATTGTCACTGTTCTAAAGGGACAGTGTTGCTGTATTAAGGGGTCAGTGTCGCTGTAATAAAAGGGCCATGTCGCAGTTCTAAAGTGACAGTGTCTCTGTATTGAAGGGAGTGTGTTGCTGTGTTAAAGGGGCAGTGTCACTGTATTAAAGTGGCAGGGTCGCTCTTCTAAAGGGGCAGTGTCGTTATTTTAAATGTCGCTGTATTACAGGGACAGTGTCGCTGTATTAAAGGGGCAGTGTCGCTATGCTAAAGAGGCAGTGTCGCTCTTCTAAAGTGGCAGTGTCGCTGTTCTATATGCCCTCTGCATTAAAGGGACACTGTTGCTGTATTAAAGGCTCAGTGTCTCTGTATTAAAGCAACAGTGTCACTGTTGTAAAGGGGCAGTGTCGCTGTATTAAAGGGACAGTGTCACTGTTCTAAAGGAGCAGTGTGGCTGTATTAAAGGGACAGTGTCGCTGTTCTAAAGGAGCAGTGTCACTGTATTAAAGGGACAGTGTCGCTGTTCTAAAGGAGCAGTGTCACTGTATTAAAGGGGTAGTGTTGTTGTATTAAAGTGGTAGTGTAGTTGTATTAAAGGGACAGTGTCGCTTTATTAATGGGGCAGTGTCACTGTATCATAGGGGCAGTGTCTCTGTATTAAAGGTGCAGTGTTGCTGTATTAATGGGGCATTGTCGCTGTTTTAAAGGGACAGTGTCACTGTTCTAAAGGAGCAGTGTGGCTGTATTAAAGGGACAGTTTTGCAGTTCTAAAGGAGCAGTGTCACTGTATTAAAGGGACAGTGTCGCTGTTCTAAAGGAGCAGTGTCACTGTATTAAAGGGGTAGTGTTGTTGTATTAAAGTGGTAGTGTAGTTGTATTAAAGGGACAGTGTCGCTTTATTAATGGGGCAGTGTCGCTGTATCATAGGGGCAGTGTCTCTGTATTAAAGGTGCAGTGTTGCTGTATTAATGGGGCATTATCGCTGTTCTAAAGGGACAGTGTTGCTGTATTAAAGGGTCAGTGTCACTGTAATAAAAGGGCAGTGTCGCTGTTCTAAAGTGACAGTGTCTCTGTATTAAAGGGAGTGTGTTGCTGTATTAAAGGGGCAGGGTCGCTGCATTAAAGGCACAGCATCGCTGTATTGAACGGGTAGTGTAGTTGTATTAAAGGGGCAGCGTTGCTGTATTAAAGGTTCAGTGCCGCTGTATTAATGGGGTAGTTTAGTTGTATTAAAGGGACAGTGTTGCTGTATTAAAGGGACTGTGTTGCTGTATTAAATGGACAATGTCGCTGTATTAAAGGGGTAGTGTAGTTGTATTAATGGGTCAGTGTAACTATTAAAGGGACAGTGTCGCTGTATTAAAGGGGCGGTTCTGCTGTTCTAAAGGGGCAGTGTCGCTGTTCTAAAGGGGCAGTGTCACTGTATTAAAGGGACAGTAGCGCAACATTAAAGGGACAGTGTTGCTGTATTAAAGGGGTAGTGTAGTTGCATTATAGGGGCAGTGTCGCTTTATTAAACTGACAGTGTCACTGTCTTAATGATGCAGTGTCACTGTTCCAAAGTGACAGTGTCGCTGTATGAAAGGGGCAGTGTCGCTGTATTAAAGGGGCAGTGTCTCTGTATTAAAGGGGCACTGTCGCTGTTCTAAAGGAACAATATCTCTATATTAACGGGAGAGTGTTGCTGTATTACGGGACAGTGTCAGTGACGTTGTATTAAAGGGGCAGTGTTGCCGTATTAAAGGCACAGTGCCTCTGCATTAAAGGGGCTGTGCTGCTGTATTAAAGGATCAGTGTCTCTGTATTAAAGGGACAGTGTCGCTGTTCTAAAGGGGCAGTGTGGGTGTATTAAAGGGACAGTATCGCTGTATTAAAGGGGTAGTGTAGTTGTATTAAAGGGGCAGTGTCGCTGTATTAAAGCGACACTGTTGCTGTATTAAAGGGGCAGTGTCACTGTATTAAAGTGGCAGGGTCGCTCTTCTAAAGGGGCAGTGTCGTTATTTTAAATGTCTCTGTATTACAGGGACAGTGTCGCTGTATTAAAGGGGCAGTGTCTCTGTTCTAAAGGGACAGTGTCTCTGTATTAAAGGGAGTGTGTTTCTGTGTTAAAGGGGCAGTGTCAGTGACACTCTATTAAAGGGGGCAGTGTCACTGTAATAAATGTGCAGTATTGATGTATTAAAAGGGACAGTGTCGCTGTTCTAAAGGAGCAGTGTCATTGTATTAAAGGGACAGTGTCGCTGTTCTAAAGGAGCAGTGTCACTGTATTAAAGGGGTAGTGTTGTTGGATTAAAGTGGTAGTGTAGTTGTATTAAAGGGACAGGGTCACTTTATTAATGGGGCAGTGTCGCTGTATCATAGGGGCAGTGTCTCTGTATTAAAGGTGCAGTGTTGCTGTATCAATGGGGCATTGTCGCTGTTCTAAAGGGACAGTGTTGCTGTATTAAAGGGTCAGTGTCGCTGTAATAAAAGGGCAGTGTCGCTGTTCTAAAGTGACAGTGTCTCTGTATTAAAGACGGTGTGTTGCTGTATTAAAGGGGCAGGTTCGCTCTTCTAAAGGGGCAGTGTTGTTATTTTAAATGTCGCTTTATTACAGGGACAGTGTCGCTGTATTAAAGGGGCAGTGTAGTTGTATTAATGGGTCAGTGTAACTGTATTAAAGGGACAGTGTCGCTGTATTAAAGGGGCGGTTCTGCTGTTCTAAAGGGGCAGTGTCGCTGTTCTAAAGGGGCAGTGTCACTGTATTAAAGGGACAGTAGCGCAACATTAAAGGGACAGCGTTGCTGTATTAAAGGGGTAGTGTAGTTGCATTATAGGGGCAGTGTCGCTTTATTAAACTGACAGTGTCACTGTCTTAAAGATGCAGTGTCACTGTTCCAAAGTGACAGTGTCGCTGTATGAAAGGGGCAGTGTCGCTGTATTAAAGGGGCAGTGTCTCTGTATTAAGGGGGCAGTGTCGCTGTTCTAAAGGAACAATATCTCTATATTAAAGGGAGAGTGTTGCTGTATTACGGGACAGTGTCAGTGACGTTGTATTAAAGGGGCAGTGTTGCCGTATTAAAGGCACAGTGCCTCTGCATTAAAGGGTCTGTGTTGCTGTATTAAAGGATCAGTGTCTCTGTATTAAAGGGACAGTGTCGCTTTTCTAAAGGGGCAGTGTGGCTGTATTAAAGGGACAGTGTCGCTTTATTAATGGCGCAGTGTCGCTGTATCATAGGGGCAATGTCTCTGTATTAAAGGTGCAGTGTTGCTGTATTAATGGGGCATTGTCGCTGTTCTAAAGGGACAGTGTTGCTGTATTAAAGGGGCAGTGTCACTGTATTAAAGTGGCAGGGTCGCTCTTCTAAAGGGGCAGTGTCGTTATTTTAAATGTCGCTGTATTACAGGGACTGTGTTGCTGTATTAAAGGGGCAGTGTCTCTGTTCTAAAGGGACAGTGTCGCTGTATTAAAGGGACAGTGTCACTGTATAAAAGGTGCAGTGTCGCTGTATAATAGGGGCAGTGACGATGTTCTAAAGGGGCAGTGTCACTGTATTAAAGGGTCAGCATTGCTGTTCTAAAGGGACATTTTGCTGTATTAAAGGTAGAGTGTCGCAATTCTAAAGGGTCAGTGACGCTGTATTATAGGGGTAATGTAGTTGTATTAAACGGTGCAGTGTTGCTGTATTAATGCGGCATTGTCACTGTTCTAAAGGGACAGTGTTGCTGTATTAAGGAGTCAGTGTCGCTGTAATAAAAGGGCCGTGTCGCAGTTCTAAAGTGACAGTGTCTCTGTATAGAATGGAGTGTGTTGCTGTGTTAAAGGGGCAGTGTCACTGTATTAAAGTGGCAGGGTCGCTCTTCTAAAGGGGCAGTGTCGTTATTTTAAATGTCGCTGTATTACAGGGACAGTGTCGCTGTATTAAAGGGGCAGTGTCTCTGTTCTAAAGGGACAGTGTCTCTGTATTAAAGGGAGTGTGTTGCTGTGTTAAAGGGGCAGTGTCAGTGACACTCTATTAAAGGGGGCAGTGTCACTGTAATAAAGTGCAGTATTGATGTATTAAAAGGGACAGTGTCGCTGTTCTAAAGGAGCAGTGTCATTGTATTAAAGGGACAGTGTCGCTGTTCTAAAGGAGCAGTGTCACTGTATTAAAGGGGTAGTGTTGTTGGATTAAAGTGGTAGTGTAGTTGTATTAAAGGGACAGTGTCGCTTTATTAATGGGGCAGTGTCGCTGTATCATAGGGGCAGTGTCTCTGTATTAAAGGTGCAGTGTTGCTGTATTAATGGGGCATTGTCGCTGTTCTAAAGGGACAGTGTTGCTGTATTAAAGGGTCAGTGTCGCTGTAATAAAAGGGCATTGTCGCTGTTCTAAAGGGACAGTGTTGCTGTATTAAAGGGTCAGTGTCGCTGTAATAAAAGGGCAGTGTCGCTGTTCTAAAGTGACAGTGTCTCTGTATTAAAGGGCGTGTGTTGCTGTATTAAAGGGCAGGTTCGCTCTTCTAAAGGGGCAGTGTCGTTATTTTATATGTCGCTTTATTACAGGGACAGTGTCGCTGTATTAAAGGGGCAGTGTCGCTGTGCTAAAGAGGCAGTGTCGCTCTTCTAAAGTGGCAGTGTCGCTGTTCTATATGCCCTCTGCATTAAAGGGACACTGTTGCTGTATTAAAGGCTCAGTGTCTCTGTATTAAAGCAACAGTGTCACTGTTCTAAAGGGGCAGTGTCGCTGTATTAAAGGGACAGTGTCGCTGTTCTAAAGGAGCAGTGTCACTGTATTAAAGGAATAGTGTTCTTGTATTAAAGTGGTAGTGTAGTTGTATTAAAGGGACAGTGTTGTTTAATTAATGGGGCAGTGGCACTGTATCATGGGGCAGTGTCTCTGTTTTAAAGGGACAGTGTCGCTGTATTAAAGGTGCAGTCTCTCTGTATTAATGGGGCATTGTCACTGTTCTAAAGGGACAGTGTTGCTGTATTAAAGGGTCAGTGTCGCTGTAATAAAAGGGCAGTGTCGCTGTTCTAAAGTGACAGTGTCTCTGTATTAAAGGGAGTGTGTTGCTGTATTAAAGGGGCAGTGTCAGTGACACTATTAAAACGTCAGTGTCACTGTTCTAAAGGGGCATTGTCGCTGTTGTAAAGGGACAGTGTCGCTGTATTAAAGGGGCGGTGTTGCTGTAATATAGGGTCAGTGTCGCTGTTCTAAAGGGGCAGTGTTGCTGCTCTAATTGTCGCTGTATTAAAGGGACAACCTCGATGTACTACAGGGGTAGTGTAGTTGTATTAAAGGGACAGTGTCGCTGTATTAAAGGGACAGTGTCACTGTATAACAGGGGCAGTGTCGCTGTATAATAGGGGCAGTGTCGATGTTCTAAAGTGACAGTGTCACTGTATTAAAGGGTCAGCGTTGCTGTTCTAAAGGGACATTTTGCTGTATTAAAGGTAGAGTGTCGCAATTCTAAAGGGTCAGTGACGCTGTATTAAAGGGGTAGTGTAGTTGTATTAAACGGTGCAGTGTTGCTGTATTAATGCGGCATTGTCACTGTTCTAAAGGGACAGTGTTGCTGTATTAAGGGGTCAGTGTCGCTGTAATAAAAGGGCCGTGTCGCAGTTCTAAAGTGACAGAGTCTCTGTATTGAAGGGAGTGTGTTGCTGTGTTAAAGGGGCAGTGTCACTGTATTAAAGTGGCAGGGTCGCTCTTCTAAAGGGGCAGTATCGTTATTTTAAATGTTGCTGTATTACAGGGACAGTGTCGCTGTATTAAAGGGGCAGTGTCTCTGTTCTAAAGGGACAGTGTCTCTGTATTAAAGGGAGTGTGTTGCTGTGTTAAAAGGGCAGTGTCAGTGACACTCTATTAAAGGGGGCAGTGTCACTGTAATAAAGTGCAGTATTGATGTATTAAAAGGGACAGTGTCGCTGTTCTAAAGGAGCAGTGTCATTGTATTAAAGGGACAGTGTCGCTGTTCTAAAGGAGCAGTGTCACTGTATTAAAGGGGTAGTGTTGTTGGATTAAAGTGGTAGTGTAGTTGTATTAAAGGGCAGGTTCGCTTTATTAATGGGGCAGTGTCGCTGAATCATAGGGGCAGTGTCTCTGTATTAAAGGTGCAGTGTTGCTGTATTAATGGGGCATTGTCGCTGTTCTAAAGGGACAGTGATGCTGTATAAAGGGTCAGTGTCGCTGTAATGAAAGGGCAGTGTCGCTGTTCTAAAGTGACAGTGTCTCTGTATTAAAGGGAGTGTGTTGCTGTATTAAAGGGCAGGTTCGCTCTTCTAAAGGGGCAGTGTCGTTATTTTAAATGTCGCTTTATTACAGGGACAGTGTCGCGGTATTAAAGGGGCAGTGTCGCTGTGCTAAAGAGGCAGTGTCGCTCTTCAAAAGTGGCAGTGTCGCTGTTCTATATGCCCTCTGCATTAAAGGGACACTGTTGCTGTATTAAAGGCTCAGTGTCTCTGTATTAAAGCAACAGTGTCACTGTTCTAAAGGGGCAGTGTCGCTGTATTAAAGGGACAGTGTCGCTGTTCTAAAGGAGCAGTGTCACTGTATTAAAGGAATAGTGTTCTTGTATTAAAGTGGTAGTGTAGTTGTATTAAAGGGACAGTGTTGTTTTATTAATGGGGCAGTGGCGCTGTATCATGGGGCAGTGTCTCTGTTTTAAAGGGACAGTGTCGCTGTATTAAAGGTGCAGTCTCTCTGTATTAATGGGGTATTGTCACTGTTCTAAAGGGACAGTGTTGCTGTATTAAAGGGTCAGTGTCGCTGTAATAAAAGGGCAGTGTCGCTGTTCTAAAGTGACAGTGTCTCTGTATTAAAGGGAGTGTGTTGCTGTATTAAAGGGGCAGTGTCAGTGACACTATTAAAACGTCAGTGTCACTGTTCTAAAGGGGCATTGTCTCTGTTGTAAAGGGACAGTGTCGCTGTATTAAAGGGGCGGTGTTGCTGTAATATAGTGTCAGTGTCGCTGTTCTAAAGGGGCAGTGTTGCTGCTCTAATTGTCGCTGTATTAAAGGGACAACCTCGATGTACTACAGGCGTAGTGTAGTTGTATTAAAGGGACAGTGTGGCTGTATTAAAGGGACAGTGTCACTGTATAACAGGGGCAGTGTCGCTGTATAATAGGGGCAGTGTCGATGTTCTAAAGTGACAGTGTCACTGTATTAAAGGGTCAGCGTTGCTGTTCTAAAGGGACATTTTGCTGTTTTAAAGGTAGAGTGTCGCAATTCTAAAGGGTCAGTGACGCTGTATTAAAGGGGTAGTGTAGTTGTATTAAACGGTGCAGTGTTGCTGTATTAATGCGGCATTGTCACTGTTCTAAAGGGACAGTGTTGCTGTATTAAGGGGTCAGTGTCGCTGTAATAAAAGGGCCGTGTCGCAGTTCTAAAGTGACAGTGTCTCTGTATTGAAGGGAGTGTGTTGCTGTGTTAAAGGGGCAGTGTCACTGTATTAAAGTGGCAGGGTCGCTCTTCTAAAGGGGCAGTGTCGTTATTTTAAATGTCGCTGTATTACAGGGACAGTGTCGCTGTATTAAAGGGGCAGTGTCGCTATGCTAAAGAGGCAGTGTCGCTCTCCTAAAGTGGCAGTGTCGCTGTTCTATATGCCCTCTGCATTAAAGGGACACTTGCTGTATTAAAGGGTCAGTGTCTCTGTATTACAGCAACAGTGTCACTGTTGTAAAGGGGCAGTGTCGCTGTATTAAAGGGACAGTGTCACTGTTCTAAAGGAGCAGTGTGGCTGTATTAAAGGGACAGTGTCGCTGTTCTAAAGGAGCAGTGTCACTGTATTAAAGGGACAGTGTCGCTGTTCTAAAGGAGCAGTGTCACTGTATTAAAGGGGTAGTGTTGTTGTATTAAAGTGGTAGTGTAGTTGTATTAAAGGGACAGTGTCGCTTTATTAATGGGGCAGTGTCGCTGTATCATAGGGGCAGTGTCTCTGTATTAAAGGTGCAGTGTTGCTGTATTAAAGGGTCAGTGTCGCTGTTCTAAAGGGACAGTGTCACTGTTCTAAAGGAGCAGTGTGGCTGTATTAAAGGGACAGTGTCGCTGTTCTAAAGGAGCAGTGTCACTGTATTAAAGGGACAGTGTCGCTGTTCTAAAGGAGCAGTGTCACTGTATTAAAGGGGTAGTGTTGTTGTATTAAAGTGGTAGTGTAGTTGTATTAAAGGGACAGTGTCGCTTTATTAATGGGGCAGTGTCGCTGTATCATAGGGGCAGTGTCTCTGTATTAAAGGTGCAGTGTTGCTGTATTAATGGGGCATTATCGCTGTTCTAAAGGGACAGTGTTGCTGTATTAAAGGGTCAGTGTCGCTGTAATAAAAGGGCAGTGTCGCTGTTCTAAAGTGACAGTGTCTCTGTATTAAAGGGAGTGTGTTGCTGTATTAAAGGGGCAGGGTCGCTGCATTAAAGGCACAGCATCGCTGTATTGAACGGGTAGTGTAGTTGTATTAAAGGGGCAGCTTTGCTGTATTAAAGGTTCAGTGCCGCTGTATTAATGGGTTAGTTTAGTTGTATTAAAGGGGCAGTGTTGCTGTATTAAAGGGACTGTGTTGCTGTATTAAATGGACAATGTCGCTGTATTAAAGGGGTAGTATAGTTGTATTAATGGGTCAGTGTAACTATTAAAGGGACAGTGTCGCTGTATTAAAGGGGCGGTTCTGCTGTTCTAAAGGGGCAGTGTCGCTGTTCTAAAGGGGCAGTGTCACTGTATTAAAGGGACAGTAGCGCAACATTAAAGGGACCGTGTTGCTGTATTAAAGGGGTAGTGTAGTTGCATTATAGGGGCAGTGTTGCTTTATTAAACTGACAGTGTCACTGTCTTAATGATGCAGTGTCACTGTTCCAAAGTGACAGTGTCGCTGTATGAAAGGGGCAGTGTCGCTGTATTAAATGGGCAGTGTCTCTGTATTAAAGGGGCAGTGTCGCTGTTCTAAAGGAACAATATCTCTATATTAACGGGAGAGTGTTGCTGTATTACGGGACAGTGTCAGTGACGTTGTATTAAAGGGGCAGTGTTGCCGTATTAAAGGCACAGTGCCTCTGCATTAAAGGGGCTGTGCTGCTGTATTAAAGGATCAGTGTCTCTGTATTAAAGGGACAGTGTCGCTGTTCTAAAGGGGCAGTGTGGCTGTATTAAAGGGACAGTATCGCTGTATTAAAGGGGTAGTGTAGTTGTATTAAAGGGGCAGTGTCGCTGTATTAAAGCGACACTGTTGCTGTATTAAAGGGGCAGTGTCACTGTATTAAAGTGGCAGGGTCGCTCTTCTAAAGGGGCAGTGTCGTTATTTTAAATGTCTCTGTATTACAGGGACAGTGTCGCTGTATTAAAGGGGCAGTGTCTCTGTTCTAAAGGGACAGTGTCTCTGTATTAAAGGGAATGTGTTTCTGTGTTAAAGGGGCAGTGTCAGTGACACTCTATTAAAGGGGGCAGTGTCACTGTAATAAATGTGCAGTATTGATGTATTAAAAGGGACAGTGTCGCTGTTCTAAAGGAGCAGTGTCATTGTATTAAAGGGACAGTGTCGCTGTTCTAAAGGAGCAGTGTCACTGTATTAAAGGGGTAGTGTTGTTGGATTAAAGTGGTAGTGTAGTTGTATTAAAGGGATAGGGTCACTTTATTAATGGGGCAGTGTCGCTGTATCATAGGGGCAGTGTCTCTGTATTAAAGGTGCAGTGTTGCTGTATCAATGGGGCATTGTCGCTGTTCTAAAGGGACAGTGTTGCTGTATTAAAGGGTCAGTGTCGCTGTAATAAAAGGGCAGTGTCGCTGTTCTAAAGTGACAGTGTCTCTGTATTAAAGACGGTGTGTTGCTGTATTAAAGGGGCAGGTTCGCTCTTCTAAAGGGGCAGTGTTGTTATTTTAAATGTCGCTTTATTACAGGGACAGTGTCGCTGTATTAAAGGGGCAGTGTAGTTGTATTAATGGGTCTGTGTAACTGTATTAAAGGGACAGTGTCGCTGTATTAAAGGGGCGGCTCTGCTGTTCTAAAGGGGCAGTGTCGCTGTTCTAAAGGGGCAATGTCACTGTATTAAAGGGACAGTAGCGCAACATTAAAGGGACAGCATTGCTGTATTAAAGGGGTAGTGTAGTTGCATTATAGGGGCAGTGTCGCTTTATTAAACTGACAGTGTCACTGTCTTAATGATGCAGTGTCACTGTTCCAAAGTGACAGTGTCACTGTATGAAAGGGGCAGTGTCGCTGTATTAAAGGGGCAGTGTCTCTGTATTAAAGGGGCAGTGTCGCTGTTCTAAAGGAACAATATCTCTATATTAACGGGAGAGTGTTGCTGTATTACGGGACAGTGTCAGTGACGTTGTATTAAAGGGGCAGTGTTGCCGTATTAAAGGCACAGTGCCTCTGCATTAAAGGGGCTGTGCTGCTGTATTAAAGGATCAGTGTCTCTGTATTAAAGGGACAGTGTCGCTGTTCTAAAGGGGCAGTGTGGCTGTATTAAAGGGACAGTATCGCTGTATTAAAGGGGTAGTGTAGTTGTATTAAAGGGGCAGTGTCGCTGTATTAAAGCGACACTGTTGCTGTATTAAAGGGGCAGTGTCACTGTATTAAAGTGGCAGGGTCGCTCTTCTAAAGGGGCAGTGTCGTTATTTTAAATGTCTCTGTATTACAGGGACAGTGTCGCTGTATTAAAGGGGCAGTGTCTCTGTTCTAAAGGGACAGTGTCTCTGTATTAAAGGGAATGTGTTTCTGTGTTAAAGGGGCAGTGTGAGTGACACTCTATTAAAGGGGGCAGTGTCACTGTAATAAAGGTGCAGTATTGATGTATTAAAAGGGACAGTGTCGCTGTTCTAAAGGAGCAGTGTCATTGTATTAAAGGGACAGTGTCGCTGTTCTAAAGGAGCAGTGTCACTGTATTAAAGGGGTAGTGTTGTTGGATTAAAGTGGTAGTGTAGTTGTATTAAAGGGACAGGGTCGCTTTATTAATGGGGCAGTGTCGCTGTATCATAGGGGCAGTGTCTCTATTAAAGGTGCAGTGTTGCTGTATTAATGGGGCATTGTCGCTGTTCTAAAGGGACAGTGTTGCTGTATTAAAGGGGCAGTGTCACTGTATTAAAGTGGCAGGGTCGCTCTTCTAAAGGGGCAGTGTCGTTATTTTAAATGTCGCTGTATTACAGGGACAGTGTCGCTGTATTAAAGGGGCAGTGTCGCTATGCTAAAGAGGCAGTGTCGCACTTCTAAAGTGGCAGTGTCGCTGTTCTATATGCCCTCTGCATTAAAGGGACACTGTTGCTGTATTCAAGGGTCAGTGTCTCTGTATTAAAGCAACAGTGTCACTGTTGTAAAGGGTCAGTGTCGCTGTATTAAAGGGTCAGTGTCGCTGTAATAAAAGGGCAGTGTCGCTGTTCTAAAGTGACTGTGTCACTGTATTAAAGGGAGTGTGTTGCTGTATTAAAGGGGCAGTGTCAGTGACACTATTAAAACGTCAGTGTCACTGTTCTAAAGGGGCATTGTCACTGTTGTAAAGGGACAGTGTCGCTATATTAAAGGGGCGGTGTTGCTGTAATATAGGGTCAGTGTCGCTGTTCTAAAGGGGCAGTGTTGCTGCTCTAATTGTCACTGTATTAAAGGGACAACCTCGATGTACTACAGGGGTAGTGTACTTGTATTAAAGGGACAGTGTCGCTGTATTAAAGGGACAGTGTCACTGTATAAAAGGGGCAGTGTCGCTGTATAATAGGGGCAGTGTCGATGTTCTAAAGGGGCAGTGTCACTGTATTAAAGGGTCTGCGTTGCTGTTCTAAAGGGACATTTTGCTGTATTAAAGGTAGAGTGTCGCAATTCTAAAGGGTCAGTGACGCTGCATTAAAGGGGTAGTGTAGTTGTATTAAACGGTGCAGTGTTGCTGTATTAATGCGGCATTGTCACTGTTCTCAAGGGACAGTGTTGCTGTATTAAGGGTCAGTGTCGCTGTAATAAAAGGGCCGTGTCGCAGTTCTAAAGTGACAGTGTCTCTGTATAGAATGGAGTGTGTTGCTGTGTTAAAGGGGCAGTGTCACTGTATTAAAGTGGCAGGGTCGCTCTTCTAAAGGGACAGTGTCGTTATTTTAAATGTCGCTGTATTACAGGGACAGTGTCGCTGTATTAAAGGGGCAGTGTCGCTATGCTAAAGTGGCAGTGTCGCTGTTCTATATGCCCTCTGCATTAAAGGGACACTGTTGCTGTATTAAAGCGTCAGTGTCTCTGTATTAAAGCAAGTGTCACTGTTGTAAAGGGGCAGTGTCGCTGTATTAAAGGGACAGTGTCACTGTTCTAAAGGAGCAGTGTGGCTGTATTAAAGGGACAGTGTCGCTGTTCTAAAGGAGCAGTGTCACTGTATTAAAGGGACAGTGTCGCTGTTCTAAAGGAGCAGTGTCACTGTATTAAAGGGGTAGTGTTGTTGTATTAAAGTGGTAGTGTAGTTGTATTAAAGGGACAGTGTCGCTTTATTAATGGGGCAGTGTCGCTGTATCATAGGGGCAGTGTCTCTGTATTAAAGGTGCAGTGTTGCTGTATTAAAGGGTCAGTGTCGCTGTTCTAAAGGGACAGTGTCACTGTTCTAAAGGAGCAGTGTGGCTGTATTAAAGGGACAGTGTCGCTGTTCTAAAGGAGCAGTGTCACTGTATTAAAGGGACAGTGTCGCTGTTCTAAAGGAGCAGTGTCACTGTATTAAAGGGGTAGTGTTGTTGTATTAAAGTGGTAGTGTAGTTGTATTAAAGGGACAGTGTCGCTTTATTAATGGGGCAGTGTCGCTGTATCATAGGGGCAGTGTCTCTGTATTAAAGGTGCAGTGTTGCTGTATTAATGGGGCATTATCGCTGTTCTAAAGGGACAGTGTTGCTGTATTAAAGGGTCAGTGTCGCTGTAATAAAAGGGCAGTGTCGCTGTTCTAAAGTGACAGTGTCTCTGTATTAAAGGGAGTGTGTTGCTGTATTAAAGGGGCAGGGTCGCTGCATTAAAGGCACAGCATCGCTGTATTGAACGGGTAGTGTAGTTGTATTAAAGGGGCAGCTTTGCTGTATTAAAGGTTCAGTGCCGCTGTATTAATGGGTTAGTTTAGTTGTATTAAAGGGGCAGTGTTGCTGTATTAAAGGGACTGTGTTGCTGTATTAAATGGACAATGTCGCTGTATTAAAGGGGTAGTATAGTTGTATTAATGGGTCAGTGTAACTATTAAAGGGACAGTGTCGCTGTATTAAAGGGGCGGTTCTGCTGTTCTAAAGGGGCAGTGTCGCTGTTCTAAAGGGGCAGTGTCACTGTATTAAAGGGACAGTAGCGCAACATTAAAGGGACCGTGTTGCTGTATTAAAGGGGTAGTGTAGTTGCATTATAGGGGCAGTGTTGCTTTATTAAACTGACAGTGTCACTGTCTTAATGATGCAGTGTCACTGTTCCAAAGTGACAGTGTCGCTGTATGAAAGGGGCAGTGTCGCTGTATTAAATGGGCAGTGTCTCTGTATTAAAGGGGCAGTGTCGCTGTTCTAAAGGAACAATATCTCTATATTAACGGGAGAGTGTTGCTGTATTACGGGACAGTGTCAGTGACGTTGTATTAAAGGGGCAGTGTTGCCGTATTAAAGGCACAGTGCCTCTGCATTAAAGGGGCTGTGCTGCTGTATTAAAGGATCAGTGTCTCTGTATTAAAGGGACAGTGTCGCTGTTCTAAAGGGGCAGTGTGGCTGTATTAAAGGGACAGTATCGCTGTATTAAAGGGGTAGTGTAGTTGTATTAAAGGGGCAGTGTCGCTGTATTAAAGCGACACTGTTGCTGTATTAAAGGGGCAGTGTCACTGTATTAAAGTGGCAGGGTCGCTCTTCTAAAGGGGCAGTGTCGTTATTTTAAATGTCTCTGTATTACAGGGACAGTGTCGCTGTATTAAAGGGGCAGTGTCTCTGTTCTAAAGGGACAGTGTCTCTGTATTAAAGGGAATGTGTTTCTGTGTTAAAGGGGCAGTGTCAGTGACACTCTATTAAAGGGGGCAGTGTCACTGTAATAAATGTGCAGTATTGATGTATTAAAAGGGACAGTGTCGCTGTTCTAAAGGAGCAGTGTCATTGTATTAAAGGGACAGTGTCGCTGTTCTAAAGGAGCAGTGTCACTGTATTAAAGGGGTAGTGTTGTTGGATTAAAGTGGTAGTGTAGTTGTATTAAAGGGATAGGGTCACTTTATTAATGGGGCAGTGTCGCTGTATCATAGGGGCAGTGTCTCTGTATTAAAGGTGCAGTGTTGCTGTATCAATGGGGCATTGTCGCTGTTCTAAAGGGACAGTGTTGCTGTATTAAAGGGTCAGTGTCGCTGTAATAAAAGGGCAGTGTCGCTGTTCTAAAGTGACAGTGTCTCTGTATTAAAGACGGTGTGTTGCTGTATTAAAGGGGCAGGTTCGCTCTTCTAAAGGGGCAGTGTTGTTATTTTAAATGTCGCTTTATTACAGGGACAGTGTCGCTGTATTAAAGGGGCAGTGTAGTTGTATTAATGGGTCTGTGTAACTGTATTAAAGGGACAGTGTCGCTGTATTAAAGGGGCGGCTCTGCTGTTCTAAAGGGGCAGTGTCGCTGTTCTAAAGGGGCAATGTCACTGTATTAAAGGGACAGTAGCGCAACATTAAAGGGACAGCATTGCTGTATTAAAGGGGTAGTGTAGTTGCATTATAGGGGCAGTGTCGCTTTATTAAACTGACAGTGTCACTGTCTTAATGATGCAGTGTCACTGTTCCAAAGTGACAGTGTCACTGTATGAAAGGGGCAGTGTCGCTGTATTAAAGGGGCAGTGTCTCTGTATTAAAGGGGCAGTGTCGCTGTTCTAAAGGAACAATATCTCTATATTAACGGGAGAGTGTTGCTGTATTACGGGACAGTGTCAGTGACGTTGTATTAAAGGGGCAGTGTTGCCGTATTAAAGGCACAGTGCCTCTGCATTAAAGGGGCTGTGCTGCTGTATTAAAGGATCAGTGTCTCTGTATTAAAGGGACAGTGTCGCTGTTCTAAAGGGGCAGTGTGGCTGTATTAAAGGGACAGTATCGCTGTATTAAAGGGGTAGTGTAGTTGTATTAAAGGGGCAGTGTCGCTGTATTAAAGCGACACTGTTGCTGTATTAAAGGGGCAGTGTCACTGTATTAAAGTGGCAGGGTCGCTCTTCTAAAGGGGCAGTGTCGTTATTTTAAATGTCTCTGTATTACAGGGACAGTGTCGCTGTATTAAAGGGGCAGTGTCTCTGTTCTAAAGGGACAGTGTCTCTGTATTAAAGGGAATGTGTTTCTGTGTTAAAGGGGCAGTGTGAGTGACACTCTATTAAAGGGGGCAGTGTCACTGTAATAAAGGTGCAGTATTGATGTATTAAAAGGGACAGTGTCGCTGTTCTAAAGGAGCAGTGTCATTGTATTAAAGGGACAGTGTCGCTGTTCTAAAGGAGCAGTGTCACTGTATTAAAGGGGTAGTGTTGTTGGATTAAAGTGGTAGTGTAGTTGTATTAAAGGGACAGGGTCGCTTTATTAATGGGGCAGTGTCGCTGTATCATAGGGGCAGTGTCTCTATTAAAGGTGCAGTGTTGCTGTATTAATGGGGCATTGTCGCTGTTCTAAAGGGACAGTGTTGCTGTATTAAAGGGGCAGTGTCACTGTATTAAAGTGGCAGGGTCGCTCTTCTAAAGGGGCAGTGTCGTTATTTTAAATGTCGCTGTATTACAGGGACAGTGTCGCTGTATTAAAGGGGCAGTGTCGCTATGCTAAAGAGGCAGTGTCGCACTTCTAAAGTGGCAGTGTCGCTGTTCTATATGCCCTCTGCATTAAAGGGACACTGTTGCTGTATTCAAGGGTCAGTGTCTCTGTATTAAAGCAACAGTGTCACTGTTGTAAAGGGTCAGTGTCGCTGTATTAAAGGGTCAGTGTCGCTGTAATAAAAGGGCAGTGTCGCTGTTCTAAAGTGACTGTGTCACTGTATTAAAGGGAGTGTGTTGCTGTATTAAAGGGGCAGTGTCAGTGACACTATTAAAACGTCAGTGTCACTGTTCTAAAGGGGCATTGTCACTGTTGTAAAGGGACAGTGTCGCTATATTAAAGGGGCGGTGTTGCTGTAATATAGGGTCAGTGTCGCTGTTCTAAAGGGGCAGTGTTGCTGCTCTAATTGTCACTGTATTAAAGGGACAACCTCGATGTACTACAGGGGTAGTGTACTTGTATTAAAGGGACAGTGTCGCTGTATTAAAGGGACAGTGTCACTGTATAAAAGGGGCAGTGTCGCTGTATAATAGGGGCAGTGTCGATGTTCTAAAGGGGCAGTGTCACTGTATTAAAGGGTCTGCGTTGCTGTTCTAAAGGGACATTTTGCTGTATTAAAGGTAGAGTGTCGCAATTCTAAAGGGTCAGTGACGCTGCATTAAAGGGGTAGTGTAGTTGTATTAAACGGTGCAGTGTTGCTGTATTAATGCGGCATTGTCACTGTTCTCAAGGGACAGTGTTGCTGTATTAAGGGTCAGTGTCGCTGTAATAAAAGGGCCGTGTCGCAGTTCTAAAGTGACAGTGTCTCTGTATAGAATGGAGTGTGTTGCTGTGTTAAAGGGGCAGTGTCACTGTATTAAAGTGGCAGGGTCGCTCTTCTAAAGGGACAGTGTCGTTATTTTAAATGTCGCTGTATTACAGGGACAGTGTCGCTGTATTAAAGGGGCAGTGTCGCTATGCTAAAGTGGCAGTGTCGCTGTTCTATATGCCCTCTGCATTAAAGGGACACTGTTGCTGTATTAAAGCGTCAGTGTCTCTGTATTAAAGCAAGTGTCACTGTTGTAAAGGGGCAGTGTCGCTGTATTAAAGGGACAGTGTCACTGTTCTAAAGGAGCAGTGTGGCTGTATTAAAGGGACAGTGTCGCTGTTCTAAAGGAGCAGTGTCACTGTATTAAAGGGACAGTGTCGCTGTTCTAAAGGAGCAGTGTCACTGTATTAAAGGGGTAGTGTTGTTGTATTAAAGTGGTAGTGTAGTTGTATTAAAGGGACAGTGTCGCTTTATTAATGGGGCAGTGTCGCTGTATCATAGGGGCAGTGTCTCTGTATTAAAGGTGCAGTGTTGCTGTATTAATGGGGCATTGTCGCTGTTCTAAAGGGACAGTGTCACTGTTCTAAAGGAGCAGTGTGGCTGTATTAAAGGGACAGTGTCGCTGCATTAAAGGCACAGCATCGCTGTATTGAACGGGTAGTGTAGTTGTATTAAAGGGCCAGCGTTGCTGTATTAAAGGTTCAGTGCCGCTGTATTAATGGGGTAGTTTAGTTGTATTAAAGGGGCAGTGTTGCTGTATTAAAGGGACTGTGTTGCTGTATTAAATGGACAATGTCGCTGTATTAAAGGGGTAGTGTCGTTGTATTAATGGGTCAGTGTAACTGTATTAAAGGGAAAGTGTCGCTGTATTAAAGGGGCAGTTCTGCTGTTCTAACGGGGCAGTGTCACTGTTCTAAAGGGGCAGTGTCGCTGTATTAAAGGGACAGTGTCGCTGTTCTAAAGGAGCAGTGTCACTGTATTAAAGGAATAGTGTTCTTGTATTAAAGTGGTAGTGTAGTTGTATTAAAGGGACAGTGTTGTTTTATTAATGGGGCAGTGGCGCTGTATCATAGGGGCAGTGTCTCTGTTTTAAAGGGGCAGTGTCACTGTATTAAAGGTGCAGTGTCTCTGTATTAATGGGGCATTGTCACTGTTCTAAAGGGACAGTGTTGCTGTATTAAAGGGTCAGTGTTGCTGTAATAAAAGGGCAGTGTCGCTGTTCTAAAGTGACAGTGTCTCTATTAAAGGGAGTGTGTTGCTGTATTAAAGGGGCAGTGTCAGTGACACTATTAAAAGGTCAGTGTCACTGTTCTAAAAGGGCATTGTCGCTGTTGTAAAGGGACAGTGTCGCTGTATTAAAGGGGCTGTGTTGCTGTATTAAAGGGACAGAGTCACTGTAATATAGGGGCAGTGTCGCTGTTCTAAAGGGGCAGTGTTGCTGCTCTAATTGTCGCTGTATTAAAGGGACAACCTCGATGTACTACAGGGGTAGTGTAGTTGTATTAAAGGGACAGTGTCGCTGTATTTAAGGGACAGTGTCACTGTATAAAAGGGGCAGTGTCGCTGTATAATAGGGGCAGTGTCGATGTTCTAAAGGGGCAGTGTCACTGTATTAAAGGGGCAGTGTTGCTGTTCTAAAGGGACATTTTGCTGTATTAAAGGTAGAGTGTCGCAATTCTAAAGGGTCAGTGACGCTGTATTAAAGGGGTAGTGTAGTTGTATTAAACGGTGCAGTGTTGCTGTATTAATGCGGCATTGTCACTGTTCTAAAGGGACAGTGTTGCTGTATTAAGGAGTCAGTGTCGCTGTAATAAAAGGGCCATGTCGCAGTTCTAAAGTGACAGTGTCTCTGTATAGAATGGAGTGTGTTGCTGTGTTAAAGGGGCAGTGTCACTGTATTAAAGTGGCAGGGTCGCTCTTCTAAAGGGGCAGTGTCGTTATTTTAAATGTCGCTGTATTACAGGGACAGTGTCGCTGTATTAAAGGGGCAGTGTCGCTATGCTAAAGAGGCAGTGTCGCACTTCTAAAGTGGCAGTGTCGCTGTTCTATATGCCCTCTGCATTAAAGGGACACTGTTGCTGTATTAAAGGGTCAGTGTCTCTGTATTAAAGCAACAGTGTCACTGTTGTAAAGGGTCAGTGTCGCTGTATTAAAGGGTCAGTGTCGCTGTAATAAAAGGGCAGTGTCGCTGTTCTAAAGTGACTGTGTCTCTGTATTAAAGGGAGTGTGTTGCTGTATTAAAGGGGCAGTGTCAGTGACACTATTAAAACGTCAGTGTCACTGTTCTAAAGGGGCATTGTCACTGTTGTAAAGGGACAGTGTCGCTGTATTAAAGGGGCGGTGTTGCTGTAATATAGGGTCAGTGTCGCTGTTCTAAAGGGGCAGTGTTGCTGCTCTAATTGTCACTGTATTAAAGGGACAACCTTGATGTACTACAGGGGTAGTGTACTTGTATTAAAGGGACAGTGTCGCTGTATTAAAGGGACAGTGTCACTGTATAAAAGGGGCAGTGTCGCTGTATAATAGGGGCAGTGTCGATGTTCTAAAGGGGCAGTGTCACTGTATTAAAGGGTCTGCGTTGCTGTTCTAAAGGGACATTTTGCTGTATTAAAGGTAGAGTGTCGCAATTCTAAAGGGTCAGTGACGCTGTATTAAAGGGGTAGTGTAGTTGTATTAAACGGTGCAGTGTTGCTGTATTAATGCGGCATTGTCACTGTTCTCAAGGGACAGTGTTGCTGTATTAAGGGGTCAGTGTCGCTGTAATAAAAGGGCCGTGTCGCAGTTCTAAAGTGACAGTGTCTCTGTATAGAATGGAGTGTGTTGCTGTGTTAAAGGGGCAGTGTCACTGTATTAAAGTGGCAGGGTCGCTCTTCTAAAGGGACAGTGTCGTTATTTTAAATGTCGCTGTATTACAGGGACAGTGTCGCTGTATTAAAGGGGCAGTGTCACTATGCTAAAGAGGCAGTGTCGCTCTTCTAAAGTGGCAGTGTCGCTGTTCTATATGCCCTCTGCATTAAAGGGACACTGTTGCTGTATTAAAGCGTCAGTGTCTCTGTATTAAAGCAACAGTGTCACTGTTGTAAAGGGGCAGTGTCGCTGTATTAAAGGGACAGTGTCACTGTTCTAAAGGAGCAGTGTGGCTGTATTAAAGGGACAGTGTCGCTGTTCTAAAGGAGCAGTGTCACTGTATTAAAGGGACAGTGTCGCTGTTCTAAAGGAGCAGTGTCACTGTATTAAAGGAGTAGTGTTGTTGTATTAAAGTGGTAGTGTAGTTGTATTAAAGGGACAGTGTCGCTTTATTAATGGGGCAGTGTCGCTGTATCATAGGGGCAGTGTCTCTGTATTAAAGGTGCAGTGTTGCTGTATTAATGGGGCATTGTCGCTGTTCTAAAGGGACAGTGTTGCTGTATTAAAGGGTCAGTGTCGCTGTAATAAAAGGGCAGTGTCGCTGTTCTAAAGTGACAGTGTCTCTGTATTAAAGAGAGTGTGTTGCTGTATTAAAGGGGCAGGGTCGCTGCATTAAAGGCACAGCATCGCTGTATTGAACGGGTAGTGTAGTTGTATTAAAGGGGCAGCGTTGCTGTATTAAAGGTTCAGTGCCACTGTATTAATGGGGTAGTTTAGTTGTATTAAAGGGGCAGTGTTGCTGTATTAAAGGGACTGTGTTGCTGTATTAAATGGACAATGTCGCTGTATTAAAGGGGTAGTGTCGTTGTATTAATGGGTCAGTGTAACTGTATTAAAGGGACAGTGTCGCTGTATTAAAGGGGCAGTTCTGCTGTTCTAAAGGGGCAGTGTCACTGTTCTAAAGGGGCAGTGTCGCTGTATTAAAGGGACAGTGTCGCTGTTCTAAAGGAGCAGTGTCACTGTATTAAAGGAATAGTGTTCTTGTATTAAAGTGGTAGTGTAGTTGTATTAAAGGGACAGTGTTGTTTTATTAATGGGGCAGTGGCGCTGTATCATAGGGGCAGTGTCTCTGTTTTAAAGGGGCAGTGTCACTGTATTAAAGGTGCAGTGTCTCTGTATTAATGGGGCATTGTCACTGTTCTAAAGGGACAGTGTTGCTGTATTAAAGGGTCAGTGTTGCTGTAATAAAAGGGCAGTGTCGCTGTTCTAAAGTGACAGTGTCTCTATTAAAGGGAGTGTGTTGCTGTATTAAAGGGGCAGTGTCAGTGACACTATTAAAAGGTCAGTGTCACTGTTCTAAAGGGGCATTGTCGCTGTTGTAAAGGGACAGTGTCGCTGTATTAAAGGGGCGGTGTTGCTGTATTAAAGGGACAGAGTCACTGTAATATAGGGGCAGTGTCGCTGTTCTAAAGGGGCAGTGTTGCTGCTCTAATTGTCGCTGTATTAAAGGGACAACCTCGATGTACTACAGGGGTAGTGTAGTTGTATTAAAGGGACAGTGTCGCTGTATTTAAGGGACAGTGTCACTGTATAAAAGGGGCAGTGTCGCTGTATAATAGGGGCAGTGTCGATGTTCTAAAGGGGCAGTGTCACTGTATTAAAGGGGCAGCGTTGCTGTTCTAAAGGGACATTTTGCTGTATTAAAGGTAAAGTGTCGCAATTCTAAAGGGTCAGTGACGCTGTATTAAAGGGGTAGTGTAGTTATATTAAACGGTGCAGTGTTGCTGTATTAATGCGGCATTGTCACTGTTCTAAAGGGACAGTGTTGCTGTATTAAGGGGTCAGTGTCGCTGTAATAAAAGGGACGTGTCGCAGTTCTAAAGTGACAGTGTCTCTGTATTGAAGGGAGTGTGTTGCTGTGTTAAAGGGGCAGTGTAACTGTATTAAAGTGGCAGGGTCGCTCTTCTAAAGGGGCAGTGTCGTTATTTTAAATGTCGCTGTATTACAGGGACAGTGTTGCTGTATTAAAGGGGCAGTGTCGCTGTGCTAAAGAGGCAGTGTCGCTCTTCTAAAGTGGCAGTGTCGCTGTTCTATATGCTCTCTGCATTAAAGGGACACTGTTGCTGCATTAAAGGGTCAGTGTCTCTGTATTAAAGCAACAGTGTCACTGTTGTAAAGGGGCAGTGTGGCTGTATTAAAGGGACAGTGTCGCTGTTCTAAAGGAGCAGTGTGGCTGTATTAAAGGGACAGTGTCGCTGTTCTAAAGGAGCAGTGTCACTGTATTAAAGGGACAGTGTCGCTGTTCTAAAGGAGCAGTGTCACTGTATTAAAGGGGTAGCGTTGTTGTATTAAAGTGGTAGTGTAGTTGTATTAAAGGGACAGTGTCGCTTTATTAATGGGGCAGTGTCGCTGTATCATAGGGGCAGTGTCTCTGTATTAAAGGTGCAGTGTTGCTGTATTAATGGGGCATTGTCGCTGTTCTAAAGGGACAGTGTTGCTGTATTAAAGGGTCAGTGTTGCCGTAATAAAAGGGCAGTGTCGCTGTTCTAAAGTGACAGTGTCTCTGTATTAAAGGGAGTGTGTTGCTGTATTAAAGGGGCAGGGTCGCTCTACTAAAGGGGCAGTGTCGTTATTTTAAATGTCGCATTATTACAGGGACAGTGTTGCTGTATTAAATGGGCAGTGTCGCTGTGCTAAAGAGGCAGTGTCGCTCTTCTAAAGTGGCAGTGTCGCTGTTCTTTATGCCCTCTGCATTAAAGGGACACTGTTGCTGTATTAAAGGCTCAGTGTCTCTGTATTAAAGCAACAGTGTCACTGTTCTAAAGGGGCAGTGTCACTGTATTAAAGGGACAGTGTCGCTATTCTAAAGGAGCAGTGTCACTGTATTAAAGGAATAGTGTTGTTGTATTAAAGTGGTAGTGTAGTTGTATTAAAGGGACAGTGTTGGGGCAGTGGCACTGTATCATAGGGGCAGTGTCTCTGTTTTAAAGGGTTAGTGTCATGGTATTAAAGGTGCAGTGTCGCTGTATTAATGGGGCATTGTCACTGTTCTAAAGGGACAGTGTTGCTGTATTAAAGGGTCAGTGTCGCTGTAATAAAAGGGCAGTGTCGCTGTTCTAAAGTGACAGTGTCTCTGTATTAAAGGGAGTGTGTTTCTGTATTAAAGGGGCAGTGTCACTGTTCTAAAGGGGCATTGTCGCTGTTGTAAAGGGACAGAGTCGCTGTAATATAGGGGCAGTGTCGCTGTTCTAAAGGGGCAGTGTTGCTGCTCTAATTGTCGCTGTATTAAAGGGACAACCTCGATGTACTACAGGGGTAGTGTAGTTGTATTAAAGGGACAGTGTCGCTGTATTAAAGGGACAGTGTCGCTGTATTAAAGGGACAGAGTCGCTGTAATATAGGGGCAGTGTCGCTGTTCTAAAGGGGCAGTGTTGCTGTTGTAAAGGGACAGTGTCGCTGTATTAAAGGGACAGTGTCGCTGTAATAAAAGGACAGTGTCTCTGTTCTAAAGTGACAGTGTCTCTGTATTAAAGGGAGTGTGTTGCTGTATTAATGCGGCAGTGTCAGTGACACTATTAAAAGGTCAGTGTCACTGTTCTAAAGGGGCATTATCGCTGTTGTAAAGGGACAGTGTCGCTGTATTAAAGGGGCGGTGTTGCTGTATTAAAGGTTACAGAGCCGCTGTAATATAGGGGCAGTGTCGCTGTTCTAAAGGGGCAGTGTTGCTGCTCTAATTGTCGCTGTATTAAAGGGACAACGTCGATGTACAACAGGGGTAGTGTAGTTGTATTAAAGGGACAGTGTCGCTGTATTAAAGGGACAGTGTCACTGTATTAAAGGGACAGTGTCACTGTATAAAAGGGCATTGTCGCTGTATAATAGGGGCAGTGTCAATGTTCTAAAGGGGCAGTGTCACTGTATTAAAGGGGCAGCGTTGCTGTTCTAGAGGGACAGTTTGCTGTATTAAAGGTAGAGAGTCGCAGTTCTAAAGTGTCAGTGACGCTGTATTAAAAGGATAGTGTAGTTGTATTAAAGGGGCAGTGTTGCTGTATTAAAGGGACAGTGTCGCTGTATTAAAGGGTCAGTATCGCTGTATTAAAGAGGCAGTGTTGCTGTTCTAAAGGGGCAGTGTCGTTGTATTAAAGTGTCAGTGTCGCTGTATTAAAAGGACAACGTCGTTGTATTAAAGGGGTAGTGTAGTTGTATTAAACGGGCAGTTTTGCTGTATTAGAGAGGCAGTTTCGCTGTATTAAAGTGGCAGTGTTACTTTCTAAACTGGCAGTTTCACTGTATTAAAGGGACAGTGTCTCTGTATTAAAGGGGTCGTGTCACCGTTCTAAACCGGCAGTGTCGCAGATCTAAAGGGACAGTGTCGCTGTATTGAAGGGACAGTGTCGCTGCATTAAAGGCATAACATTGCTGTATTGAACATGTAGTGTAGTTGTATTAAAGGGGCAGTGTCGCTGTATTAAAGGGACAGTGTCGCTGATTTAAAGGGGCAGCATCACTGTTCTCAAGGGTCAGTCTCGCTGTTTTAAATGTCGCTGTATTAAAGGGGCAATATCACTGTATTAAAGGTGCCGTGTCGTCATATTAAAGGGGCAGTGTCGCTGTGTTAAAGAGGCATTGTCACTCTTCTAGAGGGGCAGTGTTGATGTATTAAAGGAGCAGTGTCGCTGTATTAAACGGTCAGTGTCCCTGTAATATAAGGGCACTGTCACTATGTTAAAGGGCAGTGTCGCTGTATTAAAGCGTCGGTGTCGCTTTATTAAAGGAGGATGTCGCTGTATTAAAGGGGTGGTGCTTCTTTTTTAAAGGGGAGGTGTCGCTGTTCTAAACTGGCAGTGTCGCTGTTCTAAAGGGACAGTGTCGCTGCATTAAAGGCACAGCATCGCTGTATTGAACGGGTTGTGTAGTTGTATTAAAGGGGCAGTGTCGCTTTATTAAAGGGACGGTGTTGCTGTATTAAAGGAGTGGTCACTATTTTAAAGGGGCAGTGTCGCTGTTCTAAACCGGCAGTGTCGCTGTTCTAACGGAACATTGTCACTGTTTTAAAGGGACAGTGTCGCTGCATTAAAGGGGCAGTGTTGCTGTTCTAAAGGAGCAGTGTCATTGTATTAAAGGGACAGTGTCGCTGTTCTAAAGGAGCAGTGTCACTGTATTAAAGGGGTAGTGTTGTTGTATTAAAGTGGTAGTGTCTCTGTATTAAAGGTGCAGTGTTGCTGTATTAATGGGGCATTGTCGCTGTTCTAAAGGGACAGTGTTGCTGTATTAAAGGGTCAGTGTCACTGTAATAAAGGTGCAGTGTCGATGTATTAAAAGGAACAGTGTCGCTGTTCTAAAGGAGCAGTGTGGCTGTATTAAAGGGACAGTATCGCTGCATTAAAGGTACAGCATCGCTGTATTGAACGGGTAGTGTAGTTGTATTAAAGGGGCAGCGTTGCTGTATTAAAGTTTCAGTGCCACTGTATTAATGGGGTAGTTTAGTTGTATTAAAGGGGCATTGTTGCTGTATTAAAGGCACTGTGTCGCTGTATTAAAGGGGTAGTGTAGTTGTATTAATGGGTCGGTGTAACTGTATTAAAGGGACAGTGTCGCTGTATTAAAGGGGCGGTTCTGCTGTTCTAAAGGGGCAGTGTCGCTGTTCTAAAGGGGCAGTGTCACTGTATTAAAGGGACAGTAGCGCAGCATTAAAGGGACAGCGTTGCTGTATTAAAGGGGTAGTGTAGTTGCATTATAGGGGCAGTGTCGCTTTATTAAACTGACAGTGTCACTGTCTTAATGATGCAGTGTCACTGTTCCAAAGTGACAGTGTCGCTGTATGAAAGGGGCAGTGTCACTGTATTAAAGGGGCAGTGTCTCTGTATTAAAGGGGCAGTGTCGCTGTTCTAAAGGAACAATATCTCTATATTAAAGGGACAGTGTTGCTGTATTACGGGGCAGTGTCAGTGACGTTGTATTAAAGGGGCAGTGTCAATGTATTAAAGGGGCAGTGTTGCCGTATTAAAGGGACAGTGCCTCTGCATTAAAGGGGCTGTGTTGCTGTATTAAAGGGTCAGTGTTTCTGTATTAAAGGGACAGTTTCGCTGTTCTAAAGGGGCAGTGTGGCTGTATTAAAGGGACAGTGTCGCTGTTCTAAAGGAGCAGTGTCGCTGTATCAAAGGGGTAGTGTAGTTGTATTAATGTGGTAGTGTAGTTGTATTAAAGGGACAGTGTCGCTTTATTAATGGGGCAGTGGCGCTGTATCATAGGGGCAGTGTCTCTGTTCTAAAGGGACAGTGTCACTGTATTAAAGTGACAGTGTCACTGTATTAAAGGTGCAGTGTCGCTGTATTAAAGGTGCAGTGTCGCTGAATTAATGGGGCAGTGTCTCTGTTCTAAAGGGACAGTGTCTCTGTATTAAAGGGAGTGTGTTGCTGTGTTAAAGGGGCAGTGTCAGTGTCACTGTATTAAAGGTTCAGTGTCACTGTAATAAAGGTGCAGTGTCGATGTATTAAAAGGGCAGTGTCGCTGTTTTAAAGGACCAGGGTCGCGGTTCTCAAAGGGCAGTGTCCCTGTTCTAAAGGGGCAGTGTCGCTGTATTAAACGGGCAGTGTCGCAGTTCTAACGGGGCAGTGTTGCTGTATTAGAGGGTCAGTGTTGCTGTATTAAAGGGACAACTTGGCTGTATTAAAGGGGTAGTGTAGTTGTATTAAAGGGGCAGTGTCGCTGTATTAAACGGTCAGTGTCACTGTATTAAAGGGGCAGTGTTGCCATTCTAATGGGACAGTGTCGCTTTTCTAAATGGGCAGTGTTGCAGTTTTAAAGGGTCAGTGTCGCTGTATTTAAGGAGCAGTGTGGCTATTCTAAAGGGACAGTGTCACTTTTCTAAATGGGTAGTGTTGCTCTTTTAAAGGGTCAGTGTCGCTGTATTTAAGTGTCAGTGTCGCTGTATTAAAGGGACAACGTTGCTGTATTAACAGGGTAGTGTAGTTGTATTAGAGGGGCAGTGTCGCTGTATTAAAGGGACAGTGTCACTCTATTAAAGGGGTAGTGTAGTTGTATTAAACGGGCAGTGTCACTGTATTAAAGCGACACTGTTGCTGTATTAAAGGGGCAGTGTCACTATTAAAGTGGTAGGGTCGCTCTTCTAAAGGGGCAGTGTCGTTATTTTAAATGTCGCTGTATTACAGGGACAGTGTCGCTCTATTAAAGGGGCAGTGTCGCTGTGCTAAAGGAGCAGTGTCATTGTATTAAAGGGGTAGTGTTGTTGAATTAAAGTGCTAGTGTAGTTGTATTAAAGGGACAGTGTCGTTTTATTAATGGGGCAGTGGTGCTGTATCATAGGGGCAGTGTCTCTGTATTAAAGGGGCAGTGTCACTATTAAAGGTGCAGTGTCACTGTATTAATGGGGCATTGTCACTGTTCTAAAGGGACAGTGTTGCTGTATTAAAGGGTCAGTGTCGCTGTAATAAAAGGGCAGTGTCGCTGTTCTAAAGTGACAGTGTCTCTGTATTAAAGGGAGTGTGTTGCTGTATTAAAGGGGCAGTATCAGTGACACTATTAAAACGTCAGTGTCACTGTTCTAAAGGGGCATTGTCGCTGTTGTAAAGGGACAGTGTCGCTGTATTAAAGGGGCGGTGTTGCTGTATTAAAGGGACAGAGTCGCTGTATTAAAGGGACAGTGTCGCTGTTCTAAAGGGACAGTGTCGCTGTATCAAAGGGGTAGTGTAGTTGTATTAAAGTGGTAGTGTAGTTGTATTAAAGGGACAGTGTCGCTGTTCTAAAGGAGCAGTGTCATTGTATTAAAGGGACAGTGTCGCTGTTCTAAAGGAGCAGTGTCACTGTATTAAAGGGGTAGTGTTGTTGTATTAAAGTGGTAGTGTAGTTGTATTAAAGGGACAGTGTCACTTTATTAATGGGGCAGTGGCGCTGTATCATAGGGGCAGTGTCTCTGTTTTAAAGGGGCAGTGTCACTGTATTAAAGGTGCAGTGTCTCTGTATTAATGGGGCATTGTCACTGTTCTAAAGGGACAGTGTTGCTGTATTAAAGGGTCAGTGTCGCTGTAATAAAAGGGCAGTGTCGCTGTTCTAAAGTGACAGTGTCTCTGTATTAAAGGGAGTGTGTTGCTGTATTAAAGGAGCAGGGTCGCTCTTCTAAAGTGGCAGTGTCGTTATTTTAAATGTCGCTTTATTACAGGGACAGTGTCGCTGTATTAAAGGGGCAGTGTCGCTGTGCTAAAGAGGCAGTGTCGCTCTTCTAAAGTGGCAGTGTCGCTGTTCTATATGCCCTCTGCATTAAAGGGACACTGTTGCTGTATTAAAGGGTCAGTGTCTCTGTATTAAAGCAACAGTGTCACAGTTCTAAATGGGCAGTGTCGCTGTATTAAAGGGTCAGTGTCGCTGTTCTAAAGGAGCAGTATGGCTGTATTAAAGGGACAGTGTCGCTGTTCTAAAGGAGCAGTGTCACTGTATTAAAGGGGTAGTGTTGTTGTATTAAAGGGACAGTGTCGTTTTATTAATAGGGCAGTGGCGCTGTATCATAGAGGCAGTGTCTCTGTTTTAATGGGGCAGTGTCACTGTATTAAAGGTGCAGTGTTGCTGTATTAATGGGGCATTGTCACTGTTCTAAAGGGACAGTGTTGCTGCATTAAAGGGTCAGTGTCGCTGTAATAAAAGGGCAATGTCACTGTTCTAAAGTGACAGTGTCTCTGTATTAAAGGGAGTGTGTTGCTGTATTAAAGGGGCAGTGTCACTGTTCTAAAGGGGCATTGTCGCTGTTGTAAAGGGACAGTGTCGCTGTATTAAAGGGGCGGTGTTGCTATATTAAAGGGACAGAGTCGCTGTAATATAGGGGCAGTGTCGCTGTTCTAAAGGGGCAGTGTTGCTGTTGTAAAGGGAAGTGTCACTGTATTAAAGGGTCAGTGTCGCTGTAATAAAAGGACAGTGTCTCTGTTCTAAAGTGACAGTCTCTGTATAAAAGGGAGTGTGTTGCTGTATTAAAGCGGCAGTGTCAGTGACACTATTAAAAGATCAGTGTCACTGTTCTAAAGGGACAGTGTTGCTGTTGTAAAGGGACAGTGTTGCTGTATTAAGGGGGCGGTGTTGCTGTATTAAAGGGACAGAGTCGCTGTAATATAGGGGCAGTGTCGCTGTTCTAAAGGGGCAGTGTTGCTGCTCTAATTGTCGCTGTATTAAAGGGACAACGTCGATGTACTACAGGGGTAGTGTAGTTGTATTAAAGGGACAGTGTCGCTGTATAAAAGGGGCAGTGTCGCTGTATAAATGGGGCTGCGTTGCTGTTCTAAAGGGACATTTTGCTGTATTAAAGGTAGAGTGTCGCAGTTCTAAAGGGTCAGTGACGCTGTATTAAAAGGATAGTGTAGTTGTATTAAAGGGGCAGTGTTGCTGTATTAAAGGGACAGTGTCGCTGTATTAAAGGGTCAGTGTTACTGTATTAAAGAGGCAGTGTTGCTGTTCTAAAGGGGCAGTGTCGCTGTATTAAAGGGGCAGTGTTACTCTTCTCAAGGTGCAGTGTCGTTGTATTAAACTGTCAGTGTCGCTGTATTAAAAGGACAACGTCACTGTATTAGCGGGGCAGTGTCGCTGTATTAGGGGGACACTGTTGCTGTATTAAAGGGGCAGTGTCACTGTATTAAAGGGGCAGGGTCCCTCTTCTAAAGGGGCCATGTCGTTGTTCTAAATGTCGCTGTATTAAAAGGATAGTGTCGCTGTATTAAAGGGGCAGTGTCGCCGTATTAAAGGGGCAGTGTCACTGTGTTAAAGAGGCAGTGTCGCTCTTCAAAGGGGAGTGTCGCTGTATTAAAGGAACAGTGTCCCTGTATTAAACGGTCAGTATCTCTGTTCTAAAGGGCAGTGTCGCTGTTCTAAAGGGGCAGTATCACTGTTCCAAAGGGACAGTGTTGCTGTTTTAAAGGGACGGTGTCGCAGTTCTAAAGGAGCAGTGTCGCTGTATTAAAGTGAAAGTGTCACTGTATTAAAGGTGCAGTGTCGCTGTATTAAATGGGCAGTGTCACAGTTCTAAAGGTACAGTGTCGCTGTATTTAAGGGGCAATGTCGCTGTTCTGAAGGGACAGTGTCACTGTATTAATGGGAGACTGTTACTGTATTAAAGGGCCAGTGTCAGTATCGCTATATTAAAGGGGCAATGTCGCTGTTCTAAAGGGACAGTGTCGCTATATTAAAGGGGTAGTGTAGTTGTATTAAACGGGCAGTTTCGCTGTATTAGAGGGGCAGTGTCGCAGTTCTAAAGGGACAGTGTTCCTGTATTAACGGGGTACTGTAGTTGTATTAAATGAGCAGTTTCGCTGTATTAGAGGGGCAGTGTCACTGTATTAAAGTGGCAGTGTTACTTTCTAAACGGGCAGTTTCACTGTATTAAAGGGACAGTGTCTCTGTATTAAAGGGGTAGTGTAGTTGTATTAAATGGGCAGTTTCGCTGTATTAGAGGGGCAGTGTCGCTGTTCTAACGGAACATTGTCGCTGTTTTAAAGGGACAATGTCGCTGCAATAAAGGGGCAGTGTCGCTGTTCTAGACCAGCAGTGTCGCTGTTCTAAAGGGACAGTGTGGCTGTATTAAAGGGACAGTATCGCTGCATTAAAGGTACAGCATCGCTGTATTGAACAGGTAGTGTAGTTGTATTAAAGGGGCAGCGTTGCTGTATTAAAGGTTCAGTGCCGCTGTATTAATGGGGTAGTTTAGTTGTATTAAAGGGGCAGTGTCGCTGTATTAAAGGGACAGTGTCACTGATTTAAAGGGGCAGCATCACTGTTCTCAAGGGTCAGTCTCGCTGTTTTAAATGTCGCTGTATTAAAGGGACAGTATCACTGTATTAAAGGGGCCGTGTCATCGTATTAAAGGGGCAGTGTCGCTGTGTTAAAGAGGCAATGTCGCTCTTCTAAAGGGGCAGTGTTGATGTATTAAAGGAGCAGTGTCGCTGTATGAAACGGTCAGTGTCCCTGTAATATAAGGGCACTGTCACTGTATTAAAGGGGCAGTGTCGCTGTATTAAAGCGTCGGTGTCGCTTTATTAAAGGAGGATGTCGCTGTATTAAAGGGGTGGTGCCTCTTTTTTAAAGGGGAGGTGTTGCTGTTCTAAACCGGCAGTGTCGCTGTTCTAAAGGGACAGTGTCGCTGCATTAAAGGCACAGCATCGCTGTATTGAACGGGTTGTGTAGTTGTATTAAAGGGGCAATGTCGCTTTATTAAAGGGACGGTATCGCAGTATTAAATGGATGGTCACTATTTTAAAGGGGCGGTGTCGCTGTTCTAAACCGGCAGTGTCGCTGTTCTAACGGAACATTGTCGCTGTTTTAAAGGGACAGTGTCGCTGCATTAAAGGGGCAGTGTCGCTGTTCTAAACCAGCAATGTCGCTGTTCTAAAGGGACAGTGTGGCTGTATTAAAGGGACAGTATCGTTGCATTAAAGGTACAGCATCGCTGTATTGAACGGGTAGTGTAGTTGTATTAAAGGGGCAGCGTAGCTGTATTAAAGGTTCAGTGCCGCTGTATTAATGGGGTAGTTTAGTTGTATTAAAGGGGCAGTGTTGTGTATTAAAGGGACTGTGTCGCTGTATTAAATGGACAATGTCGCTGTATTAAAGGGGTAGTGTAGTTGTATTAATGGGTCAGTGTAACTGTATTGAAGGGACAGTGTCGCTGCATTAAAGGGGCAGTTTCGCTGTTCTAAAGGGGCAGTGTCGCTATTCTAAAGGGGCAGTGTCGCTGTATTAAAGGGACAGTAGTGCAGCATTAAAGGGACAGCGTTGCTGTATTAAAGGGGTAGTGTAGTTGTATTATAGGGGCAGTGTCGCTTTATTAATCTGACAGTGTCACTGTCTTAATGATGCAGTGTCACTGTTCCAAAGTGACAGTGTCGCTGTATGAAAGGGGCAGTGTCACTGTATTAAAGGGGCAGTGTCTCTGTATTAAAGGGGCAGTGTCGCTGTTCTAAAGGAACAATACCTCTATATTAAAGGGAGAGTGTTGCTGTATTACGGGGCAGTGTCAGTGACGTTGTATTAAAGGGGCAGTGTCACTGTATTAAAGGGGCAGTGTTGCCGTATTAAAGGGACAGTGCCTCTGCATTAAAGGGGCTGTGTTGCTGTATTAAAGGGTCAGTGTCTCTGTATTAAAGGGACAGTGTGGCTGTTCTAAAGGGGCAGTGTCAATGTATTAAAGCACAGTGTCACTGTTCTAAAGGAGCAGTGTCGCTGTATCAAAGGGGTAGTGTAGTTGTATTAAAGTGGTAGTGCAGTTGTATTAAAGGGACAGTGTCGCTTTTCTAAATGGGCAGTGCTGCTCTTTTAAAGGGTCAGTGTCGCTGTATTTAAGTGTCAGTGTCGCTGTATTAAAGGGACAATGTCACTGTATTAAAGGGGTAGTGTAGTTGTATTAAAGGGGCAGTGTCGCTGTATTAAAGCGACACTTGCTGTATTAAAGGGGCAGTGTCACTGTATTAAAGTGGCAGGGTCGCTCTTCTAAAGGGGCAGTGTCGTTATTTTAAATGTCGCTGTATTACAGGGACAGTGTCGCTCTATTAAAGGGGCAGTGTCGCTGTGCTAAAGAGGCAGTGTCGCTCTTCTAAAGTGGCAGTGTCGCTGTTCTATATGCCCTCTGCATTAAAGGGACACTGTTGCTGTATTAAAGGGTCAGTGTCTCTGTATTAAAGCAACAGTGTCACTGTTCTAAAGGAGTAGTGTGGCTGTATTAAAGGGACAGTGTCGCTGTTCTAAAGGAGCAGTGTCACTGTATTCAAGGGACAGTGTTGTTGTATTAAAGTGGTAGTGTAATTGTATTAAAGGGACAGTGTCGTTTTATTAATGGGGCAGTGGCGCTGTATCATAGGGGCAGTGTCACTGTATTAAAGGTGCAGTGTCGCTGTATTAATGGGGCAGTGTCTCTGTTCTAAAGGGACAGTGTCTCTGTATTAAAGGGAGTGTGTTGCTGTGTTAAAGGGGCAGTGTCAGTGACACTCTATTAAAGGGGGCAGTGTCACTGTAATAAAGGTGCAGTGTCGATGTATTAAAAGCGCAGTGTCGCTGTTTCAAAGGACCTGCGTCACGGTTCTCAAGGGGCAGTGTCCCTGTTCTAAAGGGGCAGTGTTGCTGTATTAAACGGGCTGTGTCGCAGTTCTAACGGGGCAGTGTTGCTGTATTAGAGGGTCAGTGTTGCTGTATTAAAGGGACAACTTGGCTGTATTAAAGGGGTAGTGTAGTTGTATTAAAGGGTCAGTGTCGCTGTATTAAACGGTCAGTGTTACTGTATTAAAGGGGCAGTGTTGCCATTCTAAAGGGACAGTGTCGCTTTTCTAAATGGGCAATGTTGCTGTTTTAAAGGGTCAGTGTCGCTGTATTTAAGTGTCAGTGTCGCTGTATTAAAGGGACAACGTTGCTGTATTAACGGGGTAGTGTAGTTGTATTAGAGGGGCTGTGTCACTGTATTAAAGGGACAATGTCACTGTATTAAAGGGGTAGTGTAGTTGTATTAAAGGGGCAGTGTCGCTGTATTAAAGCGACACTGTTGCTGTATTAAAGGGGCAGTGTCACTGTATTAAAGTGGCAGGGTCGCTCTTCTAAAGGGGCAGTGTTATTTTAAATGTCGCTGTATTACAGGGACAGTGTCGCTCTATTAAAGGGGCAGTGTCGCTGTGCTAAAGAGGCAGTGTCGCTCTTCTAAAGTGGCAGTGTCGCTGTTCTATATGCCCTCTGCATTAAAGGGACACTGTTGCTGTATTAAAGGGTCAGTGTCTCTGTATTAAAGCAACAGTGTCACTGTTCTAAAGGAGTAGTGTGGCTGTATTAAAGGGACAGTGTCGCTGTTCTAAAGGAGCAGTGTCACTGTATTCAAGGGACAGTGTTGTTGTATTAAAGTGGTAGTGTAATTGTATTAAAGGGACAGTGTCGTTTTATTAATGGGGCAGTGGCGCTGTATCATAGGGGCAGTGTCACTGTATTAAAGGTGCAGTGTCGCTGTATTAATGGGGCAGTGTCTCTGTTCTAAAGGGACAGTGTCTCTGTATTAAAGGGAGTGTGTTGCTGTGTTAAAGGGGCAGTGTCAGTGACACTCTATTAAAGGGGGCAGTGTCACTGTAATAAAGGTGCAGTGTCGATGTATTAAAAGCGCAGTGTCGCTGTTTCAAAGGACCTGCGTCACGGTTCTCAAGGGGCAGTGTCCCTGTTCTAAAGGGGCAGTGTTGCTGTATTAAACGGGCTGTGTCGCAGTTCTAACGGGGCAGTGTTGCTGTATTAGAGGGTCAGTGTTGCTGTATTAAAGGGACAACTTGGCTGTATTAAAGGGGTAGTGTAGTTGTATTAAAGGGTCAGTGTCGCTGTATTAAACGGTCAGTGTTACTGTATTAAAGGGGCAGTGTTGCCATTCTAAAGGGACAGTGTCGCTTTTCTAAATGGGCAATGTTGCTGTTTTAAAGGGTCAGTGTCGCTGTATTTAAGTGTCAGTGTCGCTGTATTAAAGGGACAACGTTGCTGTATTAACGGGGTAGTGTAGTTGTATTAGAGGGGCTGTGTCACTGTATTAAAGGGACAATGTCACTGTATTAAAGGGGTAGTGTAGTTGTATTAAAGGGGCAGTGTCGCTGTATTAAAGCGACACTGTTGCTGTATTAAAGGGGCAGTGTCACTGTATTAAAGTGGCAGGGTCGCTCTTCTAAAGGGGCAGTGTTATTTTAAATGTCGCTGTATTACAGGGACAGTGTCGCTCTATTAAAGGGGCAGTGTCGCTGTGCTAAAGAGGCAGTGTCGCTCTTCTAAAGTGGCAGTGTCGCTGTTCCATATGCCCTTTGCATTAAAGGGACACTGTTGCTGTATTAAAGGGACAGTGTCTCTGTATTAAAGCAACAGTGTCACTGTTCTAAAGGGACAGTGTCGCTGTATTAATGGGTCAGTGTCGCTGTTCTAAAGGAGCAGTGTGGCTGTATTAAAGGGACAGTGTCGCTGATCTAAAGGAGCAGTGTCACTGTATTAAAGGGGTAGTGTTGTTGTATTAAAGTGGTAGTGTAGTTGTATTAAAGGGACAGTGTCATTTTATTAATGGGGCAGTGGCGCTGTATCATAAGGGCAGTGTCTCTGTTTTAAAGGGGCAGTGTCACTGTATTAAAGGTGCAGTGTCGATGTATTAATGGGGCATTGTCACTGTTCTAAAGGGAGTGTTGTTGTTGTAAAGGGACAGTGTCACTGTATTAAAGTGGCGGTGTTGCTGTATTAAAGGGACAGAGTTGCTGTAATATAGGGGCAGTGTCGCTGTTCTAAAGGGGCAGTGTTGCTGCTCTAATTGTCGCTGTATTAAAGGGACAACGTCGATGTACTACAGGGGTAGTGTCGCTGTATTAAAGGGACAGCATCACTGTATTAAAGAGGCATTGTCGTCGTATTAAAGGGCAGTGTCGCTGTGTTAAAGAGGCAATGTCGCTCTTCTAAAGGAGCAGTGTCGCTGTATTAAACGGTCAGTGTCTCTGTAATATAAGGGCACTGACACTGTATTAAAGGGGCAGTGTCGCTGTATTAAAGCGTCGGTGTCGCTTTATTAAAGTTGGATGTCGCTGTATTAAAGGGGTGGTGCCTTTTTTTAAAGGGGAGGTGTCGCTGTTCTAAACCGGTAGTGTCGCTGTTCTAAAGGGACAGTGTCGCTGCATTAAAGGCACAGCATCGCTGTATTGAACAGGTTGTGTAGTTGTATTAAAGGGGCAATGTCGCTTTATTAAAGGTTCAGTGCCGCTGTATTAATGGGGTACTTTAGTTGTATTAAAGGGGCAGTGTTGCTGTATTAAAGGGACTGTATCACTATTAAATGGACAACGCCGCTGTATTAAAGGGGTAGTGTAGTTGTATTGAAGGGTCAGTGTCGCTGTATTAAACGGTCAGTGTCGCTGTATTAAAGGGGCAGTGTTGCTATTCTAAAGGGACAGTGTCGCTTTTCTAAATGGGCAGTGTTGCTCTTTTAAAGGGTCAGTGTCGCTGTATTTAAGTGTCAGTGTCGCTGTATTAAAGGGACAACGTTGCTGTATTAACGGGGTAGTGTAGTTGTATTAGAAGGGCAGTGTCACTGTATTAAAGGGACAATGTCACTGTATTAAAGGGGTAGTGTAGTTGTATTAAAGGGGCAGTGTCGCTGTATTAAAGCGACACTGTTGCTGTATTAAAGGGGCAGTGTCACTATTAAAGTGGCAGGGTCGCTGTTTTAAAGGGGCAGTGTCGTTGTATTTAAGTGTCAGTGTCGCTGTATTAAAGGGACAACGCTGCTGTATTAACGGGGTAGTGTAGTTGTATTAAAGGGACAGTGTCGCTGTATTAAAGGGACAGTGTCGCTGTATTAAAGGGACAGTATCACTGTATTAAAGGGGCATTGTCGCTGTATAATACGGGCAGTGTCAATGTTCTAAAGGGGCAGTGTCACTGTATTAAAGGGGCAGTGTCACTGTATTAAAGCGACACTGTTGCTGTATTAAAGGGGCGGTGTCACTGTATTAAAGTGGCAGGGTCGCTCTTCTAAAGGGGCAGTGTCGTTATTTTAAATGTCGCTGTATTACAGGGACAGTGTTGCTCTATTAAAGGGGCAGTGTCGCTGTGCTAAAGAGGCAGTGTCGCCCTTCTAAAGTGGCAGTGTCGCTGTTCTGTATGCCCTCTGCATTAAAGGGACACTTGCTGTATTAAAGCGTCAGTGTCTCTGTATTAAAGCAACAGTGTCACTGTTGTAAAGGAGCAGTGTCGCTGTATTAATGGGTCAGTGTCGCTGTTCTAAAGGAGCAGTGTGGCTGTATTAAAGGGACAGTGTCGCTGTTCTAAAGGAGCAGTGTCATTGTATTAAAGGGACAGTGTCGCTGTTCTAAAGGAGCAGTGTCACTGTATTAAAGAGGTAGTGTTGTTGTATTAAAGTGGTAGTGTAGTTGTATTAAAGGGACAGTGTCGTTTTATTAATGGGGCAGTGGCGCTGTATCATAAGGGCAGTGTCTCTGTTTTAAAGGGGCAGTGTCACTGTATTAAAGGTGCAGTGTCGCTGTATTAATGGGGCATTGTCACTGTTCTAAAGGGACAGTGTTGCTGTATTAAAGGGTCAGTGTCGCTGTAATAAAAGGGCAGTGTCGCTGTTCTAAAGTGACAGTGTCTCTGTATTAAAGGGAGTGTGTTGCTGTATTAAAGGGGCAGTGTCAGTGACACTATTAAAAGGTCAGTGTCACTGTTCTAAAGGGGCATTGTCGCTGTTGTAAAGGGACAGTGTGGCTGTATTAAAGGGGCGGTATTGCAGTATTAAAGGGACAGAGTCGCTGTAATATAGGGGCAGTGTCGCTGTTCTAAAGGGGCAGTGTTGCTGTTGTAAAGGGAAGTGTCGCTGTATTAAAGGGTCAGTGTCGCTGTAATAAAAGGACAGTGTCTCTGTTCTAAAGTGACAGTGTCTCTGTATAAAAGGGAGTGTGTTGCTGTATTAAAGCCGCAGTGTCAGTGACACTATTAAAAGATCAGTGTCACTGTTCTAAAGGGACAGTGTTGCTGTTGTAAAGGGACAGTGTTGCTGTATTAAAGGGGCGGTGTTGCTGTATTAAAGGGACAGAGTCGCTGTAATATAGGGGCAGTGTCGCTGTTCTAAAGGGGCAGTGTTGCTGCTCTAATTGTCGCTGTATTAAAGGGACAACCTCGATGTACTACAGGGGTAGTGTAGTTGTATTAAAGGGACAGTGTCGCTGTATTAAAGGGACTGTGTCGCTGTATTAAAGGGACAGTGTCACTGTATAAAAGGGGCAGTGTCGCTGTATAATAGGGGCAGTGTCAATGTTCTAAAGGGGCAGTGTCACTGTATTAAAGGGGCAGCGTTGCTCTTCTAAAGGGACTGTTTGCTGTATTAAAGGTAGAGTGTTGCAGTTCTAAAGGGTCAGTGACGCTGTATAAAAAGGATAGTGTGGTTGTTTTAAAGGGGCAGTGTTGCTGTATTAAAGGGACAGTGTCGTTGTATTAAAGGGTCAGTGTCGCTGTATTAAAGGGGCAGTGTTACTGTTCTCAAGATGCAGTGTCGTTGTATTAAAGTGTCAGTGTCGCTGTATTAAAAGGTCAACGTCGTTGTATTAAAGGGGTAGTGTAGTTGTATTAAATGGGCAGTTTCGCTGTATTAGAGGGGCAGTGTCGCTGTATTAAAGTGGCAGTGTTACTTTCTAAACGGGCATTTTTACTGTATTAAAGGGACAGTGTCTCTGTATTAAAGGGGTGGTGTCACTGTTCTAAACCGGCAGTGTCGCAGTTCTAAAGGGACAGTGTCGCTGTATTGAAGGGACAGCGTCGCTCCATTAAAGGCATAACATTGCTGTATTGAACATGTAGTGTGGTTGTATTAAAGGGGCAGAGTCGCTGTATTAAAGGGACAGTGTCGCTGATTTAAAGGAGCAGCATCACTGTTCTCAAGGGTCAGTCTCGCTGTTTTAAATGTCGCTGTATTAAAGGGACAGTATCACTGTATTAAAGGTGCTGTGTCGTCATATTAAAGGGGCAGTGTCGCTGTGTTAAAGAGGCAATGTCGCTCTTCTAAAGGGGCAGTGTTGATGTATTAAAGGAGCAGTGTCGCTGTATTAAACGGTCAGTGTCCCTGTAATATAAGGGCACTGTCACTGTATTAAAGGGCAGTGTCACTGTATTAAAGGCACAGCATCGCTGTATTGAACATGTTGTGTAGTTGTATTAAAGGGGCAGTGTCGCTTTATTAAAGGGACGGTGTCGCTGTATTAAAGGGGTGGTCACTATTTTAAAGGGGCGGTGTCGCTGTTCTAAACCGGCAGTGTCGCTGTTCTAACGGAACATTGTCGCTGTTTTAAAGGGACAGTGTCGCTGCATTAAAGGGGCAGTGTCGCTGTATTAAAGGGACAATGTCGCTATATTAAAGGGGTAGTGTAGTTGTATTAAAGGGGCAGTGTCGCTGTATTAAAGCGACACTGTTGCTATATTATAGGGGCAGTGTCACTATATTAAAGTGGCAGGGTCGCTCTTCTAAAGAGGCGGTGTCGTTATTTTAAATGTCGCTGTATTATAGGGACAGTGTCGCTGTATTAAAGGGACAGTGTCGCTGTCCTAAAGGAGCAGTGTGGCTGTATTAAAGGGACAGTGTCACTGTTCTAAAGGAGCAGTGTCACTGTATTAAAGGGGTAGTGTTGTTGTATTAAAGTGGTAGTGTAGTTGTATTACAGGGACAGTGTCGTTTTATTAATGGGGCAGTGTCGCTGTATCATAGGGGCAGTGTCACTGTATTAAAGGTGCAGTGTCGCTGTATTAATGGGGCATTGTCACTGTTCTAAAGGGACAGTGTTGCTGTATTAAAGGGTCAGTGTCGCTGTAATAAAAGGGCAGTGTCTCTATTCTAAAGTGACAGTGTCTCTGTATTAAAGGGAGTGTGTTGCTGTATTAAAGGGGCAGTGTCACTGTTCTAAAGGGACAGTGTTGCTGTATTAAGGGGTCAGTGTCGCTGTAATAAAAGGGCAGTGTCTCTGTTCTAAAGTGACAGTGTATCTGTATTAAAGGGAGTGTGTTGCTGTATTAAAGGGGCAGTGTCAGTGACACTATTAAAAGGTCAGTGTCACTGTTCTAAAGGGGCATTGTCGTTGTTGTAAAGGGACAGTATTGCTGTATTAAAGGGGCAGTGTCCCTGTAATATAGGGGCAGTGTCACTGTATTAAAGGGGCATTGCCGTTGTATAAAAGGGACATTATCTTTGTTCTAAAGGGGCAGTGTCGCTGTATTAAACACGCAGTGTTGCTGTTCTCAAGGGGCAGTGTTTCCTGTTCTAAAGGGACAGTGTTGCTGCATTAAAGGCACAGCATCACTGTATTGAATGGGTCGTGTAGTTGTATTAAAGGGGCAGTGTTTCTGTATTAAAGGTTCAGTGTCACTGTATTAAAGGGGTAGTTTCGTTCTATTAAAGGGGCAGTGTCTCTGTATTAAAGGGGCAGTGTCGCTGTTCTAAAGGAACAATATCTCTATATTAAAGGGAGAGTGTTGCTGTATTACGGGGCAGTGTCAGTGACGTTGTATTAAAGGGGCAGTGTCACTGTATTAAAGGGGCAGTTTTGCCGTATTAAAGGAACAGTGCCTCCGCATTAAAGGGGCTGTGTTGCTGTATTAAAGGGTCAGTGTCTCTGTATTAAAGGGACAGTGTGGCTGTTCTAAAGGGGCAGTGTGGCTGTATTAAAGGGACAGTGTCGCTGTTCTAAAGGAGCAGTGTCGCTGTATCAAAGGGGTGGTGTAGTTGTATTAAAGGGGTAGTGTAGTTGTATTAAAGTGGTAGTGTAGTTGTATTAAAGGGACAGTGTCGCCTTATTAATGGGGCAGTGGCGCTGTATCATAGGGACAGTGTCTCTGTATTAAAGGGAGTGTGTTGCTGTGTTAAAGGGGCAGTGTCAGTGACACTCTATTAAAGGGGGCAGTGTCACTGTAATAAAGGTGCAGTGTCGATGTATTAAAAGGGCAGTGTCGCTGTTTAAAAGGTCCAGCATCGCGGTTCTCAAGGGGCAGTGTCCCTGTTCTAAAGGGGCAGTGTCGCTGTATTAAACGGGCAGTGTCGCAGTTCTAACGGGGCAGTGTTGCTGTATTAGAGGGTCAGTATTGCTGTATTAAAGGGACAACTTGGCTGTATTAAAGGGGTAATGTAGTTGTATTAAAGGGTCAGTGTCGCTGTATTAAACGGTCAGTGTCACTGTATTAAAGGGGCAGTGTTGCTATTCTAAAGGGACAGTGTCGCTTTTCTAAATGGGCAGTGTTGCTCTTTTAAAGGGTCAGTGTCGCTGTATTTAAGTGTCAGTGTCGCTGTATTAAAGGGACAACGTTGCTGTATTAACAGGGTAGTGTAGTTGTATTAGAGGGGCAGTGTCACTGTATTAAAGCGACACTGTTGCTGTATTAAAGGGGCAGTGTCACTGTATTAAAGTGGCAGGGTCGCTCTTCTAAAGGGGCAGTGTCGTTATTTTAAATGTCGCTGTATTAAAGGGACAACTTGGCTGTATTAAAGGGGTAGTGTAGTTGTATTAAAGGGGCAGTGTCACTGTATTAAACGGTCAGTGTCGCTATATTAAAGGGACAGTGTTGCTATTCTAAAGGGACAGTGTCGCTTTTTTAAATGGTCAGTGTCACTGTATTTAAGTATCAGTGTCGCTGCATTAAAGGGACAACGTTGATGTATTAACGGGGTAATGTAATTGTATTAGAGGGGCAGTGTCGCTGTATTAAAGGGACAATGTCACTATTAAAGGGGTAGTGTAGTTGTATTAAAGGGGCACTGTCGCTGTATTAAAGCGACACTGTTGCTGTATTAAAGGGGTAGTGTCACTATTAAAGTGGCAGGGTCGTTCTTCTAAAGAGGTGGTGTCGTTATTTTAAATGTTGCTGTATTACAGGGACAGTGTCGCTGTTCTAAAGGAGCAGTGTGGCTGTATTAAAGGGACAGTGTCACTGTTCTAAAGGAGCAGTGTCACTGCATTACGTGGGTAGTGTTGTCGTATTAAAGTGGTAGTGTAGTTGTATTACAGGGACAGTGTCGCTTTATTAATGGGGCAGTGTCACTGTATCATAGGGGCAATGTCTCTGTTCTAAAGGGTCAGTGTCACTGTATTAAAGGTGCAGTGTCGCTGTATTAATGGGGCATTGTCACTGTTCTAAAGGGACAGTGTTGCTGTATTAAAGGGTCAGTGTCGCTATAATAAAAGGGCAGTGTCTCTGTTCTAAAGTGACAGTGTATCTGTATTAAAGGGAGTGTGTTGCTGTATTAAAGTGTCAGTGACACTATTAAAAGTTCAGTGTCACTGTTCTAAAGGGGCATTGTCGTTGTTGTAAAGGGACAGTGTCGCTGTATTAAAGGGTCAGTATTGCTGTATTAAAGGGGCAGTGTCCCTGTAATATAGGGGCAGTGTCACAGTATTAAAGAGGCAGTGCCGTTGTATTAAAGGGACATTATCTTTGTTCTAAAGGGGCAGTGTCGCTGTTTTAAACAGGCAGTGTTGCTGTTCTCAAGGGGCAGTGTTTCCTGTTCTAAAGGGACAGTGTCGCTGCATTAAAGGCACAGCATCGCTGTATTGAACGGGTAGTGTAGTTGTATTAAAGGGGCAGTGTTGCTGTATTAAAGGTCCATTGTCGCTGTATTAAAGGGAGAGTGTTGCTGTATTAAATGGACAGAGTCACTGTAATATAGGGGCAGTGTCGCTGTTCTAAAGGGGCAGTGTTGCTGCTCTAATTGTCGCTGCATTAAAGGTACAGTGTCGCTGCATTAAAGGTGCGGTGTTGCTGTATTAAAGGCATAGAGTCGCTGTATAAAAGGGGCAGTGTCGCTGTTCTAAAGGGGCAGTGTCGATGTTCTAAAGAGGCAGTGTCACTGTATTAAAGGGGCAGCATTGCTGTTCTAAAGGGACAGTTTGCTGTATTAAAGGTAGAGTGTCGCAGTTCTAAAGGGTCAGTGACGCTGTATTAAAAGGATAGGGTAGTTGTATTAAAGGGGCAGTGTTGCTGTATTAAAGGGACAGTGTCACTGTATTAAAGGGTCAGTGTCGCTGTATTAAAGGGGCAGTGTTACTGTTCTCAAGGGGCAGTGTCGTTGTATTAAAGTGTCAGTGTCGCTGCATTAAAGGGGTAGTGTAGTTGTATTAAAGGGGCAGAGTCGCTGTATTAAAGGGACATTGTTGCGGTGTTAAAGGGGTAGGGTCACTATGAAAGGAGCAAGGTCGCTCAGCTAAAGGGGCAGTGTCGCTGTTGTAAATGTCGCTGCATTATAGGGACATTGTCGCTATATAAAAAGGACAACGTCGCTGTATTAAAGGGGTAGTGTAGTTGCATTAATGGGTCAGTGTCATTGTATTAAAGGGACAGTGTCACTGAATGAAAGGGGTGGTGTCGCTGTTCTAAAGGGGCAATGTCGCTGTTTTAAAGTTACAGTGGCGCAGCATTAAAGTGACAGTGTCACTGTATTAATGGTGCTGTGCTGATGTACTAATGGGGCAGTGTCAATGTTCCAAAGTGACAGTGTCGCTGTATGAAAGGGGCAGTGTCGCTGTATTAAAGGGGCAGTGTTGCTGTTCTAAAGGAACAATATCTCTATATTAAAGGGAGAGTGTTGCTGTATTAAAGGGGCAGTGTCAGTGACGTTGTATTAAAGGGGCAGTGTCGCTGTATTAAAGGGGCAGTGTCACTGTATTAAAGGGACAGTGTCGCTATATTAAAGGGGTAGTGTAGTTGTATTAATGGGACAGTGTTGCTGTATTAAAAGGACAGTGTCGCTGCATTAAAGGGGTAGTGTAGTTGTATTAAAGGGGCAGAGTCACTGTATTAAAGGGACATTGTTGCGGTGTTAAAGGGGTAGGGTCACTGTATGAAAGGAGCAAGGTCGCTCAGCTAAAGGGGCAGTGTCGCTGTTGTAAATGTCACTGCATTATAGGGACATTGTCGCTATATAAAAAGGACAACGTCGCTGTATTAAAGGGGTAGTGTAGTTGCATTAATGGGTCAGTGTCATTGTATTAAAGGGACAGTGTCACTGAATGAAAGGGGTGTTGTCGCTGTTCTAAAGGGGCAATATCGCTGTATTAAAGTTACAGTGGGGCAGCATTAAAGTGACAGTGTCACTGTATTAATGGTGCTGTGCTGATGTACTAATGGGGCAGTGTCACTGTTCCAAAGTGACAGTGTCGCTGTATGAAAGGGGCAGTGTCGCTGTATTAAAGGGGCAGTGTTGCTGTTCTAAAGGAACAATATCTCTATATTAAAGGGAGAGTGTTGCTGTATTAAAGGGGCAGTGTCAGTGACGTTGTATTAAAGGGGCAGTGTCGTATTAAAGGCGCAGTGTCGCTGTATTAAAGGGACAGTGTCGCTATATTAAAGGGGTAGTGTAGTTGTATTAATGGGACAGTGTTGCTGTATTAAAAGGACAGTGTCGCTGCATTAAAGGGGTAGTGTAGTTGTATTAAAGGGGCAGAGTCGCTGTATTAAAGGGACATTGTTGCGGTGTTAAAGGGGTAGGGTCACTGTATGAAAGGAGCAAGGTCGCTCATCTAAAGGGGCAGTGTCGCTGTTGTAAATGTCGCTGTATTAAAGGGACATTGTTGCTGTATAAAAGGGACAACGTCGCTGTATTAAAGGGGTAGTGTAGTTGTATTAATGGGTCAGTGTCATTGTATTAAAGGGACAGTGTCACTGAATGAAAGGGGTGTTGTCGCTGTTCTAAAGGGGCAATGTCGCTGTATTAAAGGGACAGTGGTGCAGCATTAAAGTGACAGTGTCACTGTATTAATGGTGCTGAGTTGATGTACTAATGGGGCAGTGTCACTGTTCCAAAGTGACAGTGTCGCTGTATTAAAGGGGCAGTGTTGCTGTTCTAAAGGAACAATATCTCTATATTAAAGGGAGAGTGTTGCTGTATTAAAGGGGCAGTGTCAGTGACGTTGTATTAAAGGGGCAGTGTCGCTGTATTAAAGGGGCAGTGTCGCCGTATTAAAGGGACAGTGCCTCTGCTATAAAGGGACAGTGCTGCTGTATTAAAGGGTCAGTGTCTCTGTATTAAAGGGACAGTGTCACTGTTCTAAAGGGGCAGTGTCGCTGTATTAAAGTGGCATTGTTGCTGTATTAAAGGGGCAATGTTGCTGTTCTAAAGGGGTAATGTTGTTGTGTTAAAGTGGTAGTGTAGTTGTATTAAAGGGACAGTGTTGCTTTATTAATGGGGCAGTGTCACTGTATCCTAGGGGCAGTCTCTCTGTTTTAAAGGGTCAGTGTCGCTGTATTAAACGGTCAGTGTCGCTGTATTAAAGGGGCAGTGTTGCTATTCTAAAGGGACAGTGTCGCTTTTCTAAATGGGCAGTGTTGCTCTTTTAAAGGGTCAGTGTCGCTGTATTTAAGTGTCAGTGTCGCTGTATTAAAGGGACAACGTTGCTGTATTAACGGGGTAGTGTAGTTGTATTAGAAGGGCAGTGTCACTGTATTAAAGGGACAATGTCACTGTATTAAAGGGGTAGTGTAGTTGTATTAAAGGGGCAGTGTCGCTGTATTAAAGCGACACTGTTGCTGTATTAAAGGGGCAGTGTCACTATTAAAGTGGCAGGGTCGCTGTTTTAAAGGGGCAGTGTCGTTGTATTTAAGTGTCAGTGTCGCTGTATTAAAGGGACAACGCTGCTGTATTAACGGGGTAGTGTAGTTGTATTAAAGGGACAGTGTCGCTGTATTAAAGGGACAGTGTCGCTGTATTAAAGGGACAGTATCACTGTATTAAAGGGGCATTGTCGCTGTATAATACGGGCAGTGTCAATGTTCTAAAGGGGCAGTGTCACTGTATTAAAGGGGCAGTGTCACTGTATTAAAGCGACACTGTTGCTGTATTAAAGGGGCGGTGTCACTGTATTAAAGTGGCAGGGTCGCTCTTCTAAAGGGGCAGTGTCGTTATTTTAAATGTCGCTGTATTACAGGGACAGTGTTGCTCTATTAAAGGGGCAGTGTCGCTGTGCTAAAGAGGCAGTGTCGCCCTTCTAAAGTGGCAGTGTCGCTGTTCTGTATGCCCTCTGCATTAAAGGGACACTTGCTGTATTAAAGCGTCAGTGTCTCTGTATTAAAGCAACAGTGTCACTGTTGTAAAGGAGCAGTGTCGCTGTATTAATGGGTCAGTGTCGCTGTTCTAAAGGAGCAGTGTGGCTGTATTAAAGGGACAGTGTCGCTGTTCTAAAGGAGCAGTGTCATTGTATTAAAGGGACAGTGTCGCTGTTCTAAAGGAGCAGTGTCACTGTATTAAAGAGGTAGTGTTGTTGTATTAAAGTGGTAGTGTAGTTGTATTAAAGGGACAGTGTCGTTTTATTAATGGGGCAGTGGCGCTGTATCATAAGGGCAGTGTCTCTGTTTTAAAGGGGCAGTGTCACTGTATTAAAGGTGCAGTGTCGCTGTATTAATGGGGCATTGTCACTGTTCTAAAGGGACAGTGTTGCTGTATTAAAGGGTCAGTGTCGCTGTAATAAAAGGGCAGTGTCGCTGTTCTAAAGTGACAGTGTCTCTGTATTAAAGGGAGTGTGTTGCTGTATTAAAGGGGCAGTGTCAGTGACACTATTAAAAGGTCAGTGTCACTGTTCTAAAGGGGCATTGTCGCTGTTGTAAAGGGACAGTGTGGCTGTATTAAAGGGGCGGTATTGCAGTATTAAAGGGACAGAGTCGCTGTAATATAGGGGCAGTGTCGCTGTTCTAAAGGGGCAGTGTTGCTGTTGTAAAGGGAAGTGTCGCTGTATTAAAGGGTCAGTGTCGCTGTAATAAAAGGACAGTGTCTCTGTTCTAAAGTGACAGTGTCTCTGTATAAAAGGGAGTGTGTTGCTGTATTAAAGCCGCAGTGTCAGTGACACTATTAAAAGATCAGTGTCACTGTTCTAAAGGGACAGTGTTGCTGTTGTAAAGGGACAGTGTTGCTGTATTAAAGGGGCGGTGTTGCTGTATTAAAGGGACAGAGTCGCTGTAATATAGGGGCAGTGTCGCTGTTCTAAAGGGGCAGTGTTGCTGCTCTAATTGTCGCTGTATTAAAGGGACAACCTCGATGTACTACAGGGGTAGTGTAGTTGTATTAAAGGGACAGTGTCGCTGTATTAAAGGGACTGTGTCGCTGTATTAAAGGGACAGTGTCACTGTATAAAAGGGGCAGTGTCGCTGTATAATAGGGGCAGTGTCAATGTTCTAAAGGGGCAGTGTCACTGTATTAAAGGGGCAGCGTTGCTCTTCTAAAGGGACTGTTTGCTGTATTAAAGGTAGAGTGTTGCAGTTCTAAAGGGTCAGTGACGCTGTATAAAAAGGATAGTGTGGTTGTTTTAAAGGGGCAGTGTTGCTGTATTAAAGGGACAGTGTCGTTGTATTAAAGGGTCAGTGTCGCTGTATTAAAGGGGCAGTGTTACTGTTCTCAAGATGCAGTGTCGTTGTATTAAAGTGTCAGTGTCGCTGTATTAAAAGGTCAACGTCGTTGTATTAAAGGGGTAGTGTAGTTGTATTAAATGGGCAGTTTCGCTGTATTAGAGGGGCAGTGTCGCTGTATTAAAGTGGCAGTGTTACTTTCTAAACGGGCATTTTTACTGTATTAAAGGGACAGTGTCTCTGTATTAAAGGGGTGGTGTCACTGTTCTAAACCGGCAGTGTCGCAGTTCTAAAGGGACAGTGTCGCTGTATTGAAGGGACAGCGTCGCTCCATTAAAGGCATAACATTGCTGTATTGAACATGTAGTGTGGTTGTATTAAAGGGGCAGAGTCGCTGTATTAAAGGGACAGTGTCGCTGATTTAAAGGAGCAGCATCACTGTTCTCAAGGGTCAGTCTCGCTGTTTTAAATGTCGCTGTATTAAAGGGACAGTATCACTGTATTAAAGGTGCTGTGTCGTCATATTAAAGGGGCAGTGTCGCTGTGTTAAAGAGGCAATGTCGCTCTTCTAAAGGGGCAGTGTTGATGTATTAAAGGAGCAGTGTCGCTGTATTAAACGGTCAGTGTCCCTGTAATATAAGGGCACTGTCACTGTATTAAAGGGCAGTGTCACTGTATTAAAGGCACAGCATCGCTGTATTGAACATGTTGTGTAGTTGTATTAAAGGGGCAGTGTCGCTTTATTAAAGGGACGGTGTCGCTGTATTAAAGGGGTGGTCACTATTTTAAAGGGGCGGTGTCGCTGTTCTAAACCGGCAGTGTCGCTGTTCTAACGGAACATTGTCGCTGTTTTAAAGGGACAGTGTCGCTGCATTAAAGGGGCAGTGTCGCTGTATTAAAGGGACAATGTCGCTATATTAAAGGGGTAGTGTAGTTGTATTAAAGGGGCAGTGTCGCTGTATTAAAGCGACACTGTTGCTATATTATAGGGGCAGTGTCACTATATTAAAGTGGCAGGGTCGCTCTTCTAAAGAGGCGGTGTCGTTATTTTAAATGTCGCTGTATTATAGGGACAGTGTCGCTGTATTAAAGGGACAGTGTCGCTGTCCTAAAGGAGCAGTGTGGCTGTATTAAAGGGACAGTGTCACTGTTCTAAAGGAGCAGTGTCACTGTATTAAAGGGGTAGTGTTGTTGTATTAAAGTGGTAGTGTAGTTGTATTACAGGGACAGTGTCGTTTTATTAATGGGGCAGTGTCGCTGTATCATAGGGGCAGTGTCACTGTATTAAAGGTGCAGTGTCGCTGTATTAATGGGGCATTGTCACTGTTCTAAAGGGACAGTGTTGCTGTATTAAAGGGTCAGTGTCGCTGTAATAAAAGGGCAGTGTCTCTATTCTAAAGTGACAGTGTCTCTGTATTAAAGGGAGTGTGTTGCTGTATTAAAGGGGCAGTGTCACTGTTCTAAAGGGACAGTGTTGCTGTATTAAGGGGTCAGTGTCGCTGTAATAAAAGGGCAGTGTCTCTGTTCTAAAGTGACAGTGTATCTGTATTAAAGGGAGTGTGTTGCTGTATTAAAGGGGCAGTGTCAGTGACACTATTAAAAGGTCAGTGTCACTGTTCTAAAGGGGCATTGTCGTTGTTGTAAAGGGACAGTATTGCTGTATTAAAGGGGCAGTGTCCCTGTAATATAGGGGCAGTGTCACTGTATTAAAGGGGCATTGCCGTTGTATAAAAGGGACATTATCTTTGTTCTAAAGGGGCAGTGTCGCTGTATTAAACACGCAGTGTTGCTGTTCTCAAGGGGCAGTGTTTCCTGTTCTAAAGGGACAGTGTTGCTGCATTAAAGGCACAGCATCACTGTATTGAATGGGTCGTGTAGTTGTATTAAAGGGGCAGTGTTTCTGTATTAAAGGTTCAGTGTCACTGTATTAAAGGGGTAGTTTCGTTCTATTAAAGGGGCAGTGTCTCTGTATTAAAGGGGCAGTGTCGCTGTTCTAAAGGAACAATATCTCTATATTAAAGGGAGAGTGTTGCTGTATTACGGGGCAGTGTCAGTGACGTTGTATTAAAGGGGCAGTGTCACTGTATTAAAGGGGCAGTTTTGCCGTATTAAAGGAACAGTGCCTCCGCATTAAAGGGGCTGTGTTGCTGTATTAAAGGGTCAGTGTCTCTGTATTAAAGGGACAGTGTGGCTGTTCTAAAGGGGCAGTGTGGCTGTATTAAAGGGACAGTGTCGCTGTTCTAAAGGAGCAGTGTCGCTGTATCAAAGGGGTGGTGTAGTTGTATTAAAGGGGTAGTGTAGTTGTATTAAAGTGGTAGTGTAGTTGTATTAAAGGGACAGTGTCGCCTTATTAATGGGGCAGTGGCGCTGTATCATAGGGACAGTGTCTCTGTATTAAAGGGAGTGTGTTGCTGTGTTAAAGGGGCAGTGTCAGTGACACTCTATTAAAGGGGGCAGTGTCACTGTAATAAAGGTGCAGTGTCGATGTATTAAAAGGGCAGTGTCGCTGTTTAAAAGGTCCAGCATCGCGGTTCTCAAGGGGCAGTGTCCCTGTTCTAAAGGGGCAGTGTCGCTGTATTAAACGGGCAGTGTCGCAGTTCTAACGGGGCAGTGTTGCTGTATTAGAGGGTCAGTATTGCTGTATTAAAGGGACAACTTGGCTGTATTAAAGGGGTAATGTAGTTGTATTAAAGGGTCAGTGTCGCTGTATTAAACGGTCAGTGTCACTGTATTAAAGGGGCAGTGTTGCTATTCTAAAGGGACAGTGTCGCTTTTCTAAATGGGCAGTGTTGCTCTTTTAAAGGGTCAGTGTCGCTGTATTTAAGTGTCAGTGTCGCTGTATTAAAGGGACAACGTTGCTGTATTAACAGGGTAGTGTAGTTGTATTAGAGGGGCAGTGTCACTGTATTAAAGCGACACTGTTGCTGTATTAAAGGGGCAGTGTCACTGTATTAAAGTGGCAGGGTCGCTCTTCTAAAGGGGCAGTGTCGTTATTTTAAATGTCGCTGTATTAAAGGGACAACTTGGCTGTATTAAAGGGGTAGTGTAGTTGTATTAAAGGGGCAGTGTCACTGTATTAAACGGTCAGTGTCGCTGTATTAAAGGGACAGTGTTGCTATTCTAAAGGGACAGTGTCGCTTTTTTAAATGGTCAGTGTCACTGTATTTAAGTATCAGTGTCGCTGCATTAAAGGGACAACGTTGATGTATTAACGGGGTAATGTAATTGTATTAGAGGGGCAGTGTCGCTGTATTAAAGGGACAATGTCACTATTAAAGGGGTAGTGTAGTTGTATTAAAGGGGCACTGTCGCTGTATTAAAGCGACACTGTTGCTGTATTAAAGGGGTAGTGTCACTATTAAAGTGGCAGGGTCGTTCTTCTAAAGAGGTGGTGTCGTTATTTTAAATGTTGCTGTATTACAGGGACAGTGTCGCTGTTCTAAAGGAGCAGTGTGGCTGTATTAAAGGGACAGTGTCACTGTTCTAAAGGAGCAGTGTCACTGCATTACGTGGGTAGTGTTGTCGTATTAAAGTGGTAGTGTAGTTGTATTACAGGGACAGTGTCGCTTTATTAATGGGGCAGTGTCACTGTATCATAGGGGCAATGTCTCTGTTCTAAAGGGTCAGTGTCACTGTATTAAAGGTGCAGTGTCGCTGTATTAATGGGGCATTGTCACTGTTCTAAAGGGACAGTGTTGCTGTATTAAAGGGTCAGTGTCGCTATAATAAAAGGGCAGTGTCTCTGTTCTAAAGTGACAGTGTATCTGTATTAAAGGGAGTGTGTTGCTGTATTAAAGTGTCAGTGACACTATTAAAAGTTCAGTGTCACTGTTCTAAAGGGGCATTGTCGTTGTTGTAAAGGGACAGTGTCGCTGTATTAAAGGGTCAGTATTGCTGTATTAAAGGGGCAGTGTCCCTGTAATATAGGGGCAGTGTCACAGTATTAAAGAGGCAGTGCCGTTGTATTAAAGGGACATTATCTTTGTTCTAAAGGGGCAGTGTCGCTGTTTTAAACAGGCAGTGTTGCTGTTCTCAAGGGGCAGTGTTTCCTGTTCTAAAGGGACAGTGTCGCTGCATTAAAGGCACAGCATCGCTGTATTGAACGGGTAGTGTAGTTGTATTAAAGGGGCAGTGTTGCTGTATTAAAGGTCCATTGTCGCTGTATTAAAGGGAGAGTGTTGCTGTATTAAATGGACAGAGTCACTGTAATATAGGGGCAGTGTCGCTGTTCTAAAGGGGCAGTGTTGCTGCTCTAATTGTCGCTGCATTAAAGGTACAGTGTCGCTGCATTAAAGGTGCGGTGTTGCTGTATTAAAGGCATAGAGTCGCTGTATAAAAGGGGCAGTGTCGCTGTTCTAAAGGGGCAGTGTCGATGTTCTAAAGAGGCAGTGTCACTGTATTAAAGGGGCAGCATTGCTGTTCTAAAGGGACAGTTTGCTGTATTAAAGGTAGAGTGTCGCAGTTCTAAAGGGTCAGTGACGCTGTATTAAAAGGATAGGGTAGTTGTATTAAAGGGGCAGTGTTGCTGTATTAAAGGGACAGTGTCACTGTATTAAAGGGTCAGTGTCGCTGTATTAAAGGGGCAGTGTTACTGTTCTCAAGGGGCAGTGTCGTTGTATTAAAGTGTCAGTGTCGCTGCATTAAAGGGGTAGTGTAGTTGTATTAAAGGGGCAGAGTCGCTGTATTAAAGGGACATTGTTGCGGTGTTAAAGGGGTAGGGTCACTATGAAAGGAGCAAGGTCGCTCAGCTAAAGGGGCAGTGTCGCTGTTGTAAATGTCGCTGCATTATAGGGACATTGTCGCTATATAAAAAGGACAACGTCGCTGTATTAAAGGGGTAGTGTAGTTGCATTAATGGGTCAGTGTCATTGTATTAAAGGGACAGTGTCACTGAATGAAAGGGGTGGTGTCGCTGTTCTAAAGGGGCAATGTCGCTGTTTTAAAGTTACAGTGGCGCAGCATTAAAGTGACAGTGTCACTGTATTAATGGTGCTGTGCTGATGTACTAATGGGGCAGTGTCAATGTTCCAAAGTGACAGTGTCGCTGTATGAAAGGGGCAGTGTCGCTGTATTAAAGGGGCAGTGTTGCTGTTCTAAAGGAACAATATCTCTATATTAAAGGGAGAGTGTTGCTGTATTAAAGGGGCAGTGTCAGTGACGTTGTATTAAAGGGGCAGTGTCGCTGTATTAAAGGGGCAGTGTCACTGTATTAAAGGGACAGTGTCGCTATATTAAAGGGGTAGTGTAGTTGTATTAATGGGACAGTGTTGCTGTATTAAAAGGACAGTGTCGCTGCATTAAAGGGGTAGTGTAGTTGTATTAAAGGGGCAGAGTCACTGTATTAAAGGGACATTGTTGCGGTGTTAAAGGGGTAGGGTCACTGTATGAAAGGAGCAAGGTCGCTCAGCTAAAGGGGCAGTGTCGCTGTTGTAAATGTCACTGCATTATAGGGACATTGTCGCTATATAAAAAGGACAACGTCGCTGTATTAAAGGGGTAGTGTAGTTGCATTAATGGGTCAGTGTCATTGTATTAAAGGGACAGTGTCACTGAATGAAAGGGGTGTTGTCGCTGTTCTAAAGGGGCAATATCGCTGTATTAAAGTTACAGTGGGGCAGCATTAAAGTGACAGTGTCACTGTATTAATGGTGCTGTGCTGATGTACTAATGGGGCAGTGTCACTGTTCCAAAGTGACAGTGTCGCTGTATGAAAGGGGCAGTGTCGCTGTATTAAAGGGGCAGTGTTGCTGTTCTAAAGGAACAATATCTCTATATTAAAGGGAGAGTGTTGCTGTATTAAAGGGGCAGTGTCAGTGACGTTGTATTAAAGGGGCAGTGTCGTATTAAAGGCGCAGTGTCGCTGTATTAAAGGGACAGTGTCGCTATATTAAAGGGGTAGTGTAGTTGTATTAATGGGACAGTGTTGCTGTATTAAAAGGACAGTGTCGCTGCATTAAAGGGGTAGTGTAGTTGTATTAAAGGGGCAGAGTCGCTGTATTAAAGGGACATTGTTGCGGTGTTAAAGGGGTAGGGTCACTGTATGAAAGGAGCAAGGTCGCTCATCTAAAGGGGCAGTGTCGCTGTTGTAAATGTCGCTGTATTAAAGGGACATTGTTGCTGTATAAAAGGGACAACGTCGCTGTATTAAAGGGGTAGTGTAGTTGTATTAATGGGTCAGTGTCATTGTATTAAAGGGACAGTGTCACTGAATGAAAGGGGTGTTGTCGCTGTTCTAAAGGGGCAATGTCGCTGTATTAAAGGGACAGTGGTGCAGCATTAAAGTGACAGTGTCACTGTATTAATGGTGCTGAGTTGATGTACTAATGGGGCAGTGTCACTGTTCCAAAGTGACAGTGTCGCTGTATTAAAGGGGCAGTGTTGCTGTTCTAAAGGAACAATATCTCTATATTAAAGGGAGAGTGTTGCTGTATTAAAGGGGCAGTGTCAGTGACGTTGTATTAAAGGGGCAGTGTCGCTGTATTAAAGGGGCAGTGTCGCCGTATTAAAGGGACAGTGCCTCTGCTATAAAGGGACAGTGCTGCTGTATTAAAGGGTCAGTGTCTCTGTATTAAAGGGACAGTGTCACTGTTCTAAAGGGGCAGTGTCGCTGTATTAAAGTGGCATTGTTGCTGTATTAAAGGGGCAATGTTGCTGTTCTAAAGGGGTAATGTTGTTGTGTTAAAGTGGTAGTGTAGTTGTATTAAAGGGACAGTGTTGCTTTATTAATGGGGCAGTGTCACTGTATCCTAGGGGCAGTCTCTCTGTTTTAAAGGGTCAGTGTCGCTGTATTAAAGGGGCAGTGTCGCTGTATTAAAGTGACAGTGTCACTGTGTTAAAGTTGCAGTGTCGCTGTATTAATGGGGCATTGTCATTGTTCTAATGGGCCAATGTTGCTGTATTAAAGGATCACTGTCACTGTAATAAAAGGGCAGTGTCTCTGTTCTAAAGCGACAGTGTCTCTGTATTAAAGGGAGTTTATTGCTGTATTAAAGGGCAGTGTCAGTGACACTGTATTAAAAGGGCAGTGTCGATGTATTAAAAGGGCCAGTGTCGCTGTTGTAATGGGAAAATGTCACTGTATTAAAGGGACAATGTTGCTGTGTTAAAGGGGCAGTGTCCCTGTAATATAAGGGCAGTGTCGCTGTGCTAAAGGGGCAGTGTCGCTGTATTAATGGGACAGTGTCGCTGTTCTAAATGGGCAGTGTCGCTGTATCAAAGGGACATTGTCGCTATATTAAAGGTACTTTGTCGCTGCATTAAAGGGGCAATGTCGCTGTATTAAAGGGACAGTGTCACTCTATTAAAGTGGCAGTGTCACTGTATTAAAGAGGCAGTGTCGCTGTTCTAAGTGTCGCTGTATGAAAGGGACAGTGTCGCTGTATTGAAGGGACAGTGTCGCTGCATTAAAGGCATAACATCGCTGTATTGAACATGTAGTGTAGTTGTATTAAAGGGGCATTGTCGCTGTATTAAAGGGACAGTGTCGCTGAATTAAAGGGGCAGCGTCATTGTTCTCAAGGGTCAGTGTCGCTGTTTTAAATGTCATTGTATTAAAGGGACAGTATCACAGTATTAAAGGGGCAGTGTCGCCGTATTAAAGGGGCAGTGTCGCTGTGCTAAAGAGGCAATGTCGCTCTTTTAAAGGGGCAGTGTTGATGTATTAAAGGAGCAGTGTCGCTGTATTAAACGGTCAGTGTCCCTGTAAGATAAGGGCACTGTCACTGTATTAAAGGGGCAGCGTCGCTGTATTAAAGCGTCGGTGTCGTTTTATTAAAAGGAGGATGTTGCTGTATTAAAGGGGTGGTGCCTCTTTTTTAAAGGGGAGGTGTCTCTGTTCTAAACCGGCAGTGTCGCTGTTCTAAAGGGACAGTGTCGCTGCATTAAAGGCACAGCATCGCTGTATTGAACGGGTTGTGTAGTTGTATTAAAGGGGCAGTATCGCTTTATTAAAGGGACAGTGTTGCTGTATTAAAGGGGTGGTCACTTTTTTAAAGGGGCGGTGTCGCTGTTCTAAACTGGGAGTGTCGCTGTTCTAACGGAACATTGTCGCTGTTTTAAAGGGACAGTGTCGCTGCATTAAAATGGGCAGTGTCGCTGTTCTAAACCAGCAGTGTCACTGTTCTAAAGGGACAGTGTGGCTGTATTAAAGGGACAGTATCGCTGCATGAAAGATGTCTTAATGATGCAGTGTCACTGTTCCAAAGTGACAGTGTCGCTGTATGAAAGGGGCAGTGTCACTGTATTAAAGGGGCAGTGTCTCTGTATTAAAGGGTCAGTGTCGCTGTTCTAAAGGAACAATATCTCTATATTAAAGGGAAAGTGTTGCTGTATTAAAGGGGCAGTGTTGTCATATTAAAGGGACAGTGCCTCTGCATTAAAGGGGCTGTGTTGCTGTATTAAAGGGACAGTGTCTCTGTATTAAAGGGACAGTGTGGCTGTTCTAAAGGGGCAGTGTCACTGTATTAAAGGGGTAGTGTAGTTGTATTAAAGTGGTAGTGTAGTTGTATTAAAGGGACAGTGTCGCTTTATTAATGGGGCAGTGGCGCTGTATCATAGGGGCAGTGTCTCTATTCTAAAGGGACAGTGTCGCTGTATAAAGTGACAGTGTCACTATTAAAGGTGCAGTGTCACTGTATTAATGGGGCAGTGTCTCTGTTCTAAAGGGACAGTGTCTCTGTATTAAAGGGAGTGTGTTGCTGTGTTAAAGGGGCAGTGTCAGTGACACTATTAAAGGGGGCAGTGTCACTGTATTAAAGGGGCAGTGTCGATGTATTAAAAGGGCTGTGTCGCTTTTTAAAGTGCCAGCATTGCAGTTCTCAAGGGGCAGTGTCTCTGTTCTAAAGGGACATTGTCGCTGTATTAAAGTGACAGTGTCACTGTATTAAAGGTGCAGTGTCACTGTATTAAAGGGGCAGAGTCGCTGTATTAATGGGGCAGTGTCTCTGTTCTAAAGGGACAGTGTCTCTGTATTAAAGAGAGTGTGTTGCTGTGTTAAAGGGGCAGTGTCAGTGACACTCTATTAAAGGGGGCAGTGTCACTGTATTAAAGGGGCAGTGTCGATGTATTAAAAGGGCAGTGTCGCTTTTTAAAGGGCCAGCATCGCGGTTCTAAAGGGGCAGTGTCGCTGTATTAAATGGGAGTGTCGCAGTTCTAACGGGGCAGTGTTGCTGTATTAGAGGATCAGTGTTGCTGTATTAAAGGGACAACTTGGCTGTATTAAAGGGGTAGTGTAGTTGTATTAAAGGGGCAGTGTCGCTGTATTAAAGGGGCAGTGTTGCTATTCTAAAGGGACAGTGTCGCTTTTCTAAATGGGCAGTGTTGCTCTTTTAAAGGGTCAGTGTCGCTGTATTTAAATGTCAGTGTCGCTGTATTAAAGGGACAGCGTTGATGTATTAACGGGGTAGAGTAATTGTATTAGAGGGGCAGTGTCGCTGTATTAAAGCGACAATGTCACTGTATTAAAGGGGTAGTGTAGTTGTATTAAAGGGGCACTGTCGCTGTATTAAAGCGACACTGTTGCTGTATTAAAGGGGTAGTGTCACTATTAAAGTGGCAGGGTCGCTCTTCTAAAGAGGCGGTGTCGTTATTTTAAATGTTGCTGTATTACAGGGACAGTGTCGCTGTTCTAAAGGAGCAGTGTGGCTGTATTAAAGGGACAGTGTCACTGTTCTAAAGGAGCAGTGTCACTGTATTAAAGGGGTAGTGTTGTCGTATTAAAGTGGTAGTGTAGTTGTATTACAGGGACAGTGTCGCTTTATTAATAGGGCAGTGTCACTGTATCATAGGGGCAATATCTCTGTTCTAAAGGGTCAGTGTCACTGTATTAAAGGTGCAGTGTCGCTGTATTAATGGGGCATTGTCACTGTTCTAAAGGGACAGTGTTGCTGTATTAAAGGGTCAGTGTCGCTGTAATAAAAGGGCAGTGTCTCTGTTCTAAAGTGACAGTGTCTCTGTATTAAAGGGAGTGTGTTGCTGTATTAAAGGGGCAGTGTCAGTGACACTATTAAAAGTTCAGTGTCACTGTTCTAAAGGGGCATTGTCGTTGTTGTAAAGGGACAGTGTCGCTGTATTAAAGGGACAGTATTGCTGTATTAAAGGGGCAGTGTCCCTGCAATATAGGGGCAGTGTCACAGTATTAAAGGGGCAGTGCCATTGTATTAAAGTGACATTATCTTTGTTTTAAAGGGGCAGTGTCGCTGTATTAAACAGGCAGTGTTGCTGTTCTCAAGGGGCAGTGTTTCCTGTTCTAAAGGGACAGTGTCGCTGCATTAAAGGCACAGCATCGCTGTATTGAATGGGTAGTGTAGTTGTATTAAAGGGGCAGTATTGCTGTATTAAAGGTTCAGTGTCACTGTATTAAAGGAGTAGTTTCGTTGTATTAAAGAGGCGGTGTTGCTGTATTAAAGGTCCAGTGTCGCTGCATTAAAGGGGCGGTGTTGCTGTATTAAAGGGACAGAGTCGCTGTAATATAGGGGCAGTGTCGCTGTTCTAAAGGGGCAGTGTCGATGTACTAAAGGGGCAGTGTCACTGTATTAAAGGGGCAGCGTTGCTGTTCTAAAGGGATGGTTTGCTGTATTAAAGGTAGAGTGTCGCAGTTCTAAAGGGTCAGTGACGCTGTATTAGAAGGATAGTATAGTTGTATTAAAGAGGCAGTGTTGCTGTTCTAAAGGGGCAGTGTCGCTGTATTAAAGGGGCAGTGTTACTGTTCTCAAGGGGCAGTGTCGTTGTATTAAAGTGTCAGTGTCGCTGTATTAAAGGGACAGTGTCGCTGTATTAAAGGGGTAGTGTAGTTGTATTAAAGGGGCAGTGTCGCTGAATTAAAGGGGCAGTGTCGCTGTATTAAAGTGTCAGTGTCGCTATATTAAAGGGGTAGTGTAGTTGTATTAATGGGACAGTGTTGCTGTATTAAAGGGACAGTGTCGCTGCATTAAAGGGGTAGTGTAGTTGTATTAAAGGGGCAGAGTCACTGTATTAAAGGGACATTGTTGCTGTATTAAAGGGGCAGGGTCACTGTATGAAAGGAGCAAGGTCGCCCATCTAAAGGGGCAGTGTCGCTGTTGTAAATGTTGCTGTATAAAAGGGACATTGTCGCTGTATAAAAGGGACAACGTCGCTGTATTAAAGGGGTAGTGTAGTTGTATTAATGGGTCAGTGTCATTGTATTAAAGGGACAGTGTCACTGAATGAAAGGGATGGTGTCGCTGTTCTAAAGGGGCAATGTCACTGTATTAAAGGGACAGTGGCGCAGCATTAAGTGACAGTGTCACTGTATTAATGGTGCTGTGTTGATGTACTAATGGGGCAGTGTCACTGTTCCAAAGTGACAATGTCGCTGTATGAAAGGGGCAGTGTCACTGTATTAAAGGGGCAGTGTTGCTGTTCTAAAGGAACAATATCTCTATATTAAAGGGAGAGTGTTGCTGTATTAAAGGGGCAGTGTCAGTGACGTTGTATTAAAGGGGCATGACGCTGTATTAAAGGGGCAGTGTCGCTGTATTAAAGGGACAGTGCTTCTGCTATAAAGGGGCAGTGCTGCTGTATTAAAGGGTCAGTGTCTCTGTATTAAAGGGACAGTGTCACTGTTCTAAAGGGGCAGTGTCGCTGTATTAAAGTGGCATTGTTGCTGTATTAAAGAGGCAATGTTTCTGTTCTAAAGGGGCAGTGTCGCTGTATTAACAGGGTAGTGTTGTTGTATTAAAGTGGTAGTGTAGTTGTATTAAAGGGAGTTTATTGCTGTATTAAAGGGGCTGTGTCACTGTATTAAAGGTGCAGTGTCGCTGTATTAAAAGGGCAGTGTCGATGTTTTAAAAGGGCCAGTGTCGCTGTTGTAATGGGACAATGTCACTGTATTAAAGGGACAATGTTGCTGTATTAAAGGATCAGTGTCACTGTATTAAAGAGGCAGTGTTGCTGTTCTAAAGGGGCAGTGTCGCTGTATTAAAGTGTCAGTGTCGCTGTATTAAAGGGGTAGTGTAGTTGTATTAAAGGGGCAGTGTTGCTGAATTAAAGGGGCAGTGTCGCTGTATTAAAGTGTCAGTGTCGCTATATTAAAGGGGTAGTATAGTTGTATTAATGGGACAGTGTTGCTATATTAAAGGGACAGTGTCGCTGCATTAAAAGGGTAGTGTAGTTGTATTAAAGGGGCAGAGTCGCTGTATTAAAGGGACATTGTTACTGTATGAAAGGAGCAAGGTCGCTCATCTAAAGGGGCAGTGTCGCTGTTGTAAATGTCGCTGTATTAAAGGGACATTGTCGCTGTATAAAAGGGACAACGTCGCTGTATTAAAGGGGTAGTGTAGTTGTATTAATGGGTCAGTGTCATTGTATTAAAGGGACAGTGTCACTGAATGAAAGGGGTGTTGTCGCTGTTCTAAAGGGGCAATGTCACTGTATTAAAGTTACAGTGGGGCAGCATTAAAGTGACAGTGTCACTATATTAATGGTGCAGTGTTGATGTACTAATGGAGCAGTGTCACTGTTCCAAAGTGACAGTGTCGCTGTATGAAAGGGGCAGTGTCGCTGTATGAAAGGGGCAGTGATGCTGTTCTAAAGGAACAATATCTCTATATTAAAGGGAGAGTGTTGCTGTATTTAAGGGGCAGTGTCAGTGACGTTGTATTAAAGGGGCAGTGTCGCTGTATTAAAGGGGCAGTGTCGCTGTATTAAAGGGACAGTGTCGCTATATTAAAGGGGTAGTGTAGTTGTATTAATGGGACAGTGTTGCTGTATTAAAGGGACAGTGTCGCTACATTAAAGGGGTAGTGTAGTTGCATTAAAGGGGCAGAGTCGCTGTATTAAAGGGACATTGTTGCTGTATTAAAGGGGCAGGGTCACTGTATGAAAGGAGCAAGGTCGCTTATCTAAAGGGGCAGTGTCGCTGTTGTAAATATCACTGTATTAAAGGGACAGTGTCTCTGTATTAAAGCGGCAGTGTCGCTGTATTAAAGCGACTGTGTCGCTGTATTAAAGGGACACACTCGCTGTTCTAAAGGGGCAGTGTCACTCTATTAAAGTGGCAGTGTCACTGTATTAAAGAGGCAGTGTCGCTGTTCTAAGTGTCGCTGTATGAAAGGGACAGTGTCGCTGTATTGAAGGGACAGTGTCGCTGCATTAAAGGCATTACATCGCTGTATTGAACATGTAGTATAGTTATATTAAAGGGGCATTGTCACTGTATTAAAGGGACAGTGTCGCTGAATTAAAGGGGCAGCGTCACTGTTCTCAAGGGTCAGTATCGCTGTTTTAAATGTCGTTGTATTAAAGGGACAGTATCACTGTATTAAAGGGGCAGTGTCGCTGTGTTAAAGAGGCAATGTCGCTCTTCTAAAGGGGCAGTGTTGATGTATTAAAGGAGCAGTGTCGCTGTATGAAACGGTCAGTGTCCCTGTAATATAAGGGCACTGTCACTGTATTAAAGGAGCAGTGTCACTGTATTAAAGCGTCGGTGTCGCTTTATTAAAGGAGGATGTCGCTGTATTAAAGGGGCAGTGCCTCTTTTTTAAAGGAGAGGTGTCGCTGTTCTAAACCGGCAGTGTCGCTGTTCTAAAGGGACAGTGTCGCTGCATTAAAGGCACAGCATCGCTGTATTGAACGGGTTGTGTAGTTGTATTAAAGGGGCAGTATCGCTTTATTAAAGGGACAGTGTCGCTGTATTAAAGGGGTGGTCACTTTTTTAAAGGGGCGGTGTCGCTGTTCTAAACCGGCAGTGTTGCTGTTCTAACAGAACATTGTCACTGTTTTAAAGGGACAGTGTCGCTGCATTAAAGGGGCAGTGTCGCTGTTCTAAACCAGCAGTGTCGCTGTTCTAAAGGGACAGTGTGGCTGTATTAAAGGGACAGTATCGCTGCTTTAAAGGTACAGCATCGCTGTATTGAACGGGTAGTGTAGTTGTACTAAAGGGGCAGCGTTGCTGTATTAAAAGTTCAGTGCCGCTGTATTAATGGGGTAGTTTAGTTGTATTAAAGGGGCAGTGTTGCTGTTCTAAAGGAACAATATCTCTATATTAAAGGGAGAGTGTTGCTGTATTAAAGGGGCAGTGGCAGTGACGTTGTATTAAAGGGGCAGTGTCGCCGTATTAAAGGGACAGTGCTTCTGCTATAAAGGGGCAGTGCTGCTGTATTAAAGGGTCAGTGTCTCTGTATTAAAGGGACAGTGTCACTGTTCTAAAGGGGCAGTGTCGCTGTATTAAAGTGGCATTGTTGCTGTATTAAAGAGGCAATGTTTCTGTTCTAAAGGGGCAGTGTCGCTGTATTAATGGGGTAGTGTTGTTGTATTAAAGTGGTAGTGTAGTTGTATTAAAGGGAGTTTATTACTGTATTAAAGGGGCTGTGTCACTGTATTAAAGGTGCAGTGTCGCTGTATTAAAAGGGCAGTGTCGATGTATTAAAAGGGCCAGTGTCGCTGTTGTAATGGGACAATGTCACTGTATTAAAGGGACAATGTTACTGTATTAAAGGATCAGTGTCGCTGTATTAAAGAGGCAGTGTTGCTGTTCTAAAGGGGCAGTGTCGCTGTATTAAAGGGACAGTGTTACTGTTCTCAAGGGGCAGTGTCGTTGTATTAAAGTGTCAGTGTCGCTGTATTAAAGGGGTAGTGTAGTTGTATTAAAGGGGCAGTGTTGCTGAATTAAAGGGGCAGTGTCGCTGTATTAAAGTGTCAGTGTCGCTATATTAAAGGGGTAGTATAGTTGTATTAATGGGACAGTGTTGCTGTATTAAAGGGACAGTGTCGCTGCATTAAAAGGGTAGTGTAGTTGTATTAAAGGGGCAGAGTCGCTGTATTAAAGGGACATTGTTGCTGTATTAAAGGGGCAGGGTCACTGTATGAAAGGAGCAAGGTCGCTCATCTAAAGGGGCAGTGTCGCTGTTGTAAATGTCGCTGTATTAAAGGGACATTGTCGCTGTATAAAAGGGACAACGTCGCTGTATTAAAGGGGTAGTGTAGTTGTATTAATGGGTCAGTGTCATTGTATTAAAGGGACAGTGTCACTGAATGAAAGGGGTGTTGTCGCTGTTCTAAAGGGGCAATATCGCTGTATTAAAGTTACAGTGGGGCAGCATTAAAGTGACAGTGTCACTGTATTAATGGTGCTGTGTTGATGTACTAATGGAGCAGTGTCACTGTTCCAAAGTGACAGTGTCGCTGTATGAAAGGGGCAGTGTCGCTGTATGAAAGGGGCAGTGTTGCTGTTCTAAAGGAACAATATCTCTATATTAAAGGGAGAGTGTTGCTGTATTAAAGGGGCAGTGTCAGTGACGTTGTATTAAAGGGGCAGTGTCGCTGTATTAAAGGGGCAGTGTCGCTGTATTAAAGGGACAGTGTCGCTATATTAAAGGGGTAGTGTAGTTGTATTAATGGGACAGTGTTGCTGTATTAAAGGGACAGTGTCGCTGCATTAAAGGGGTAGTGTAGTTGCATTAAAGGGGCAGAGTCGCTGTATTAAAGGGACATTGTTGCTGTATTAAAGGGGCAGGGTCACTGTATGAAAGGAGCAAGGTCGCTCATCTAAAGGGGCAGTGTCGCTGTTGTAAATGTCGCTGTATTAAAAGGACAGTGTCTCTGTATTAAAGCGGCAGTGTCGCTGTATTAAAGCGACTGTGTCGCTGTATTAAAGGGACACTCGCTGTTCTAAAGGGGCAGTGTCACTCTATTAAAGTGGCAGTGTCACTGTATTAAAGAGGCAGTGTCGCTGTTCTAAGTGTCGCTGTATGAAAGGGACAGTGTCGCTGTATTGAAGGGACAGTGTCGCTGCATTAAAGGCATTACATCGCTGTATTGAACATGTAGTGTAGTTGTATTAAAGGGGCAGTGGCGCTGTATTAAAGGGACAGTGTCGCTGAATCAAAGGGGCAACGTCACTGTTCTCAAGGGTCAGTGTCGCTGTTTTAAATGTCGTTGTATTAAAGGGACAGTATCACTGTATTAAAGGGGCAGTGTCGCTGTATTAAAGGGGCAATGTCGCTGTGTTAAAGAGGCAATGTCGCTCTTCTAAAGGGGCAGTGTTGATGTATTAAAGGAGCAGTGTCGCTGTATGAAACGGTCAGTGTCTCTGTAATATAAGGGCACTGTCACTGTATTAAAGGAGCAGTGTCACTGTATTAAAGCGTCGGTGTTGCTTTATTAAAGGAGGATGTCGCTGTATTAAAGGGGCGGTGCCTCTTTTTTAAAGGAGAGGTGTCGCTGTTCTAAAGGGACAGTGTCACTGCATTAAAGGCACAGCATCGCTGTATTGAACGGGTTGTGTAATTGTATTAAAGGGGCAGTATCGCTTTATTAAAGGGACAGTGTCGCTGTATTAAAGGGGTGGTCACTTTTTTAAAGGGGCGGTGTCGCTGTTGTAAACCGGCAGTGTCGCTGTTCTAACAGAACATTGTCACTGTTTTAAAGGGACAGTGTCGCTGCATTAAAGGGGCAGAGTCGCTGTTCTAAACCAGCAGTGTCGCTGCTCTAAAGGGACAGTGTCGCTGTATTAAAGGGACAGTATCGCTGCATTAAAGGTACAGCATCGCTGTATTGAACAGGTAGTGTAGTTGTATTAAAGGGGCAGCGTTGCTGTATTAAAGGTTCGGTGCCGCTGTATTAATGGGGTAGTTTAGTTGTATTAAAGGGGCAGTGTTGCTGTATTAAAGGGACTGTGTCGCTGTATTAAATGGACAACGTCGCTGTATAAAAGGGGTAGTGTAGTTGTATTAATGGGTCAGTGTAACTGTATTAAAGGGACAGTGTCGCTGTATTAAAGGGGCAGTTTCGCTGTTCTAAAGGGGCAGTGTCGCTGTTCTAAAGGGGCAGTGTCGCTGTATTAAAGGGACAGTAGCGCAGCATTAAAGAGACAGCGTTGCTGTATTAAAGGGGTAGTGTAGTTGTATTATAGGGGCAGTGTCGCTTTATTAAACTGACAGTGTCACTGTCTTAATGTTGCAGTGTCACTGTTCCAAAGTGACAGTGTCGCTGTATGAAAGGGGCAGTGTCTCTGTATTAAAGGGGCAGTGTCGCTGTTCTAAAGGAACAATATCTCTATATTAAAGGGAAAGTGTTGCTGTATTACGGGGCAGTGTCAGTGACGTTGTATTAAAGGGGCAGTGTCACTGTATTAAAGGGGCAGTGTTGTCATATTAAAGGGACAGTGCCTCTGCATTAAAGGGGCTGTGTTGCTGTGTTAAAGGGTCAGTGTCTCTGTATTAAAGGAACAGTGTGGCTGTTCTAAAGGGGCAGTGTGGCTATATTAAAGGGACAGTGTCGCTGTTCTAAAGGAGCAGTGTCGCTGTATTAAAGTGGTAGTGTAGTTGTATTAAAGGGACAGTGTCGCTTTATTAATGGGGCAGTGGCGCTGTATCATAGGGGCAGTGTCTCTGTTCTAAAGGGACAGTGTCGCTGTATTATAGTGACAGTGTCACTGTATTAAAGGTGCAGTGTCACTGTATTAAAGGGGCAGAGTCACTGTATTAATGGGGCAGTGTCTCTGTTCTAAAGGGACAGTGTCTCTGTATTAAAGGGAGTGTGTTGCTGTGTTAAAGGAGCAGTGTCAGTGACACTCTATTAAAGGGGGCAGTGTCACTGTATTAAAGGGGCAGTGTTGTCGTATTAAAGGGACAGTGCCTCTGCATTAAAGGGGCAGCGTTGCTGTTCTAAAGGGACAGTTTGCTGTATTAAAGGTAGAGTGTTGCAGTTCTAAAGGGTCCGTGATGCTGTATTAGAAGGATAGTGTAGTTGTATTAAAGAGGCAGTGTTGCTGTTCTAAAGGGGCAGTGTCGCTGTATTAAAGGGGCAGTGTTACTGTTCACAAGGGGCAGTGTCGCTGTATTAAAGTGTCAGTGTCGCTATATTAAAGGGGTAGTGTAGTTGTATTAATGGGACAGTGTCATTGTATTAAAGGGACAGTGTCACTGAATGAAAGGGGTGGTGTCGCTGTTCTAAAGGGGCAATGTCACTGTATTAAAGGGACAGTGGCGCAGCATTAAAGTGACAGTGTCACTGTATTAATGGTGCTGTGTTGATGTACTAATGGGGCAGTGTCACTGTTCCAAAGTGACAGTGTCGCTGTAATAAAGGGGCAGTGTCGCTGTATTAAAGGAGCAGTGTTGCTGTTCTAAAGGAACAATATCTCTATATTAAAGGGAGAGTGTTGCTGTATTAAAGGGGCAGTGTCAGTGACGTTGTATTAAAGGGGCAGTGTCGCTGTATTAAAGGGGCAGTGTCGCCGTATTAAAGGGACAGTGCCTCTGCTATAAAGGGGCTGTGCTGCTGTATTAAAGGGTCAGTGTCTCTGTATTAAAGGGACAGTGTCACTATTCTAAAGGGGCAGTGTCACTGTATTAAAGTGGCATTGTTGCTGTATTAAAGAGGCAATGTTGCTGTTCTAAAGGGGCAGTGTCGCTGTATTAAAGGGGTAGTGTTGTTGTATTAAAGTGATAGTGTAGTTGTATTAAAGGGACAGTGTCACTTTATTAATGGGGCAGTGTCACTGTATCCTAGGGGCAGTGTCACTGTTTTAAAGGGTCAGTGTCGCTGTATTAAAGGAACAGTGTGGCTGTTCTAAAGGGGCAGTGTGGCTATATTAAAGGGACAGTGTCACTGTTCTAAAGGAGCAGTGTCGCTGTATTAAAGGGGTAGTGTAGTTGTATTAAAGTGGTAGTGTAGTTGTATTAAAGGGACAGTGTCGCTTTATTAATGGGGCAGTGTCGCTGTATCATAGGGGCAGTGTCTCTGTTCTAAAGGGACAGTGTCGCTGTATTAAAGTGACAGTGTCACTGTATTAAATGTGCAGTGTCACTGTATTAAAGGGGCAGAGTCGCTGTATTAATGGGGCAGTGTCTCTGTTCTAAAGGGACAGTGTCTCTGTATTAAAGGGAGTATGTTGCTGTGTTAAAGGAGCAGTGTCAGTGACACTCTATTAAAGGGGGCAGTGTCACTGTATTAAAGGGGCAGTGTTGTCGTATTAAAGGGACAGTGCCTCTGCATTAAAGGGGCAGCGTTGCTGTTCTAAAGGGACAGTTTGCTGTATTAAAGGTAGAGTGTTGCAGTTCTAAAGGGTCCGTGATGCTGTATTAGAAGGATAGTGTAGTTGTATTAAAGAGGCAGTGTTGCTGTTCTAAAGGGGCAGTGTCGCTGTATTAAAGGGGCAGTGTTACTGTTCACAAGGGGCAGTGTCGCTGTATTAAAGTGTCAGTGTCGCTATATTAAAGGGGTAGTGTAGTTGTATTAATGGGACAGTGTCATTGTATTAAAGGGACAGTGTCACTGAATGAAAGGGGTGGTGTCGCTGTTCTAAAGGGGCAATGTCACTGTATTAAAGGGACAGTGGCGCAGCATTAAAGTGACAGTGTCACTGTATTAATGGTGCTGTGTTGATGTACTAATGGGGCAGTGTCACTGTTCCAAAGTGACAGTGTCGCTGTAATAAAGCGGCAGTGTCGCTGTATTAAAGGAGCAGTGTTGCTGTTCTAAAGGAACAATATCTCTATATTAAAGGGAGAGTGTTGCTGTATTAAAGGGGCAGTGTCAGTGACGTATTAAAGGGGCAGTGTCGCTGTATTAAAGGGGCAGTGTCGCCGTATTAAAGGGACAGTGCCTCTGCTATAAAGGGGCAGTGCTGCTGTATTAAAGGGTCAGTGTCTCTGTATTAAAGGGACAGTGTCACTATTCTAAAGGGGCAGTGTCACTGTATTAAAGTGGCATTGTTGCTGTATTAAAGAGGCAATGTTGCTGTTCTAAAGGGGCAGTGTCGCTGTATTAAAGGGGTAGTGTTGTATTAAAGTGGTAGTGTAGTTGTATTAAAGGGACAGTGTCGCTTTATTAATGGGGCAGTGTCACTGTATCCTAGGGGCAGTGTCACTGTTTTAAAGGGTCAGTGTCGCTGTATTAAAGGGGCAGTGTTGCTGTATTAAAGTGACAGTGTCACTGTATTAAAGTTGCAGTGTCGCTGTATTAATGGGGCATTGTCACTGTGCTAAAGGGCCAATGTTGCTGTATTAAAGGGGCAGTGTCGCTGTAATAAAAGGGCAGTGTCTCTGTATTAAAGGGAGTTTATTGCTGTATTAAAGAGGCAGTGTCAGTGACACTGTATTAAAGGGGCTGTGTCATTGTATTAAAGGTGCAGTGTCGCTGTATTAAAAGGGCAGTGTCGATGTATTAAAAGGGCCAGTGTCGCTGTTGTAATGGGACAATGTCACTGTATTAAAGGGACAATGTTGCTGTATTAAAGGGGCAGTGTCCCTGTAATATAAGGGCAGTGTCGCTCTGCTAAAGGGGCAGTGTCGCTGTATTAAAGGGGCAGTGTTGCTGTTCTAAAGGGGCGGTGTTGCTGTATTAAAGGGGCAGTGTCGCTTTATTAAAGGGACAGTGTCACTGTATTAAAGGCACACAATCACTGTTCTAAAGGGGCAGTGTCGCTGTATTAAAATGGCAATGTCACTGTTCTAAAGGGACAGTGTCTCTGTATTAAAGAGGCAGTGTCGCTGTTCTAAAGGGACAGAGTCGCTGTTCTAAATGGACAGTATCGCTGTATTAAAGGGTCAGCGTCACTGTATTTAAGGGCGCTGTCGCTGTATTAAAGGAGCAGTGTCGCTGTTCTAAATGGGCAGTGTCGCTGTATCAAAGGGGCAATGTCGCTGTATTAAAGGGGCAGAGTCGCTGTATTAAAGGTACACTATCACTGTTCTAAAGGGGTAGTGTCACTGTATTAAACAGGCAGTGTCGCTGTTCTAAAGTTGCAGTGCTGCTTTATTAAAGGGACAGTGTCGCTGTATTAAAGGGGTAGTGTAGTTGTATTAAAGGGGCAGTGTCGCTGAATTAAAAGGACAGTGTCGCTGTATTAAAGGGACAATGTCGCTGTATTAAAGTGACAGTGTCACTGTTCTAAAGGGACAGTGTCGCTGTATTAAAGAGGCAGTGTCTCTGTTCTAAAGGGGCAGAGTAGCTGTTCTAAATGGACAGTGTCACTGTATTAAAGGGAGAGTGTTGCTGTGTTAAAGGGGCAGTGTAAGTGTCTCTGTATTAAAGGGTCAGTGTCACTGTATTTAAGGGTGCTGTCGCGGTATTAAAGGAGCAGTGTCGCTGTATTAATGGGACAGTGTCGCTGTTCTAAATGGGCAGTGTCGCTGTATCAAAGGGACAGTGTCGCTATATTAAAGGTACTTTGTCGTTGTATTAATGGGGCATTGTCGCTGTATTAAAGGGACAGTGTCTCTGTATTAAAGCGACTGTGTCGCTGTATTAAAGGGACACTCTCGCTGTTCTAAAGGGGCAGTGTCGCTCTATTAAAGTGGCAGTGTCACTGTATTAAAGAGGCAGTGTCGCTGTTCTAAGTGTCGTGGTATGAAAGGGACAGTGTCGCTGTATTAAAGGGACAGTGCCGCTGTATCATGGGGCAGTGTCGCTGTTCTAAAGGGGCAGTGTCGCTGTTCTAAATGGACAGTGTCGCTGAATTAAAGGGGCAGTGTCACTATATTAAAGGGACAGTGTAGTTGTATTAAATGTTAGGAAATAGGGATAGTTTTAAGTAAGATATATTTGTATTTGTGGGTGTTAGGAACAAGATATAGCTTTACGTTTAATTTATATGTTTTATCTGTGCGTTAAAAGCGTAAAACCTGGGTCTAGTTTCATTTAGAGTTTGGGAGAATGTTGCCTACAAGTCTGTGGGTTTTTATGTATACCTGCATTTTAATGAGGATTCACGACCCTTGAAGTGGTTTAGGGAAGTTAAAACAAAGTAGGGAAAACCCTCGCTGTTGCCTAGCAACAGTGGGCCCACAGAGATAAAGAGAAACAGAAAGCAGTTTGAGTTCAGTTGGTAGGACCATTCCACAAAAACTGGTAGAGCAGGCAGGAAGGGAGCTGCAGGGACCAGATCCCAAAAGAAAATCTGAAAGTCCACAAACCAAGGAGTGGGGACAGGAAAAGTTCACAAGATGTCAGCTAAGTCCAAGGAAAAGAGGTAGGGAATCTGGAACAGATCCTGTTCAGTGAAGTTAAAGTAAAGAGCAAAGAAAACAGCTCCAAATTAAACAGAAAAAGCTACAGGGAGCGGAATCAAAGCAAAGTGGGCTTGCAAGAAGCCAGCAGATCCGAGGAGACAGCCAAAGGTTGGTGACTCCGACTATGGGCCTGTGAAGCAGTGGTGTTCTGTTGGCACAGCTGAGTATCTGAGAGAGAGTGTATGGAAGCTCAAGTTTGAATATACATGGTGGGTCCTGAATTCATTCAGGAACATCTGAAGCATAGATCAGACCCCTGGAGGTTGATCCTTGTTGAAGAAGTCCGACGGAAAGTGTCATTTGGCTGAAGATTCCAAAGCGAGTCTTTTGAGCATTGAGATTGGAAACCCTCAGGAGAAAGACAGAGTTCAGCAAGACCAATTGGCTCACAGTGTGGCAAGCATCTTGGGGGAGTTGAGAGATCCATAGCATCTGTTTGGGGTGGGGCATCTGTCACTTAGTTTCAGAGTGTGGCGTGTCTGACCATAGGTCACCTATTGGTTTACATGGACTGTGTACTTACTGTGAACATTAGAGTATAAGATTGATTTTGTAACTTGTGCTATCCTTACGAATCTGTATATATTTGTAAAGGTATAGTAGGTGAAGCAGTAGTGTAATGTAATTCATTATTTCTTGTTTAATAGATGCTTCGTTCCTTTGTTAAAAGTTAATCAGCAGGCTCCTGTGACTCTGCTCAGTAGCTGCCCTCAATGTTTCTAAACAAAAACTAAAAGTTAGGATCTATCAAGCCAAGTTCCTTCCTGGGATCAGGTTTGTCCAGTAATAGCATCAGCTGGGATTATAATTTAAAGAAGCAATGTTGCTGTATTAAAGGAGTGTTCACTATCTTTGTAATCTCCTCTAACTCCAGAACCCTCCCAGATCTCTGTGCTCCTCCAACTCTGGCCTCTTGTGCATCCCCAATTTTAATCACTCCACCTTTGTTGTTCATATCTTCAGCTCCCGAGGTCTGCAGAGTCTGGAATCTCCTCCCTAAACCTCTCAGCCACTGTCTCTCCTCATTAAGATGCTCCTTAAAACCGACCTCTTTGACCATCGTCTTTGACATCTGCCTAATATCTCCTTATGTGCCTTGGTGTCAAATTCTATCTGATAATCACCCCTGTGGAGCACCTGACATAATACATTAAAGATGCTAAATACAAGTTGTTGTTGTAGCATGGCTACATTAAAAGGGAAATGACATTGTATCAAAGTGCAGTGAATGTTCATTAAACAGGCAGAAGAGGGAGTGTTGCAAAGTCAGAGTGTCAGTACTGAGGGAGTGCTGCAATGTTGGAGTGTCAGTATTGAGGGAATGCTGCACTAATGGAGGATCAGTACCGAGGGAGTGCTGCACTGTTGGAGGGTCAGTACTGGGGGAGTGCTGCAATGTTGGAGTGTCAGTATTGAGGGAGTGCTGCACTGTGAGAGGTGCCATCTTTCAAATGAAACAGTGAACTAAAAGCCTGTCTGCCTTCTCAGGTGGATGTAAATGATTCCATGGCATTATTCAAAAAATTGCAGGGGAGTTCGCCCTGGTGTCCTGGTCAATATTCAATATTTATCCCTCAATTAACACATTCTAAAAACATTTCATCTGCTATTTACTTTGCTGTTTTTGGGATCTTGCTGTGCTCAGATTGGCTGGCCACTTTTCCTACATCACAACAGTGACAACATCTCAAAAGTCCTTCTCAAGCTAGACAACATTTTGTTATGCCCTTAAGTTGTGAAAGGCGCCATATCAATTCTTTCTGGCACAACCATACCCAAACCTGTCCACACCCAAAAAACAGCAGGGTCACTGGGGGGGTTAGGCAGGGACACCAGATGTTGAACTCTGGCTGGTTTACTGTCCGAACCCAATGCACAAAGATTAACAACGGCCTGTATCGATCGCAGTGTTGTACTTCACAGGGGGTTAGTGTAGGTGAGCACTGCTGGGATGTTTAATTTTTCTGCACAATCTCAGATGACCATAAAGTGCAGTTATGGACCTCAGATATTCTGCTACATCTGAAGTGGTGCCAAACCGCCAACTGACAAATGAGGAATGGGTAGGACAGAGACAGCTGTGCTGATCACAGCAGTGGGCAGGAAAGGGATTGTTCATTTCCTGGAGTGAATTGTGATATTTTATTTCGCTGTGGGTGTGTTTTGTTGGGTTCAGAAGTTTTTAACTCTCAGTAGGTCTGGTTGTCACAGTAACTGAGAACCGGCGTTGTGTTTATTCACTGCCACACCCTGAGAGAGACTGAGTGAGATTCGTGGAATGTGAATCATGGCTTCACAATTCTTCTCTCAATTCTCACTGATGTCTCAAAAGTTGTTGAAAGTACAACATTTCTGCTGTTGTTTAAAAAGTAATCTTTAACTTTCTGTTAAAACCTCCCTTCTCCTGGACCAGCATGCCCTTAAATCTCTGCTTTTCACTGAAACTTGCCAAATTGAACAGAAAGGCCCCTGTTCTGGAATTTCTGACTCATTCACTTCTGTTCGGAATGTTACACTTTGAAGCAGGGGAAGCTCATTTTTACCATTCAGATCAAGTAAATAAAATTATTTTATAAAAATACCAGCACTGGGGCCTGAACACCTAACTCCATCCTGTCACCAGTAGGGCCTGAGCTCAAATCCCATTGTTCTTCACAAAGACTGGCAGATCATATCAAACAGCACATCCCTTCAGGCAAGGTACAGCCCATGCTTGCAAAACTCAAACCACAGTGTCCAACATTAGAAGTGATTCCGGTATTGGACAACATTTGCTAAATAATCCTCAGTGTGCTAAGAATTACGCTGACAACCAATTTAAGATTGTCAGTCGGCCTCACAGTGTGACTCACTCACATGTGCTAGAAGCTACATATATATTAATGCACAGGGGCGTCACCATTGCAGACAGAAATAACATATACACATTTTACAACTGTTTCAACTAAACAAAATAGGCAACAGCCATTGTTTGGCTCATCCCACAATGCCTTGCCCAATCAGAGTGGCCCTGTCTGGTTTGAATTTAAAGAAAGATTGTCAGTCATCAGATGGTGCATTCCCCATGGTAACACCTTGACTCTCTTCTCCTGCAGTATAAATTATTGTTCCCTTCAGGTTTGGTATTCTTGTGAATTGGGGACGCGCTAAGGCACATAGATATGGGACAGTGCAGAGGGAGCTTTTCACTGTATCTAACCCTGTGCTGTACCTGGCCTGCGAATGTTTGATGGGGACAGTGTAGAGGGAGCTTTACTCTGTATCTAACCCCATGCTGTACCTGTCCTGGGAATGTTTGATAGGGACAGTGTAGAGGGAGCTTTACTCTGTATCTAACCCCGTGCTGTACCTGTCCTGGGAGTGTTTTGATGAGGACAGTGTAGAGGGAGCTTTACTCTGTATCTAACCCCGTGCTGTACTGTGTGGCTCTGTCATATTGAAGCAGCTTTATGTGTAAATCTCTTGCAGCATCTTGCACAGCTGTCAATGTTGTAAGGAAAGGTTTGACAGGATTATGTAGCGAGTGTCTGACTGCTCAAACTGTCTGAAGATTCTATAAAACAGACAATAAGTTTGTGAACATTAGCTGAGCTGAGTTGCTGATTTTCTCTGAGTGACCTTTCGTTCATGAACTAAGGAGTTTATAAGATTTTCTTTTGTTTGTCTTGATGTGTTAAAGAAACTCTGGTGAACTTTTCTTTTGTCGTTTCTTGCTTAGAAATGGGCAGAGAAGATTTTTACAAATACTGTTGTAAAAAAGATGGAGTTTAAGCTGTCTGAATTCTTTCAGCCACGAGTCAGAGTTTGAGGGGGCAGGACTGAGAGAGAAGTCAGTAACCAGTCACCACCCTGCACTGTGACTGACAGATCGGCCTGGGTTGGGCTGGGTATTATAAACGCACTCACTTCCAGAACTGCAACACATCTGGCGAAGAAACTGGAAGAAAAGCAGGTAAGGGCTGGGCTGGTAGTGGAGATTCGTAATTTAAGAAGTAACTAGCGATTTGGTGGTAACTGTAACTAAAGTTTTTGTTCCTTTTTCTTCTCTTTGACTCTAAAATCGAGGCTGCTTTTACAGGGGTAGTATATGTGTGTGTGTGGGTGGGGGGTTGGGTGGCGGTGTGTGTGTGTATGTGTGGGGGGGTTGGGGGTGGGGGGTGTGCGTGTGTGTGTGGGGGGTGGATGGGGGTGTGTGTAGAGGGGGTGGGGTGTGTGTGCGTGTGTGTGGGGGGGTGGGTGGGGGTGTGTGTGTCTGTGTGGGGGGTGGGTGTGTGTGTGTGTGTGTATGTGGGTGGGTGGGCTGTGTGTGAGGGGTGTGTGTGGGTGTGAGTGTGGTGGGGTGTGGGTAGAGTGGGTGTGGGTGTGGAGGGGGTGGGGGGTGTGTGGGTGTGGATGGAGTGGGTGTGGATGGGGTGTGTGTGTGGGGGGGGGGGATTGTGGGGGGGGTGGTGTGTGGGTGGTGGGGGGGTTATTTTGGGATGTATTGGAGCTGCTGCTGTAGATCCTCCAGGTGGTTAAGTTTTGAAAATTTTGGAAAAGGTGAAATTTTGTTGCAATAATTCCTCCCCACCAAGTCCCCAGGACTGGGCAACTCATCAAACCCCCAGTAACTGTCCACCATCCTGCCAAACCCTGAGAAATTGGGGCCAGGGCCAGGGAAGGTTTGAACCCGGAATTGGAGGGGAGGGGGGGGGGGGGGGGGGGGGGGTGGGGGTGGGGGTGGGGGGGTGGTGTGGGGGTGTGGGGACAATTTGAGAAGATTTTGGGATTTTCTCGCATTAACTCCAGTTTCTCTGTCTCTCAGACCACCATGTCGACTCCAACTAAAACCGAGGTGGCCATGCAGAACCTGATGGATGTTTTTTATCAATATGCCAAGGGAGACAAATACACCCTGACCAAGAGTCAAATGAAATGTCTGGTGGAGACAGAACTCAACCAAATCACAAAGGTAGTGAAACAGACTCAGTAACAGGCACCAAACCTGGTCCCAGCACTCATACCAACTCCCTCCATCCAGGCCCAGCGTCCATCTCCACCCCAAACCTACCCCGGCACCCAGCCCAGGCTTATCTCTTGACCACTGCTCACTCCCGCGCTTGTCTCACACTTATACACACCCATATGGAATTAGTGCGCAAGGAGCTGAATCAGAGCCAGTCAGTGATTCTGTGATGATTCAGAAAGCTGTCGGTACAGACAAATTCTCCAGGCGAACCTCCCCATGATGTCATTTTTTTTAAATATAACCAAGGAAAGGAGTGCACAGTGAAATCAATGAGTAAATGTTTAACACGTTCCCTGTATCAGGCTCCAGATCTAAATCCTCCCATTGTCTGCATCTCCTGAATTGTACAACTGAATGGTGAGTCACTCAAGTCATCCCTTCCTTCCCGGGGTTCCAAAGAGGTGCGACATCAGCCCGGGCTCCTGCTGCTGATCCCTGTCCAGTGATCCCTGCTGGGAAGCTGTGTGTGTTCAGATCTTCAGTGAGCACAGCATCAGACTCATCTGTGTTCCATACAACAAGAACCTGCATTTATATGACATCCTTAATCTAATAAAGTGTCCCGAGGCCTTTCACCCAGTTACGAGATACTGCAGATGACTAAAAGCTTGGTGGATGAGGGGTTTTACGGAGCTTCTTAAAGGAGACAAGGTGGAGTAGAGAGGTTTAAGGTGGGAATCCCAGAGTTTAGACCCCAGCCAGCCGAAGACAATGGTGAAGTGATTTAAAATGATCAAGAGGCCAAAATTAAAGGAGCGCAGAGATTTTGGAGGGTTTTAGGGCTGGAGGAGATTACAGAAGTTGCAAGGGGTGAGGCCATGTGGAGGGACTGGAAAACAAGGATGGGAACGTGCTACTCAAGGTATTGCTGGACCTGGAGCCAATGTAGGTCAGCGAGGACATGGCGTGATTCCCAAGCTTTCAGTCATCTGCATTATCTCATGTCCGAGTTAGGGACAGCAGAGTTTTGGGATGAGCTGAAGTTTACAGAAGGTAAAATGTGGGAGGTCGGCTGGTAGCACTCTGGAATAGCTGAGTGTTGCAGTAACAGGCATGAATGAGGGTTTCGGCAGTGGATGAAATTGTATACAGGGTGAAGTCAGGCAATGATACAGAGGTGGAAATATGTGGGATTGGATCAGTGGTTGGGAATGTAGTTTGTGGCAGGGACTGAAGGCAATGGTGTTGGTTGTCTTAAATTTAGCTGAAAATTTCTGCTCATTCAGTACTGTACTGAATGTCAGATATACAGTCTTATAATTTCTCAACAATGGAGAGTAGAGAGAGATGATGGTGAGGTAGAGCTGGGTGTTGTCAGTGTACATGCTGGGCTTAGCATGATGTCACTGAGGGGCAGCATGTAGATGAGAAATAGGAGGGGGCTAAGGATAGATCCCTGGAGGACACCAGAGGTAAAGCTGTGTGCGCTGAACGCAAAGTACACAAGATAACATCCTCTGTTTCGGTAGCATGGAATGAAAATTTAGCTGAGAGAGTGGGAAACAGTCTGCACCCCATGAGAGCCATACCCCAGAAACAGTAAGTATCTGCAGGGGGAGGATGGCTACTGGTCTGAAGTGCAAGAATAGATAGTATTTAGAGTCAAACTGAGGAATTGGAATATCACTTAGAGCAAACAGTTCACAAGCAGTCAGAACTGTAATTGAAGAGTTAAATGTTCAATGGATTGTGGAGTGTTTGGAATGAGGGTGCGGTTTTTGAGAAGCAAGCCAAGACTGAACAATCAGAAATACTGAGCAGTGGCTCAGCCAGGCCCGACCCTGCAAGTTAATAGGAGCTCAGTTGGATGCTTCATTTCTGGATCAGCCCCTGTTCCACTCTGTATCCGTATTGCACCCGGGCCGAAGAAGCCCCTCAGTCCTTTGGGTGTGGCAGGAGAGATACTTTTGACCTTCTAACCAAGGCCTCTGGCTGAAAGAAGCACATTCAATCTGACTGACTCAAACAGAACAACAAGTTCGCAAACTTTCAAGTTATCCAATTTAACCCCGTGTTGTACCCATCCTGGGAGTGTTTGATGGGACAGTGTAGAGGGAGATTTACTCTATATCTAACCCCATGCTATTCCTGTCAAGTAAGCGTTTGATGGGGGCAGTGTAGAGGGAGCTTTAGTCAGTATCTAACCCCATGCTCTACCTGTCCAGGGCGTGTTTGACAAGGACAGTATAGAGTGAAAGTTACTCTGTATCTGACCCCATGCTGTACCTATCCTGGGAGTGTTTGATGGGGACAGTGTTGAGGGAGCTTTACTCTGTATGTAACCCCGTGCTATTCCTGTCCTGGGAGTGTTAGATGGGGGCAGTGTAGAGGGAGCTTTACTCTGTATCTAACCCCATGCTGTACCTGCCCTGGGAGTGTTTGAGGGGGACAGCTTAGAAGGAGCTTTGTTCTGTATGTAACCCCATGCTATTCCAGTCCTGGGAGTGTTAGATAGGGAAGTGTAAAGGGAGCTTTACGCTGTATCTAACCTGTGCTGTACCTGCCCTGAGAGTGTTTGGTGGGATGTTGAGGGAGCTTAACTCTGTATCTAACCCTGTGCGTACCTGTCCTGAGAGTGTTTGATGGGACAGGCAGATCTGCTCAGTAATAAAGCCTCTCTAGAATCTCAGAATGGTTACAGAAGGAGGCCATTTGGTCTGTCATGTCCTTTCTGGTTCTCTGAAAGAGCAACTCACTAAGTGCCACTCCCCTGCCTTAACCTTGTAGGCCTGCAAATTTTTCCTCTTCATAAAATTATCCAATTCTCTTTCGAAGTCCTTGATTGAATGTGCCTCCACCAACCCCTCAGAGTGCAGTCCAGATCCTAACCACACTCTGCATAAAAAAGCTCTTCTTCATGTCATCGTTGCTTCTTTTGTCAGTTGCCTGAAATCTGTGTCCTCTTGTTCTCAATCCTACCAGTTTCTGCCTTTCTACTCTGTGCAGACCCCTCATGATTTTGAATATCTCTAATAAATCTCCTTTCAGACTTATCTCCTCCAAGGACAACAATCCAACCGTCCAACCTTCTCCAGTCTATCTTCATAACTGAAGTTCCTCATCCCTGGAACCATTCTTGTGAATCTTTTCTGCACCCCCTCTGATGACTTCACATCCTTCCATAAATGTGGTGCCCAGAACAGGACACAATATTCCACTGTTTTATAAAGTTTCATCATAAATTCCTTGCTTTTGTACTCTTTGCCTCTTTTAATAAAGCCCAGGATGCTGTATGCATTTTTAATCACTTTCTCAACTTGCCCTGCCACCTTCAAAGATTTATATACCCTGAGTCCTTCTGCTCCTGCACCCCCTTTACAATTGTTCCCTTTATTTTATGTTGTTCTCCTCGTTCTTATTAAAATGAATGACACTGCACTTTTTTCTATTTTCATGTTTTTTCCATCTCTTGACAGAAAAAAGGGAATGTTGAAGCCTTTGACAAGATGATGAAAGACCTGGATTTTGATGGTGATGGAGAAGTGAATTTTGAGGAGTTTGTGTCATTCATTGCTGGTCTCATGTTTTCCTGTAATGAAATTTATGTTAAGAGGCGGGAGCAACAAGCAAGTCAGGTCAAGAAATGAATAGTGACTGAGCTACTAATCATGCGACTATATGTGAGAATGATCAGCTTGCAAATTTGTGCAGTATTCTTGATCACTTCTTATTTTTTAATACAAATGAAATAAAAATGGTTTGAACAACCAACTGCAGAATCTCAGCCTCTCACACCTGAGATTAGCAATATTCCTGTGCCCTGAAGCCACTTGTTTGTGTGTGTGAGTGAGCATGTGTGCGTGAGAGTCTGTGTGTGTGTGACAGAAGGAAAGGAAGTGAGCGAGTGAGAAAGAGATGCCTGTGCTTGAGGTATAGGGTATCTCAGCTGCTGGGTTTCTAGGGTTCATTCTTGGCCTGTGCTGAGTGTCACAGCCTGGGATTTCAGTGAGTGGTTCATTGTTAGTGGGAGGACAATCTGCTTCACAGTATGCCCGCTTGAGGTAAATAAGGATGTCAGGGAAGGATATAATCCACTGTGGTGCCTTACATGTTGAAATAGTTTTCTGTCACACTGTGTAGGGCCCTGGCTGAGGTACCAGAAGGTGACAGACACTCTAGCAGTAGCAAATTATAAAAATATATTGGGGTCCTAGCCTCAAATCTGGCTCTAAGCTTAGGCTTGGTCACAGCTAGAAGGAGTAACTATTCCCCTCTTCGAGGGTGTCTGTTGTGCCCAGTATCTAAATGTACAATAGTGTTCCCCTGAGGTAAATGAAAGGATCCTGTCTCCCAGTGTGATCTGAACTGGGTCTTGTGTCTGTCCACCCATGTGTCTAAATGCTTGGTGAGATAGACCAAAAATGAAGTAATGCTTTCAGGCTGAACAAACAGATACAGTCCTCTCATTGCTTTGACATGAGAGTGACGGGTCCTAACTCCATCCATGATAACACATTTAGCAAACATGGTTGTTTCTGGCTGAATCATTAATATCCTTTAGCAAAGGGAATCTGTCAGTCTCCTGGTCTGTTCTACATGTGACTGCACCCCACACCGATTGACTGACTCAACACTTCAGTGCAATAAAGGATGGGCAGTACACAAGCTCAGAGTAGTGTTAACAATAAATTAAAAAGCGGGCACCCGGTGCAGAGGGGGGCCGGGAGGGAGGAGGGTCAGAACTGTCGAAGGGTTATGAGGATTCGAAACGTCAACTCTTTGCTTCTCCGCCGATGCTGCCAGACCTGCTGAGTTTTTCCAGGTAATTCTGGTTTTGTTTTGTAATGTATCTAAGTTTGCTGATGATACCAAGCTAGTTGGGAAGGTAAGCTGTGGGTAGAACACAGAAAGGCTGCAAAGAGATATAGACAGGGTAAGTGAGTGGGCAACAAGATGGCGTATAATGTGGAGAAGTGTGAGGTTATTTACTTTGGCCGTAAGAATAAAAAGGCAGAGTATTTTTTAAAAGGCATGAAACTTGTAAATGTTAATATTCTGAGAGACCTGGGTGTGCTGGTACAAGGAACACAAAAAATTAACATACAGGTGCAGCAAGCAATTAGGAAGGCAAATGGCATAATGGCCTTTATTGCAAGGGGATTCGAGTAGAGGAATAAGTAAGTCTTGTTATAATTCTACAGCACTTTGAGGAGATCATACCCAGAATAACGTGTGCAATTTTGGTCTCCATATATTTAAGGAAGGAAAAACTTACATTGGAGGCGGTATATCAAAGGTTCACTAGATGGGGCCCTGGGAGGAAAGCATTGCCCTAGGATGAGAGGCTGAATAAATTGTGTCTATATTCTCTGGAGTTTAGAATAATGAGAGGTGATGTCATTGAAACATACAGGATTCTGAAGGGGCTTAACAGGGTCGATATTGAGAGATGGTTTACCCTGGCTGGAGAATCCAGAACACAGGGGCACAGCCTCAGGATAAGGGGCTGATCATTTTGATCAAGATGAGAAGAAATTTCTTCACTCAGAGGTTTGTGAATCTTTGGAATTCTCTACCTCAGAGGGTTGTGGATGCTCCATCATTAAATATATTTAAGGCTGAGATAGAGATTTTTGGTCTCGCAGGGAATTAAGAGATATGGGGAGCGGGAAGGAAAGTGGAGTTGAAGCCCAAGATCAGCCATGATCATATTGAATGACGAGCCATCTTCTCCTGCTCTGATTTTGTGTGTTATGTTCTGCCCAAAGACAGCCTGTGCACCCAAGAGACAGTAAGGAGAACATGTAGTGAACTTGGCCAATTTTGGGTTATGGTTCCATCCCTTTCTGTGGCCACTGGCTCAGGCTGAATGAGGCTATCCCCAACTTCTGTGGCCTAACTGACCACAAACTCTCCTTCAACCCCTATATCCTTTCACTTACCAAGACCACCTACTTCCATGTACATAGTATCAGCTGTCTCCACTCCTGCCTCTGTTGCTGAAACCTAAGCTCACTAAAACTCTGCATCCTAACTAGGACCAACTCCAATTCACTCAATACCCTTTGCTCATTAATCCTACATTGTTTCCCAATCCGCCAAAATTCTCAAATTTAAAATTTTCATCCTCATATTTAATCCTTCCAGGCCCTGCCCCTCCCTTTTTTTTGTAACTTCCTCCAATCTTAAACCTTTTGAGATCTCTGTGCTCCTCCAATTCTGATCTTCTTGGGCATCCCTAATTTTAAACTCTACACCATTGGCAGCTGTGCCTTCAGCTGCCTGGGCCCTAAGCTCTGGAATTCCCTCCCTAAACCTGTCCACCTTTATCCCACCATTTCCTACATTACAACAGTGACTGCAATTCAAAAATACTTGCTTGGCTGTAAAACACTTTGGAACATCCAATGGTCATGAAATTTTCCACATAAATGCAAGCCTTTATTGTATCTCTTCCTTCCATTAAGGCACTATATAAAATATACCTCTTTGACCAAGTTATTGGTTACCCATCCTAATATCATATGTGGATCAGTTTTGTTTGATAAGCGCCTCTGTGAAGTGCTTGAGGACATTTTACAGTTAAAGGTGCTATGTAGTGCATGTTGTTGTAATCAGGTAGATATTCTGATGGAAATTAGCACAATGATGGATATGAGCAATCCAGCTCTGGGCACGTAAACACCTGGAAAGTTGGTCCTCTTGCAAGAAGTGCTGTAATGAGGAAGCACTGAAAGCTATACTTCTCAATGAAAAGACGAGAAAACAAGTGGCAGCATAGTTAATAACCAGCAATGTAACTATAACAAGCAGCATACCTTTAACAACTGACAGTGAAAACCTAACTAGTAACAAACTTTTAATATGTTCCTGACTGAAGGGTAGTAACTTACTGAATTTCAAGTGGGTAAGATTAGGATCAAAGCAGAGTTAATAAAACAGACCGTGGACTGCCCTATCAAGCTGGAAAACTGGAGTGGAATCAAGTGAAGAACATTCAGTGAGAGTGCAGGACAGGAATCCTTTGCACAGTGCAGCTTCAGCATGTGACAGTTTTCAGGCCTCACTTGCCACTTTTCCACTTTTACTTGTAGGATCCTCATCTGTTTGGTAGTATTGTCATTCCTGAGGTTTCTTGCAAGGATTCAGTTTAAAATTGCCACGTCTTGATTCAAAAAGAGACAATTAAAATACACATTGCTACCTACCTGTTCTGATTGTGATTCACAGCATCCCAGCAATAGAAGCATCACTGGCTGAGATAAAATGCTGAGAGTTTTTGGAGGACTGGGCGACAAGCATTTTCGCCATCCCAACTGTGGCAGTCTCAACACAGCAACAATTAACCTGTCCCACCTGACACCGCAACACACTCTATTCCATCAGCTGCAGCTGCTGGCGACATTTTATTTTGTCTCATTGTACATTTTTTATCATAAATCCACACTGCACAAATCCTACAGTCACACTGAGTATGTTTCATGTTAACCCCCAGGATCACATAGTGAGTGGGGGTCACCGAATATTTTTAGAAACAGTAATTCACACTGCAATAAAAAAAAGCAAGAAAAACAGCCAACGCTTGAAGAGAATTCATAGCTCCTCAGGCATTAACTTCAGTGTCTTTGCTCTGACAGTAACGGGCTAGAAGCTTCTTTAAGAGCTTGCTGGGTCCTTGAGCCTGGTTTCCAGGCTGCCTACACCCCTCCTGATGGAGAAGACACATTATCCAGGTGCATTTTGGAGTTTACTCTCCCCCACCTACCCTGACAGACTGCTCATGACCATCAATCTGTCCCTTAATAGCCAGAGTGTCGGCAAGTCCCTGTGAGGCGTCTTCTGAGTCCCCACTTGCTCCAGTGGACAGTAATGTTGGGCTGGTGTTACTGGAGTCAGAGCTCAGATCCAAAGTGGCAGAAAGCGGTAATGAGCCCTGCGGGATTGGATCAAAATCCTCATCATCTTCTGCAGCCAGGGAATTGTAGATACCTATACCCCCAAAAACAGAAGCAAACATCAGTGAGATCTGGTCACACATCAACCCAGTCAACAGACCTCAGTTCCTGACCATTGCCACTCATACAAGATATAGCCCAAACAATACAAACTCAACCATTCACCCCATCCTCACCCAACCCATTCCTACCCCATCTTGCAACTCCAACATCTACCCCACTCACCTCCCAACTTCACCCCATAACTAACTCTACCATATTCCTAACATGCCTGCCTTGCCCCTGTTCCCACCTGTGTCCTTGCAGGTCTGCACAGGTCAAGAAACCTTCCCTGGGCAAGTCACAGGTTCTAGCTCACACCCAACCATTCCATCCTATCCTGCTTGTTACCTCCTCAAAGAATTCTAATAAATTTGTCAGTCATGATTTCCCCTTCAAGAAGCCATGCTAATTGGCCTGTAATTACTTGCTTTTTGTCTCCCTTTTTGAATAAGGGTGTTACATTGGTAGTTAGCCAATCCTCTGCGACTTTTCCAGAACATAAGGACTCTTGGAAGATAATACCGGTGCATCCACTATCTCCGCAGCTACTTCCTTTAATATTCTAGGGTGCAATCTATCAGATCCAGGGGACTTATCAGACTTTAGCCCCATTAGTTTCCCTAGTACTTTTTCTCTAGTGATAATTATTGTATTTACTTCCTCTCCCCTTTCTCCTCTCGACTATTTAGTATTTTTGGAATGCTATTAGTGTCTTCTACCTTGAAGACTGATGCAAAGTATTTGTTCAATTCCCCAACTATTTCCTGGTTCTTCATTGTCCAATCCTCTATCCAAGCCAATATGTTAACCTCTGCACCATCAGCTCTTTTGTATTGTAATATTTGATATGGCATCTTGTCAAATGTCTTCTGGAAAGTACTGCACAAAGGAAGATGTTGTGGTTGTTGGAAATCAATCATCTCAGTTGCAGAACATCACTGCAGGGGTTCCTCAGGATAATGCCGGAGGCTCAACCATCTTCAGCTGCTTCATCAATGACCTTCCTTCCATCATAAGGTCAGAAGCGGGGATGTTTGCTGATGATTGCAAAATGTTCAGCACCATTTGCAACTCCTCAGATACTGAAGCAATCTGTGTCCATATGCAGCAAGACCTGGACAATATCCAGGTTTGGGCTGACAAGTGGCAAGTAACATTTGCGCCACACAAGTGCCAGGCAATGACCATCTCCAACAACATAGAATCTAACCATTGCCCCTTGATATTCAATGGCATAACCATCGCTGAATCCCCCACTATCAACATCCTGGGGGTTACCATTGACCAGAAACTGAACTGGACTAGCCATATAAATACTATGGCTACAACAGCAGGTCAGAGGCCAGGAATCCTGTGGCGGGTAACTCACCACCCGACTCCCCAAAGCCTATCCACCATCTGCAAGGCACAAGTCAGGAGTGTGATGTAATATGCTTCACTTGCCTGGATGAGTACAGCTCCCACAACACTGAATGAGCTTGACACTGTCCAAGACAAAGCAGCCCGCTTGATTGGCAGCCCATCCACAAACATTCACTCCCTCCACCATCAACGCATGTTGGCTGCAGTGTATACCATCTACAAGATGCACTGCAGATACTCACTAAGGCTCATTAGGCAGCACCTTCCAAACTCACGACCACTACCATCTAGAAGGACAAGAGCAGCAGACACATGGGAACACCACCATCTGGAAGTTTCCCTCCAAGTTACTCACCATCCTGACTTGGAAATATATCACCGTTCCTTCACTGTTGTTGGGTCAAAATCCTGGAACTCCCTCTCTAACAGCACTGTGGGTGTGCCTACACCACATGGACTGCAGCGGTTCAAGAAGGCAGCTCACCACCCGCTTCTCAAAGGCAATTAGGGATGGGCAATAAATGCTGGCCCAGCCAGCGAAGCCCACATCCCATGAAAGAATAAAAAATAGTCCACCAATTCCCCTTTATCGACGCAGCTTGTTACTTCTTCAAAGAACGTCAATAAGTTAGTCAAACATGGTTTCCCTTTCACAAAACCCCATTAACTCTGTTTACTTGCAATGAGATTTTCTAGGTGCCCTACGATAACCTCCTTAACAATATGTTTCAGCATTTCCCCTATGACAGATATTAGTCTAACTGTAAACCCTCCTTTCTTGAATAAAGGAGTCACATTCCCTATTTTCCAATCTGATGGGACCTTTCCAGAATCTAGGGAATTTTGGAAAATTCAAACCACTACCTCAGCAGCTCCATCAGGACTAGGGACTTGTCAGCTAATAATTTTCTCAGTCCCTTTTTCCTGGTGGTTGTCATTATTTTAAGCTCCACCCTCCCTTTCACCTCCCAATTCACAATTATTTCTGGGATATTATTTGTATCCTCTACATTGAAGACAGCTGCAAAATATCTGTTCAATTCATCCACCATTTCCTAATTTTCCATTATTAATTCCTCAGACTCGCTCTCTATAGAACCAATACTCACTTTACCTACTCCCTTTTTAAATATCCATAGAAACTCCTGCCATCTGTTTTTATACTTCTAGCTAGCTTTCTCTAATACTCTAATTTCTCCCTCCTATTAATCTTTTAGTCGTTCTTTGCTGTTCTTTGTATTCTATTCAATCTTCTGACCTGCCACTCATCTTTGCAAAATTATATGCTTTTTCTTTCAATTTGATATGATCTTTAACTTGTTTGGTTAGGCACAGATGGTGCAGTCTTCTCATAGGGTCGTTCTTTCTCACTGGAATAAATGGGCAGGCTGTGACTAGTGGGGTACCACAAAGATCAGTGCTGGGGCCTCTGCTCTTCACAATCTATATCAATGATTTAGATATGGGAACCAAATGTAATATTTCCAGGTTCGATGACACAAAACTAGGTGGAAATGCGAGTTGTGAGGAAGATGGAAAGAGGCTTAAAGGGATTTAGACAGACTAAGTGAACGGGCAAAAACATGGCAAATGGAATATAATACAGAAAAATGTGAAGTTATTTACTTTGGTAAGAAAATCAGAAATACAGAGTACTTTTAAATGCTGAGATATTAAAAGTGTTGATGTCCAACGTGTTGATGGGTGTCCTTATTCATAAGTCACTGAAAGCTAGCAAGCAGGTGCAGCAAGCAATTGGGAAGGCAAACGGTGAGATCTCACCTGAAAGATAGTGTAAAGCTTTGGTTTCCTTACCTATGCTGATATACTTGTCATAGAGGGAGTGCAACCAGGGTTCACCAGACTAATCCTTGGGATGGTGTGATTGCCTTATGAGGAGACATTGAGGAAACTGCCTATATTCTCTAGCGTTTAGAAGAATGAAAAGTGATCTCATTGAAGCAAATAAAATTCTTTCAGGGCCCAACAGGGCTGATGCAGAAAGGATGTTTCCCTTGACTAGGGTGTCTAGAACCAGGGGACATAGTCTCAGAATAAGAAGTAGGCCATTTAGGATGAGGAGGAATTTCTTCATTCAGAAGGTGGTGAATCTTTGGAATTCTCTACCCCAGGGGGCTGTGAAGGCTCAGTCATTGAGTTCGTTCAAGACAGAGATCGATAGATTTCTACATATTGAGGACATCAAGGGATATCTTGTGCAGGAAAATGGCATTGAGGTAGATAAGCCATGACCCAATCGAATGGCGAAGCAGGCTCAAGGACCTGCTCCTATTTCCTACGTTCCCCTGATTATCTTATATTGATGGCCCCTTCTTTGACTGTCCCAAAAGTTTTTCTCTATGTCAACTGCATCAAACCTTTTCATAATCTTAAAGACTTCTATCAAGTTATTGCCTCACCTATCTCTTGTACAGTCACAATCTGATCATTCTTTCCTGATAGTATCACAGAATTGTTACAACTCAGAGGCGGCCATTTGGCCCATTGTGTCTCCACTGGCTCTCTGAATGAGCAATTCACTTAGTGCCATTCTCCTGCCTTCTCCACATAATGCTGCACATTCTTCCTTTTCAGATAACACTCTAATTCCCTTTTGAATGCTTCTTTCGAACCTGCCTCCACCACACTCTAAGGCAGTGCTTCCTTTCAATTCTGATGTTATTGCTGTGAATCATTTTTGCACCTTCTCAAGTGCATCTATATCTTTGTTTATAATATGGAAAGCAGCGTGATATAATTAAGGTTCTCTACAAATTTAACACAACTTGTCTGCTTTTCAACTGTATTCCTTCGCTTTTTAAAAACAATATTTTTACTAAACCGTGCCAGTATTATTAGCATTTACCTAGCTATGCTCCCAGATTCTTGCTGCTCCTCTAACCCACTGACATTCAAGATTTCCCAGGGCATTTTTGGCTTCCTTATTCTTCCTACCAAAAGGTACACCTCACAATTATCTGTATTGCAATTCATTAGCCAATTGCATGTTCATTCTGCATGTCTTTTGATGTTTTCTCGTATTTTGCTGCAGCCAACCCCCCCCCAACAAGTGTGTTTTTTTATTCATCCAAGGGATGTGGGCTTCGCTGGCTGGGTCAGCATTTATTGCCCATCCCTAATTGCCCTACAGAAGACGGTGTTGAGCTGCCTTCTTGAACCGGTGCAGTCCATGTGATGTAGGTACACCCACAGTGCTATTAGGGAAGGAGTTCCAGGATTTTGACCCAGTGACAGTGAAGGAACGATGATATATTTCCAAGCCAGGATGGTGTGTGGCTTGGAGCGGAACTTCCAGGTGGTGGTGTTCCCATCTATCTGCTGCCCTTGTCCTTCTATATGGTAGTGGTCGAGGGTTTATAAGGTGCTGTCTAAGGAGACTTGGTGAATTCCTGCAGTGCATATTGTAGATGGTACACACTGCTGCTACTGTGCGTCGGTGGTGGAGGGAGTGAATGTTTGTGGGTGGGGCACCAACCAAGCGGACTGCTTTGTCCTGGATGGTATCCAGCTTCATCAGTGGGAGCTGCACTCATCCAGACAAGTGAGGAGTATTCAATCACATTCCTGACTTGTGCCTTGTAGATGGTGGACAGGCTTTGGGGAGTCAGGAGGTGAGTTAATCACCACAGGATTCCTAGCCTCTGACCTGCTCTTGTAGCCACAGTATTTATACGGCTAGTCCAGTTCAGTTTCTGGTCAATGGTAATCCCCAGGATGTTGAGAGTGGGCGATTCAGTGATGGTAATGCCAGTGAACATCAAGGGGTGATGCTGGATTCTCTCTTGTTGGAGATGGTCATTGCCTGACACTTGTGTGACGCAAATGTTACTTGCCACTTGTCAGCCCAAGCCTGGACATTGTCCAGGTCTTACTGCATTTGGACATGGACTGCTTCAGTATCCGAGGAGTTGTGAATGGTGCTGAACATTGTGCAATCATCAGCGAACATCCCCACTTCTGACCTTATGATTGAAGGAAGGTCATTGATGAAGCAGCTGAAGGTGGCTGGGGTGAGGACACTACCCTGAGGAACTCCTGCAGTGATGTCCTGGAGCTGAGATGACCGACCTCCAACAACCACAACCATCTTCCTTTGTGCTAGGTATGACTCAAACCAGTGGAGAGTTTTCCCCCAATTCCCATTGACTCCAGTTTTGCTAGGGCTCCTTGATGCCACACTCGGTCAAATGCTGCCTTGATATCAAGGGCAGTCACTCTCACCTCACCTCGGAAGTTCAGCTCTTTTGTCCATGTTTGAACCAAGGCTGTAATGAGGTCAGGAGCTGAGTGGTCTTGGCGGAACCCAAGCTGGGCATCAGTAAGCAAGTGCCGTTTGATAGCACTGTTGATGACCTCTTCCATTACGTTACTGATGATCAATAGTGGACTGATGGGACGGTAATTGGCAGGTTGGATTTGTCCTGCTTTTTGTGTACAGGACACACCTGGGCAATTTTCCACATAGCCAGGTAGATGCCAATGTTGTAGCTGTACTGGAACAGCTTAGCTAGGGGTGTGGCAAGTTCTGGAGCACAAGTCTTCAGTGCTGTGGCCAGATTATTGTCAGGGCCCATAGACTTTGCAGTATCCAGTGCCTTCAGCCGTTTCTTGATATAACGTACAGTGAATCAAATTGGCTGAAGACTGGCATCTGTGATGCTGGGGACCTCTGGAGGACAACGAGATGGATCATCCACTCGGTACTTCTGGCTGAAGATTGTTGCAAATGCTTCAGCTTTACCTTTTGCACTGTCCTGGGCTCCTGCATCATTGAGGATGGGGATATTTGTGGAGCCTCCTCCTCCAGTGTGTTGTTTAATTGCCCACCACCATTCAGGACTGCAGAGCTTAGATCTGATCGTTGGTTGTGGGATCGCTTAGCTCTGTCTATTACTTGCTGCTTATGCTGTTTGGCAAACTAGTAGTCCTGTGTTGTAGCTTCACCAGGTTGACACCTCATTTTTATATATGCCCGATGCTGCTCCTGACATGCCCTCCTGCACACTTCATTGAACCAGGGTTGATCCTCTGGCTTGATGGTAATGGTAGAGTCGGGTATATACTGGGCCATGAGGTTACAGATAGTGCTTGAGTACCATTCTGCTGCTGCTGATGGCCCACAGCACCTCATGGATGTCCAGTCTGGAGTTGCTAGATTTGTTTGAAATGTATCCCATTTGGCATGGTGGTAGTGCCACACAACACAATGGAGGGGATCCTCAATGAGAAGTCAGCACTTTGTCTCCACAATGACTGTGTGGTGGTCACTCCTACTGATACTGTCATGGACAGATGTATCTGTAGCAGGCAGATTGGGGATGAGATCAAGTATGTTTTTCCCTCACCACCTGCCAGAGACCCAGTCTAGTCATTTAGGACTCGGCCACCTCGGTAAGTGGTGGTGCTAACAAGCCACTCTTGGTGATGGACATTGAAGTTCCCCCAGCCAGAGAACATTCTGCGCCCTTGCCACCCTCAGTGCTTCCTTCAAGTGATGTTCAACATGGAGGAACACTGATTCATCAGCTGAGGGAGGGCGATAGGTGGTAATCAGCAGGAGGTTTCCTTGCCCATGTTTGACTTGATGCCATGAGACTTCATGGGTCCAGAGTCGATGTTGAGGACTCCCAGGTCAACTCCCTCCTGACTGTATACCACTGTGCAGCCACATCTGCTGGGTCTGTCCTGCTGGTGGGACAGGACATACCCAGACATGATGATGGTGGTGTCTGGGACACTATCTGTAAGGTATGAATCCATGAGGATGACTATGTCAGGCTGTTGCTCGACTAGTCTGTGAGATAGCTCTCCCAATTTTGGCACTCCAGATGTTGGTAAGGAGGACTTTGCAGGATCAATAGGGCTGAGTTTGCCTTTGTCTTCTCCGGTGCCTAGGTCAGTGCTAGGTGGTCCATCCGGTTTCATTCCTTTTTCGAGACTTTGTAGCGGTTTTTTACAACTGAGTGGCTTGCTAGGCTATTCCAGAGGGTATTTAAGAGTCAACCACATTGTTGTGGGTCTGGAGTCAGATGTAGGCCAGACCAGGTAAGGATGACAGATTTCCTTCCCTAAGGACATTAGTGAACCAGATGGGTTTTTACAACAATCGACAATAGTTTCATGGTCATCATTAGATTTTTAATTCCGGATTTTTATTGAATTCAAATTTCACCATCTGTTGTGATTTGAACCCAGGTCCCCAGGGCATTACCCTGGGTCTCTGGATTACCAGTCCAGTGACAATACCAATCGCAATCGCAAATTTGGAAAAATTAGTTAGGCATTGAACTGTGAAGGCATCACGAACACCATCCTGTTCTTTTTAAGTCTGTGGCCTCTTTAGGTTTTTTTTACAAGGGGTAATTTAAAGCAGCCAACTTGTGCACAGGAACCTTTGGTTTAGAGGGAACATTGATCATAACTGACCCCAATCCTGTCCTCCTCAGGCATTTACAATTACACATTTTATCCAGTCTTTGGTGAGCTTTTACGCACGCCCATGGTCAAACTTTCCAGCATGCGTCTCTGTATAGTGATCAGGAGGAAGTATTCTTGCTGATTTTCCAGCAACTGAGATGCATCCCCAGGTGAAACAGTTAATTCAATACAGACTGTTATTCTCTGCTCAGAGTGCTATCTCTGTACACAACCTCTAGATGTGAGGTTTGGCTCCCAAAATTTCCCAAGCTTCAGCAGAGCTTCTGATTGAAAGGATAAAATGGATTAAATAAAATTACTCTTTGGAAGAAATATTCCAAAATCAGTTAAACTTTACCAAGCAGAGAACAATGCTTCCCACTCAGACCAGGGCTGATACAAAAATTCAATCTGTTTGGGATATCTGCTCCATCCCACAGAATGCAAAGTGGGAGCAGACGATGTTCATCAACTATTACCTACACCAAATGCTGTGGAAATGGTTGCGGTTACTATTCTTGCACTAATTAAAGCAAAGTGTTGTAATTCTGAACATTTGCATTTATTTTTGACACAGAACGTGGATTTACTTGATTATTCGATTCAAATGCAATTATTTTAAAAAAACTCTGGGGAAGTGGGTCCTGCATTCATTGCCTGTCCTTCATTACCCTGAGAACATGCTGCTGGATCTTATCCTTAGGCTCCTGCAGTTCGTGCCATTCAAGTGTGAAAAGGCCGAATATCAAAATGCCTCAAAGCAAAGATTCCTGTGTGTTTGTGAAACTTTCCAAACATCGCCATAGCTTGTTAAATGTATAAGGAAATCTTCTACAGCTACCTCAGTTGGATAAAAGGCAAAAATCTGTGAAAAATGCAGAATTTCCCTGACGATACTTACTGCTGAATGCTTCTGGGTGTTGCTTTGCCAGTTTGTCCTTCAAAATCCTACAAGGGAAAAACAAATGATAGACTCATCAGCCCTGGAAAACAGATTCAGACAAAAACTACGAATTTTAGACATTTGACGGAGATGCAAAATGGGATTAATTTCACTACAGAGAATGAAGCTGCACCCGCCCGCCCAGAGCGATGCTGCACCCGCCCGCCCATGGCGACACTGCACCCACCCGCCCACGGCGACGCTGCACCCGCCCGCCCACAGCCAGACTACACGTGCCCACTAACATTAAGTTGATTACGACAGGCTCCGTGGTACACATCCTGCAATGTTCTAGCTATGACTGTATTTGTATAATGCACCTGCGCCCTCCAATGGCACCAAGCAGTATTTCAATACAAAGCTTATGACCAATTCCTCAATAACACATCAATGTTTTGGCAAAAGTGCAAATATTTTTGCTTTCCCCTCCCATACAATAATTTGTGACAAAATGAATAGTCACTTGGGAAAATGCGGATGAATTAAGGATTGCCAGCATGGATTTGTTTATCCAGTTTGTTTGAGTTTTTGATGAGGTAACAGAGAGGGTTGATGAGGGCAATGCCACTGATGTGGTGTACATGGACTTCCTGCAGGCATTTGATAAAGTGCTGCACAACAGATTTGTTAGCAAAGTTGTAACACATGCAATCAAAAATAGTAACATGTATAAAAAGTTGGCTGAGTGACAGGAAACTGTGATGAATGTTTTTTGAACTGGGGAAAGGTTTGCAGTGGATTCCCCAGGGGTCGGTGTTAGGGCACTTTCTTTTCCTGATATATATTGATGACCTGGACCTTGCAGGATTTCTAAAATTGTGGATGATATGAAACTTGGAAGCATTATGAACTGTGAGGAGCCAAGTGTAGAACTTCAAAAGGAGAGGCAGGTTGGTGGAATGGGCAGGCAGGTGGCAGACGAACTTCAATGCAGAGAAATGTGGAGTGAATCATTTTGATAGGAAGAACATGGAGGACAATATAAAATAAAGAGTACAATTCTAAAGTGGGTGTAGGAGCAGAGGGGCCTGGGTATACCTGTGTATACCTGTGTAGGAGCAGAGGGGCCTGGGTATACCTGTGTAGGAGCAGAGGGGCCTGGGTATACGTGTGCTTAAACCATTGAAGGTGACTGGGCAGGTTGAGAGAATGGTTAATAAAACAAACAGTATCCTAGGCTTTACTAATAGGTGCATAGAGTGCAAGAGCAGGAGGTTATGTTAAACTGTGTAAAACACTGGTTCAGCCTGAAATGGAGTAGTGTGCCCAGTTCTGGGTGCCACACTTTAGGAGAGATGAGAAAGCATTGGAGAGAGTGAAGAAAAGCTTCATGAGAATGGTTCCAGGGATGAGGAACTTCAGTTATGTAGATAGATTGTAGAAGTTGGGGCTGTTTTCCTTGGAGAAGAGAAGGTTGAGAGAAGATTTCATAGAGGTATTCAAAATCATCAGGGTTCTGGACAGAAGGTAGGGGAAAACTGTTCCCATTGGTGGAAGGATCGAGAACCAAAGGGCGCAGATTTAAGGGAATTGGCAAAAAGAAGCAATGTTGACATGAGGAAAATCTTTTTCACACAGCGAGAGGTTAGAATCTAGAATGCTGAGAGTGTGGAGGAGGTAGGGTCTATCAGGAAATTAAAGAGGGAATTGGACTATATAAATTAGGAGCAGCAGTAGATCACTCAGCCCCTCGAGCCTGCTCTGCCAGTCAACAAGACCATCAAATGCGACCCTGATGTCAAACACAGTCACCCTCACCTCACCTTGGGAGTTCAGCTCTTATGTCCGTGTTTGAACCAAGGTTGTAATGAGGTCAGGAGCTGCGTGGCCCCATCAGTACCCAAGGTGGGCATCAATTTGAGTACAATTCTGCTGTTGCTGATGGCCCACAGCACCTCATGGATGCCCAGTCTTGGGTTGCTAGATCTGTTTGAAATCTATCCTATTTAACACAGTTATGTGCCACACAACACGATGGAGGGTATCCTCAATGTGAAGGCAGGACTTTGTCTCCTGCCAATACTATTGTGGATAGATGCATCTGCAGCAGGCAGGTTGGTGAGGATGAGGTCAAGTATGTTTTTCCCTCTTGTTAGTTCTCTCATCACCTGCCGCAGACCCAGTCTAGCAGCTATGTCCTTTAGGACTCGGCCACCTTGGTCAGCAGTGGTGCTACCAAGCCACTCTTGGAGATGGACACTGAAGTCCCCCACACAGAGTACATTCTGCGTCCTTGCCGCCCTCGGTGCTTCCTCTGAGTGGTGTTCAACATGGAGGAACACTGATACATCAGCTGAGGGAGGGCGGTATGTGGTAATCAGAAGGAGGTTTCTTTGCCCATGTTTGACTTGGTGCCATGAGACTTCATGGGGTCCGGAGTCGATGTTGAGGACTCCCAGGGCAACTCCCTCCCAACTGTATATCACTGTGCCGCCACCTCTGCTGGGCCTGTCCTGCTGGTGGGACAGGACATACCCAGGGATGGTGATGGTGATGTCTGGGACATTACCTGGAAGACATGATTCCGTGAGTATGACTATGTCAGGCTGTTGCTTGACTAGTCTGTGAGACAGCTCTCCCAATTTCAGCACTAGCCCCCAGACGTTAGTAAGGAGGACTTTGCAGGGTCGACAGAGCCGAGATGGCCATTGTCGTTTCCGGTGCCTAGGTCGATGCCGGGTGGTCCGTCCGGTTTCATTCCTTTTTCGTGACTTTTGTAGCAGTTTGATAAAACTGAGTAGCTTGCTGGGCCATTTCAGAGGGCAGTTAAGAGTCAACCACATTGCTATGGGTCTGGAGTCACACGTAGGCCAGACCAGGTAAGGATGACCGATTTCCGTCCCTAAAGCTTTGTGGGTAGAGCTTAAGATTAAAAAAGGGGCAGCCACATTGTTAGGCATTTATTATAGACCCCCACATAGTCAGCGGGAAATTGAGGAGCAAATATGTGCACAATTTGTGGAGGTATGTAAAAACAATAATAGGGTAATTATATTAGGTGATTTCAACTTTCCCAACATTAATTGGGATAGACATAGTGTTAAGGGCTTGGATGGAGTGGATTTCTTGAAATGTGTACAGGAGAACTTTTTAGGTCAATATGTAAGGGGTCCAACAAGGGATGGTGCAGCGCTGGACCTAATTCTAGGGAATGAAGCCGGACAGGTGGCTGAAGTGGTGGGGGAGCATTTTAGCGATAACAACCACAACATGATACAGTTTAAATTTGTTTTGGACAAAGAAATAGACAAGTTGCAAAAATTGTTTTGGATTGGGGGAGAGTGGATTTTAGTAAAATAAGGCAGGATCTGGCCAAGGTAGACTGGGAACAACTACTTGTGGGGAAATCTACAGAGGAGCAGTAGGGGTTGTTCAAAAATGAAATGGGGAGGGTACAGGCTCAACATGTTCCCTCCAGGGTGATAGGAAGGAGTAACAAGCCCAGAGAACCATGGATGACCAAAGATATTCAGGATATGATGAGAAGGAAAAGAGAGGCTTTTAGCAGGTACAAGGGGAGCAAATCAATGGAGTCATTGGTGGAGTACAGACAGTGCAGGGTGGAGCTTAAGAAAGCAATTAGGAGAGCAAAGAGGGGATATGAGAAAGCTCTGGCTGGTAAAAGTAGGGAAAAACCCAAGATATTCTATAAGTATATCAATGGGAAGAGAATAACCAAGGAAAGAGTAGGGTACATAAGGGACGAAGGGGGCAATCTATGGGTGGAGCCAGAAGACATCGCTAGAGTGTTGAATGAATATTTCACATCCGGCTTCACCCAAGAGAATGAGGATGAAAAGGTATTGAACTCAGGGAGAGAGACTGCAAGGTTCTTGAGCAAATTGATATAGGGAGTGACAAGGTATTGGAGGTGTTGGCAGGCTTAAAAGTGGACAAATCTCCAGGTCTGGATGATTTGTGTCCCTGACTGCTGAGGGAGGCAAGAGAGGAGATCGCAGGGGTTCTGGCCCAAATTTTTAATTCCTCTCTAGCCACAGGGGAGGTGCCAGAGGACTGGAGAACAGCTAATGTGGTTACGCTATTTAAGAAGGGTTGTAGAGATAAGCCAGGGAACTACAGGCCAGTGAGTCTCATGTCAGTGATAGGGAAACTATTGGAGAAAGTTCTGAAGGAGAGAATCTATCTCCACTTGGAGAGGCAAGGTTTGATCAGGGATAGTCAGCATGGCTTTGTAGAGGGAGGTCATGCCTAACAAATTTGATTGAATTTTCTGAGGAGGTGACCAGGAGTGTAGATGAGGGTAATGCAGTTGATGTAGTTTATATGGATTTCAGCAAAGCTTTTGACAAGGTCCCACATGGCAGACTTATAAAGAAGGCAAATGCACAGGGGATACAGGGTAACTTGATAAGGTGGATTCAAAATTGGCTTAGTTGTAGGAGGCAGAGGGTGATGGCAGTGTCCAGTGGCGTACCACAAGGATATGTGCTGGGTTCCCTATTATTTGTCATTTATATAAACGACATAGATGACTATGTGGGGATAGGATTAGTAAGTTTGCGGATGACACAAAGATTGGCCGGATAGTTAACAGTGAGGTTGAGTGTCTTGGGCTACAGGAAGATATAGACAGGATGGTCAAATGGGCAGATAAGTGGCAGATGGAATTTAACCCAAAAAGTGTGAGGTGATACACTTTGGAAGGAGTAATTTGACAAGGAAGTATTCAATGAACTGCATGACACTAGGAAGTTCTGAGGAACAAAAGGACCTTGGCGTGTGTGTCCATAGATCCCTAACGGCAGAGGGGCATGTTAGTGGGGTGGTGAAAAAGGCATATGGGACACTTGCCTTTATCAATCGAGGCATAGATTACAAAAGTAGGGAGGTTATCTTGGAGTTGTATAAAACCTTGGTGAGGCCGCAGCTGGAGTACTATGTGCAGTTCTGGTCGCCACATTATAGGAAGGATGTGATTGCACTGGAGGGGGTGCAGAGGAGATTCACCAGGATGTTGCCTGGGATGAAACATTTAAGTTATGAAGAGAGGCTGGATAGACTTGTGTTGTTTTTGTTGGAGCAGAGAAGACTGAGGGGCGACCTGATCGAGGTGTACAAGATTATGAGGGGCATGGACCAGGTGAATAGGGAGCAGCTGTTCCCCTTAGTTGAAGGGTCAGTCACAAAGGGGCATAAGTTCAAGGTGAGGGGCAGGAGGTTTAGGTGGGATGTGATGAAAAACTTTTTTACCCAGAGGGTGGTGACGGTCTGGAACGCGCTGCCTGGGAGGGTGGTGGAGGCGGATTGCCTCACATCCTTTAAAAAGTACCTGGATGAGCACTTGGCATGTCATAACATTCAAGGCTATGGGCTAAGTGCTGGTAAATGGGATTAGGTGGGTAGGTCAGGTGTTTCTCATGTCTCGATGGGCCAAAGGGCCTCTTCTGCACTGTGAGATTCTGTGTAAAGGGCATTAGTGAACCAGATGGGTTCTTACAACAATCAACAATGGTTTCATGGTCATCATTAGGCTTTTAATTCCAGATTTTTTATTGAATTCAAATTCCAGCATCTGCTGTGGCTGGATTCCACCCAGGCCCACAGAGCATTACCCTGGGTCTCTGGATTACTGGTCGAGCGACAATACAGCTACACCATCGCCTCCCCGTTGCAACTGGACTGGAGAGATTTGACTGGAGAGTAGGAGTCACTGAGACCAGGACTAGGAATTTATCACTAGCCCAGGGATAAGGTCAGAACGGTAGGTTTCCTTCTTTGTGGAAAAAAACTTCAAAGTGTAGTATCATACAGCTGAAGGTTTTGCCACTGATGTTGATGCAGAGAGAGGAGTGGGGAGATCAAGGTTAAAAAGGCAGGATTGCAAGCTGGAGGAGGCAGCAGAGGTCGAGTGGTGTGGAGGCATGGCGAAGCCTGTAAACAAGGATGAAGATTTTGAAAAAGTCAATATGATCAGGAAGAATAACAGTGAGGATGGCAGGGGAGGAAGGAGAAGGAGGGACAATTCCCCTTCCAATCATTCATAACACCTGTCCATTTGTTAATGTCGTACCTTATTCGCCGAAAGATATTGTCAAGATCCTTTTTCATGTCCACAAGTGCCCTGGTATGGTGCTGGTACCGTTCTGTCATCTGATTTAGCCTCACGCTTGACAGATTGTTGAAGTTCAGTAACATCTCGTTCGTCTTCTCGAAACGGTCGAGCCTGATAGAGGTCAAAGGTCGGTAAATGTTTGCCTGATCTGTGGCAGTGTGACTCTGATGATTTTACTCAGAGATTCAAACATGGTAGCTGACTGCAATAACTTTCAAACACCTCCTCAGGTAGCATCAGTTCCACAACATTGAAACACATACCCACCTACAGGGAAAACAGGAGCAGGATATCAAGTAAGATTCAGTGTGTGTGTGGAACCCATAATCCAGTGAGAGTCAGTGTGTGTGGAACCCATAACCCAGTGAGAGTCAATGTGTGTGGAACACGTACCCCAGTGAGAGTCAATGTGCGTGGAACACGTACCCCAGTGAGAGTCAATGTGTGTGGAACACAAACCCCAGTGAGAGTCAGTGTGTGTGGAACCCATAACCCAGTGAGAGTCAATGTGTGTGGAACACGTACCCTAGTGAGAGTCAATGTGCGTGGAACACAAACCCCAATGAGAGTCAATGTGTGTGGAACCCGTTGAGAGTCAGTGTCTGCCAATTGGATTGAAGATGCTTTTTCTTAGAAACTAGATCAGTGACAGTTGTCCGTTAACCCAGGGCCTGGGTCCAAGCATCCATATACTCACATGTGTCTCTGTGCCTGGACAATGGCATTAACATCTTCACGGTTCACCATACTCAACATCCTGCTGCAGAACACGCCGGAGGCAGAGGCCTCCATTCTGTACCAGCCTGAAAAACACACAATAAACAATTCCAGAGTGCAGTTCAAACAACATGGAGTACAATCCCAAATTGTTTCCCAGCAATTGTTTGTCACCACCAGTATTGTACCCCAATCTTATACAGTTACAGACCTGTCCCCACCAGTACTGTACCCCAGTGTGATACAGTGACAGACCTATACCCACTAGTACTGTACCCCAATGCTACACACTGACAGACCTGTCCCAACCAGTACTGTAAGAACATAAGAAATAGGAGGAGGCCATTCAGCCCCTCAAGCCTGCCTCCCCCATTCAATAAGATCATGGTGGATCTGCCTCAGGCCTCAACTCCCCTTTCATGCCAGCTCCTCACAGCCCTCAACTCCCCGATATTTCAAAAATTTATCTACCTCCTCTTTAAATACTTTCAGTGATCTGGCCTCCACAACTCTCTGAGGTAGAGAATTCCAGACATTCACTACCCTCTGAGAGAAGAAATTCCTTTGCATCTCAGTTTTAAGGACTGTCCCCTTATTCTGTAACTATGTCCCCTAGTTCAAGATTCCCCCACTGGTGGAAACATCTTCTCAATATCCACCCTGTCAAGCCCCCTCAGAATCTTGTATGTTTCAATAAGATCACCCCTCATTCTTCTAAACTCTAATGAATGAAGGCCTAACCTGTTTAGCTGTTCTTCAACCCCTTCATCCCAGGAATCATCCCAGTGAATCTCTTTAGAACTGCCTCCAATGCCAGTATATCTCTCTTAAATACAGGGGCCAAAACTGCACACAGTACTCCAGGTGTGGCCTTACCAACACCCTGTACAGTTGTAACAAGACTTCCCTATTTTTAAATTCCAACCCCCGAGCAATACAGGCTAAAATTCCATTTGTTTTCTTAATTACTTGCTTCACCTGCATGTTAACTTTTTGTGTTTCATGCACAAGAACACCCAGATCCCTCTGTGCTGCACTTCTTTGGAGTCTTTCTCCATTTAAATAACAGTCTGCCTTTTGATTTTTCCTCACACTTTCCTACATTAAACTCCATCTGCCAAGTTTCTGCCCACTCACTCAACCTACCTATATCCCCTTGTGGATTCCTTATGTCCTCATCACAACATGCCCTTCCACCTATTTTTGTATGATCAGCAAATTTGGATACATTACACTCTGCCCCTCCTCCAAGTCATTAATATAGATGGTAAATAATTGAGGCACTAGGACTGATCCTTGTGGCACTCCATTAGTTACGTCCTCCCAACCTGAAAATGACCCATTAATCCCAACTCCCTGTCTTCTGTGTGTTAACCAATCCTCAATCCATGCTAATACATTACCCCCAATACTGTGAGCTCCTATCTTGTGCAATAACCTTTTATATGGTACCTTATCGAATGCCTTCTGGACATCCAAATACACTACATCTACTGGTTCCCCTTTATCAACTCCACTTATTATATCCTCAAAGAACTCAAGCAAATTTGTCAAACATGATTTCGCTTTCACAAAACCATCTTGACTCTGATTGTGTTTAGTTTTTCTGAATGTCCTATTTCTTCCTTAATAATGGGCTCTAGCATTTTCCCAACGACAGATGTTAGGCTGACTGGCCTGTAGATTCCTGCTTTTTGTCTCCCTCCCTTTTTGAATAGGGGCATCACATTAGCGGTTTTCCAATCTGCTGGGACCCTCCCAGAATCTAGTGAGTTGTGGAATATTTCAACCAATGCCTCCACTATCTCTGCAGTCACTTCCTTTAAAACTCTTGGATGCAGGCTATCAGGCCCTGGCGACTTGTCTGCCTCTAGTTCCATTAGTTTCTCAATGCTTTGTCCCTCGTGATAGAGACTGTTACAAGATCTTTCCTCCCATTAGCTCCTTGCTTATCTGATATCTTTGGGATGTTTATAGTGTCCTCCACCGTGAAGACTGATGCAAAATATTGATTTAAATTATCTGCCATTTCCCTGGTCCCCGTTACCATTTCCCTGGTCCCCGTTATCAATTCTCTAGTCGCATCCTCCAAGGGTCCCGCGCTCACTTTAGCTACTCTCTTTTTATATACCTGTAGAAACTCTTGCTGTTTGTTTTTATATTTCTTGCCAATTTACTTTCATAATCAATTTTCTCTCTCTTTATTAGCTTTTTTGTCATCCCCTGCAGGTTCCTAAAAAATTCCCAATCTTCTGGCCTACCACTAGTTTTTGCTGCCCCCGCCAGTACTATACTGCAGTATTATGCAGTGACAGATATGTCCCCCACCAGTACAGCACCCCATTGTTATACAGTGACAGATGTGTCCCCACGAGCACTGTGTCCCAGTGTTATATAAAGACAGAGCCCTGCCCACTAGTATTGTACCCTAATGTTTGAGTGACAGACCGAACCCCACCAGTACTGTACCCAGTGATATTCAGTGACAGATCTGTACCCACCTGTACTGCAACCCAGTATTGTAGTGACAGACCAATAACCACCAGTCCTGTACCGAAGTGTTATTAGGTGACAGATCTGTCCCCACCATTACTGTATCCCGAAGTTATACAATGAGAGACCTGTCCCCAACAGTGCTACGCTCCAGAGTTACACAAGAACAGGCTTGTCCCCAACAGTATTGTACCCCAGTGTAATAGTGACAGACCTGACCCTAGTGCAGTACCACAGTGTTATACAGTGGCAAACCTGTCTCCACCAGTGATATTCAGTGACAGGCCTGTCCTCACCAGTACCGTACCCTAATGTTATACAGTGATAAATCTGTACCCACCAGTACTGTACTCTAGTGTTATACAGTGACAGACCTGTCCCCACCAGTGCTGTGCCCCAGTGTTATACAGTGACACACCTGTCCCCACCAATGCTGTGCCCCAGTGTTATACAGTGACAGACCTGTCCACACGAGTAATGTACCCCAGAGTAACACAGTGGAAGACCTGTCCCCACTAGTACTATACCCCAAAGTTATTCAGTGACTGACCTATCCCCATCAGAACTATACACCGTGACACACCTGTCCCCACCAGTACGGTAACCCCATGTTCTAGAGTGCCAGACCTGTCCCCACCGGTACTGTACCGCAGTATTATGCAATGACCAATATCTCCCCACCAGTACTGTTCCTGAGTGTTATACCATGACAGACCTGTCCGCATCAGTACCGTACTCCAGTGTTATACAGTGACAGACCTGTCCCCACCAGTGCTGTGCCCCAGTGTTATACAGTGACAGACTTGTCCCCACCAGTACTGTAGCCCAGTGTTATACAGTGACTGACTTATCCCCACCTGCACTGTACCCCAAAGTTATTCAGTGACAGACCTATCCCTGCCAGAACTGTACCTCAGTGTTATACAGTGACAGACCTGTTTCCTCCAGAACCATACCCCAGTGCTATAGTGACAGACTTGTCCCCACCACTACTGTACCCGTGTTATACAGTGACAGACCTGTCCCCACAGTGCTGTGCCCCAGTGTTATACAGTGACAGACCTGTCCCCACCAGTACTGTACCCCAGTGTTATACAGTGACTGACCTATCCCCAGCTGCACTGTACCCCAAAGTTATTCAGTGACAGACTTGTCCCCACCAGTACTGTACCCCAGTGTTATACAGTGACAGACCTGTTTCCTCCAGAACCATACCCCAGTGCTATAGTGACAGACTTGTCCCCACCACTACTGTACCCGTGTTATACAGTGACAGACCTGTCCCCACAGTGCTGTGCCCCAGTGTTATACAGTGACAGACTTGTCCCCACCAGTACTGTAGCCCAGTGTTATACAGTGACTGACCTATCCCCACCTGCACTGTACCCCAAAGTTATTCAGTGACAGACCTATCCCTGCCAGAACTGTACCTCAGTGTTATACAGTGACAGACCTGTTTCCTCCAGAACCGTACCCCAGTGCTATTATGACAGACTTGTCCCCACCAGGTCTGTAGCCCAGTGATATTCAGTGACAGACCTGTACCCACCAGGACTGCAACCCAGTGTTGTAGTGACAGACCCGTGCCCACCAGTAGTGCACCCCAGTGTTATACAGTGACAGACCTGTCCCCACCATTACTGTACCCCGATGTTATACAGTGACAGACCTGTCCCCACGAGTAATGTACCCCAGAGTTACACAGCGGAAGACCTGCCCCCACTAGTACTATACCCCAAAGTTATTCAGTGCCTGACTATCCCCGCCAGAACTGTACCCCGGTGTTATACAGTGACAGACCTGTTTCCTCCAGAACCATACCTCAGTGCTATAGTGACAGACTTGTCCCCACCAGTACTGTAGCCCAGTGATATTCAGTGACAAATCCATGCCCACCAGTACTGTACCCCAGTGTTATACAGTGACAGACCTGTCCCCACCAGTACTGTACCCCAGTGTTATACAGTGACAGACCTGTCCCCACCATTACTGTACCCCGATGTTATACAGTGACAGACCTGTCCCCACCAGTAATGTACCCCAGAGTTACACAGCGGAAGACCTGTCCCCACTAGTACTATATCCCAAAGTTATTCAGTGACTGACTATCCCTGCCAGAACTGTACTCCAGTGTTATACAGTGACAGACCTGTTTCCGCCAGAACCATACACCAGTGCTATAGTGACAGACTTGTCCCCACCACTACTGTACCCGTGTTATACAGTGACAGACCTGTCCCCACAGTGCTGTGCCCCAGTGTTATACAGTGACAGACTTGTCCCCACCAGTACTGTACCCCAGTGTTATACAGTGACTGACCTATCCCCAGCTGCACTGTACCCCAAAGTTATTCAGTGACTGACTATCCCCGCCAGAACTGTACCCCAGTGTTATATAGTGACAGACCTGTTTCCTCCAGAACCATACTCCAGTGCTATAGTGACAGACTTGTCCCCACCAGTACTGTACCCCAGTGTTATACAGTGACAGACCTGTCCCCACCAGTACTGTACCCCAGTGTTATACAGTGATGGATCTGTCGCCACCATTTCTGCACCCCGATGTTAAACAGTGATAGACCTGTCCCCACCAGTGCTACGCTCCAGAGTTACACAGAGACAAGCTTGTCCCCACCACACGTGTACCCCAGTGTCATACAGTGACAGACCTGACCCCACCAGTACTGTACCCCAGAGTTATACAGTGGCAGACCTGAAGCCACCAGTACTCTACCGCAGTGTTAGACAGTGACAGACCTGTCCCAACCAGTACTGTATCTCAGTGTTATACAGTGACAGACCTGTCCCCACCAGTACTGTATCTCAGTGTTATACAGTGACAGACCTGTCCCCACCAGTGCTGTGCCCCAGTGTTATACAGTGACAGACTTGTCCCCACCAGTACTGTAGCCCAGTGTTATAAGGTGACAGACCTGTCCCCACCAGTACTGTAGCCCAGTGTTATACAGTGACTGACCTATCCCCACCTGCACTGTACCCCAAAGTTATTCAGTGACAGACCTAACCCTGCCAGAACTGTACCTCAGTGTTATACAGTGACAGACCTGTTTCCTCCAGAACCATACCTCAGTGCTATAGTGACAGACTTGTCCCCACCAGTACTGTAGCCCAGTGATATTCAGTGACAGACCCATGCCCACCAGTACTGTACCCTAGTGTTATACAGTGACAGACCTGTCCCCACCAGTACTGTACCCCAGTGTTATACAGTGACAGACTTGTCCCCACCATTACTGTACCCCGATGTTATACAGTGACAGACCTGTCCCCACCAGTAATGTACCCCAGAGTTACACAGCGGAAGACCTGTCCCCACTAGTACTATATCCCAAAGTTATTCAGTGACTGACTATCCCTGCCAGAACTGTACTCCAGTGTTATACAGTGACAGACCTGTTTCCTCCAGAACCATACACCAGTGCTATAGTGACAGACTTGTCCCCACCACTACTGTACCCCAGTGTTATACAGTGACAGACCTGTCCCCACCAGTGCTGCGCCCCAGTGTTATACAGTGACAGACCTGTCCCCACCAGTACTGTAGCCCAGTGTTATAAGGTGACAGACCTGTCCCCACCAGTACTGTAGCCCAGTGTTATACAGTGACTGACCTATCCCCACCTGCACTGTACCCCAAAGTTATTCAGTGACAGACCTAACCCTGCCAGAACTGTACCTCAGTGTTATACAGTGACAGACCTGTTTCCTCCAGAACCATACCTCAGTGCTATAGTGACAGACTTGTCCCCACCAGTACTGTAGCCCAGTGATATTCAGTGACAGACCCATGCCCACCAGTACTGTACCCCAGTGTTATACAGTGACAGACCTGTCCCCACCAGTACTGTACCCCAGTGTTATACAGTGACAGACTTGTCCCCACCATTACTGTACCCCGATGTTATACAGTGACAGACCTGTCCCCACCAGTAATGTACACCAGAGTTACACAGCGGAAGACCTGTCCCCACTAGTACTATATCCCAAAGTTATTCAGTGACTGACTATCCCTGCCAGAACTGTACTCCAGTGTTATACAGTGACAGACCTGTTTCCTCCAGAACCATACACCAGTGCTATAGTGACAGACTTGTCCCCACCACTACTGTACCCCAGTGTTATACAGTGACAGACCTGTCCCCACCAGTGCTGCGCCCCAGTGTTATACAGTGACAGACCTGTCCCCACCAGTACTGTACGCCAGTGTTATACAGTGACTGACCTATCCCCAGCTGCACTTTAGCCCTAAGTTATTCAGTGACTGACTATCCCCGCCAGAACTGTACCCCAGTGTTATACAGTGACAGACCTGTTTCCTCCGGAACCATACTCCAGTGCTATAGTGACAGACCTGTCCCCACCAGTACTGTACCCCAGTGTTATACAGTGACAGACCTGTCCCCACCAGTACTGTACCCCAGAGTTACACAGTGATGGATCTGTCGCCACCATTTCTGCACCCCGATGTTAAACTGTGATAGACCTGTCCCCACCAGTGCTACGCCCCAGAGTTACACAGAGACAAGCTTGTCCCCACCACTCGTGTACCCCAGTGTCATACAGTGACAGACCTGACCCCACCAGTACTGTACCCCAGAGTTATACAGTGGCAGACCTGAAGCCACCAGTACTCTACCGCAGTGTTGGACAGTGGCAGACCTGTCTCCACCAGTACTGTACCCCAGTGTTATACAGTGATAGACTTGGACCCAACAGTACTGCAACCCAGTGTTGTACAGTGACAGATCCTTCCCCAACAGTACTGTACCCAGAGCTATACAGTGACAGGTCCAACCCCACGAGTAATGTACCCCAGTGTTACCCAGTGACAGACCTGTCCCCACCAGTACTGTACCCCAGTGTTATACAGTGATACACCTGTACCCACCAATGCTGTACCCCAGTGTTAAGTGACAGACCTGTTCCCAACAGCATTGTCCCCCTGTGTTAAACAGTGACAGACCTGTCCCCACCAGTACTGTACCTCAGTGTTATACAGTGATGGATCTGTCGCCACCATTTCTGCACCCCGATGTTAAACAGTGATAGACCTGTCCCCACCAGTGCTACGCTCCAGAGTTACACAGAGACAAGCTTGTCCCCACCACACGTGTACCCCAGTGTCATACAGTGACAGACCTGACCCCACCAGTACTGTACCCCAGAGTTATACAGTGGCAGACCTGAAGCCACCAGTACTCTACCGCAGTGTTAGACAGTGACAGACCTGTCCCAACCAGTACTGTATCTCAGTGTTATACAGTGACAGACCTGTCCCCACCAGTACTGTATCTCAGTGTTATACAGTGACAGACCTGTCCCCACCAGTGCTGTGCCCCAGTGTTATACAGTGACAGACTTGTCCCCACCAGTACTGTAGCCCAGTGTTATAAGGTGACAGACCTGTCCCCACCAGTACTGTAGCCCAGTGTTATACAGTGACTGACCTATCCCCACCTGCACTGTACCCCAAAGAATTCAGTGACAGACCTAACCCTGCCAGAACTGTACCTCAGTGTTATACAGTGACAGACCTGTTTCCTCCAGAACCATACCTCAGTGCTATAGTGACAGACTTGTCCCCACCAGTACTGTAGCCCAGTGATATTCAGTGACAGACCCATGCCCACCAGTACTGTACCCCAGTGTTATACAGTGACAGACCTGTCCCCACCAGTACTGTACCCCAGTGTTATACAGTGACAGACTTGTCCCCACCATTACTGTACCCCGATGTTATACAGTGACAGACCTGTCCCCATCAGTAATGTACCCCAGAGTTACACAGCGGAAGACCTGTCCCCACTAGTACTATATCCCAAAGTTATTCAGTGACTGACTATCCCTGCCAGAACTGTACTCCAGTGTTATACAGTGACAGACCTGTTTCCTCCAGAACCATACACCAGTGCTATAGTGACAGACTTGTCCCCACCACTACTGTACCCCAGTGTTATACAGTGACAGACCTGTCCCCACCAGTGCTGCGCCCCAGTGTTATACAGTGACAGACCTGTCCCCACCAGTACTGTACCCCAGTGTTATACAGTGACAGACCTGTCCCCACCAGTACTGTACCCCAGTGTTATACAGTGACTGACCTATCCCCAGCTGCACTTTAGCCCTAAGTTATTCAGTGACTGACTATCCCCGCCAGAACTGTACCCCAGTGTTATACAGTGACAGACCTGTTTCCTCCGGAACCATACTCCAGTGCTATAGTGACAGACCTGTCCCCACCAGTACTGTACCCCAGTGTTATACAGTGACAGACCTGTCCCCACCAGTACTGTACCCCAGAGTTACACAGTGATGGATCTGTCGCCACCATTTCTGCACCCCGATGTTAAACTGTGATAGACCTGTCCCCACCAGTGCTACGCCCCAGAGTTACACAGAGACAAGCTTGTCCCCACCACTCGTGTACCCCAGTGTCATACAGTGACAGACCTGACCCCACCAGTACTGTACCCCAGAGTTATACAGTGGCAGACCTGAAGCCACCAGTACTCTACCGCAGTGTTGGACAGTGGCAGACCTGTCTCCACCAGTACTGTACCCCAGTGTTATACAGTGATAGACTTGGACCCAACAGTACTGCAACCCAGTGTTGTACAGTGACAGATCCTTCCCCAACAGTACTGTACCCAGAGCTATACAGTGACAGGTCCAACCCCACGAGTAATGTACCCCAGTGTTACCCAGTGACAGACCTGTCCCCACCAGTACTGTACCCCAGTGTTATACAGTGATACACCTGTACCCACCAATGCTGTACCCCAGTGTTAAGTGACAGACCTGTTCCTAACAGCATTGTCCCCCTGTGTTAAACAGTGACAGACCTGTCCCCACCAGTACTGTACCTCAGTGTTATACAGTGATGGATCTGTCGCCACCATTTCTGCACCCCGATGTTAAACAGTGATAGACCTGTCCCCACCAGTGCTATGCCCCAGAGTTACACAGAGACAAGCTTGTCCCCACCACTCGTGTACCCCAGTGTCATACAGTGACAGACCTGACCCCACCAGTACTGTACCCCAGAGTTATACAGTGGCAGACCTGAAGCCACCAGTACTCTACCGCAGTGTTGGATAGTGGCAGACCTGTCTCCACCGGTACTGTACCCCAGTGTTATACAGTGATAGACTTGGACCCAACAGTACTACAACCCAGTGTTGTACAGCGACAGATCTGTCCCCAACAGTACTATACCCAGAGCTATACAGTGACAGAACAAAAACAGAATTACCTGGAAAAACTCAGCAGGTCTGGCAGCATCGGCGGAGAAGAAAAGAGTTAAACTCTTTTCTTCTCCGCCGATGCTGCCAGACCTGCTGAGTTTTTCCAGGTAATTCTGTTTTTGTTTTGGATTTCCAGCATCCGCAGTTTCCTTTGTTTTTATCTCTATACAGTGACAGACCTGTCCCCACCAGAACTGTACCCCAGTGTTATAGTGATACACCTGTACCCACCAGTGCTGTACCCCAGTGTTATAGTGACAGATCTGTCCCCACCATTACTGTACTCGATGTTATACAGTGAGAGACCTGTCCCCAACAGTGCTACAGCCTAGTGTTATACAGTGAGAGACCTGTTCCCACCAGTACTGGACCCCAGTGATATTCAGTGACAGGTCTGACCCACCAGTACCGTACCCCAGTGTTATACAGTGACAGACCCGTCCCCACTTGTACTGTACCCTAATGTTACACAGCAACAGACTTGTACCCACCACTACTGTAGTGTTATACAATGACATACTAGTACATACCAGTACCGTATCCCCTTGTTATACAGTGGCAGGTCTGTCCCCACAAGTACTCTATCGGAATGTTATACAGTGACAGACCTGACCCCACCCTTACTGTACCCCAGTGTTAAACAGTGACAGACCTGACCCCAGTCTTACTGTACCCCAGTATTCTAGTGACAGACTGGACCCCACCAGTGCTGTACCCCTGTGTTATACAGTGATAGAACTGACCTCACGAGTACTGTACCCTGTGTTATACAGTGGCAGGTCTGTCCGCACCAGTACTGTAGCCCAGCGTAATACAGTGACAGGCCTGAACCCATTCTTACTGAACCCCAGTGTTATACAGTGACATACCTGTCTCCTCCAGTACCGTACCCCAGTGATATTCAGTGACAGACCTGTACCCACCAGGACTGCAACCCAGTGTTATCCTGTGATGGATCTGTCCCCATCATTACTGTACCCCGATGTTAAACAGTGAGAGACCTGTCCCCAACAGTGCCACGCCCCAGAGTTACACAGAGACAGGCTTGTCCCAACCACTTGTGTAACCCAGTGTTATACAGTGACAGACCTGACCCCACCAGTACTGTAATCGAGTGTTATAGTGACAGACCTGTCCCCACCAGTACTGTACCCCAGTGTTATACAGTGATGGACCCATCCCCACCATTACTGTACCCTGATGTTATACAGCGAGAGACCAGTCCCCACCAATGCTACACCCCAGAGTTACACAGAGACAGTCTTGTTCCCACCAGTAGGGTACCCCGCTGTTACAGTAACAGACCTGTCCCACCCAGTACTGTACCCCAGTGATATTCAGTGACCGATCTGTCTCCAACAGTACCGTACTCCTGTGTTATTCAGTGACAGACCCCTCCACACCTGTACTGTACCCCAGTGTTATAAAGTGATACACCTGTTCCCAACAGTGTTGTCCCCCAGTGTTATACAGTGACAGACCCGTCTCTACCAGTACTGTGTCCCAGTGTTATACAGATGGAGACCTGTACCCACCAGTGCTGTATCCTTGTGTTATACAGTGACAGACCTGTACCCACTATTACAGTACCCTGTTACACAGCAACAAACCTGTACCCACCAGTATTGTACCCCAGTGTTATACAGTGACAGACCTATACCCACCAGTACGATACCCCAAAGTTATTCAGTGATTGACCTATCCCCACCAGAATTGTGCCCCAGTGTTACACAGTGACAAACCTGCCCCCACCAGTACTGAACCCGAGTGTTATACAGTGACGGACTTGTCCCCATCAGTACAGTACCCCAATGTTATTCAGTGACGGATCTGTCACCACCAGCACTGTGTCCCAGTGTTATATAGTGACAGAGCCGTGCCCACCAGTATTGTACCCTAATGTTCGAGTGACAGACCTGACCCCACCAGTACTGTACCCCAGTGTTATAGTGACTAATCTGTCCCCACCATTACTGTATCCCGATGTTATTCAGTGAGAGACCCGTCCCCAACAGTGCTACACCCAAGAATTACACAGACAGGCTAGTGCACAACAGTTGTGTACCCCAGTGTTATACAGTGATGGATCTGTCCCCACCAGTATTGTCCCCGGTGATATTCAATAACCGGCCTGTACCCAACAGTACTGCAAAACCCAGTGTTGCACAGAGACAGACCCATTCCCACCAGTAGTGTAGCCCAGTGTTATACAATGACCGATCTGTCCCCACCATTACTGTACCCCGATGTTATACAGTGAGAGACCTGTCCCCACCAATGCTACAGCCCAGTGTTACACAGTGACAGGTCTGTCCCCACCAGTGCTGTACCCCAGTGTTATACAGTGACAGACCCGTCCCCACTAGTACTGTACCCTAATGTTACACAGCAACAGACCTGTACCCACCAGTACTGTAGCCCCGTGTTATACAGTGACATACTTGTATCCACCAGTACTGTACCCCCTTGATATACAGTGGCAGGTCTGTCCCCACCAGTACTCTACCCTTGTGTTATACAGTGACAGGCCTGACACCACCCTTACTGTACCCCAGTGTTAAACAGTGACAGGCTTGACCCCACCAGTGCTGTACCCCAATGTTATACAGTGACAGACCCGACCCCACCTGTGCTGTAACCCAGAATATACAGTGGCAGACCTGACCCCACCAGCACTGTAATCGAGTGTTACAGTGACAGACCTGACCCCACCACTTTTGTACCCCAGTGTCGTACAGTGATAGACCTGACCCCACCAATACTGTACCGCAGTGTTAAACAGTAGCAGACCTGTCTCCACAGGTACTGTGCCACAGTGTTATACAGATGGAGATCTGTACCCACCAGTGCTGTATCCTCGTGTTTTACAGTGGTAGCCCTGTCCGCACCACTGCTGTGCCCAAGTGTTATACAGTGACAGAACTGTCCCCACCAGTACTGTACCCTAGTATTATACCGTGACAGACCTGTCCCCACCAGTGCTGTGCCCCAGTGTTATACAGTGACGGAGCTGTCCCCACTAGTAATGTACCCCAGAGTTACACAGTGAAAGACCTGTCCCTACTAGTACTATACCCCAAAGTTATTCAGTAACTGACCTATCCCCACCAGAACTATACCCCAGTGTTATACAGTGCACATCTGTCCTCACCAGTAAAGTACCCCTATGTTCTAGAGTGACAGACCTGTCAACACCAGTACTGTACCGCAGTATTATGCAATGACCAATATCTCCCCACGAGTACTGTTCCCAAGTGTTATACCGTGACAGACCTGTTTCCTCCAGAACCATACCCCAGTGCTATAGTGACAGACTTGTCCCCACCAGTACTGTACCCCAGTGGTATACAGTGACAGACCTGTCCCCACCATTAATGTACCCCGATGTTATACAGTGACAGACCTGTCCCCACCAGTAATGTACCCCAGAGTTACACAGCGGAAGACCTGTCCCCACTAGTACTATATCCCAAAGTTATTCAGTGACTGACTATCCCCGCCAGAACTGTACTCCAGTGTTATACAGTGACAGACCTGTTTCCTCCAGAACCATACACCAGTGCTATAGTGACAGACTTGTCCCCACCAGTACTGTAACCCAGTGTTATACAGTGACAGACCTGTCCCCACCAGTGCTGTGCCCCAGTGTTATACAGTGACAGACCTGTCCCCACCAGTAACGTACCCCAGTGTTATACAGTGACTGACCTATCCCCACCTGCACTGTACCCCAAAGTTATTCAGTGAATGACTAACCCTGCCAGAACTGTACCCCAGTGCTATACAGTGACAGACCTGTTTCCTCCAGAATCATACTCCAGTGCTATAGTGACAGACTTGTCCCCACCAGTACTGTACCCCAGTGTTATACAGTGATGGATCTGTCACCACCATTTCTGCACCCCGATGTTAAACAGTGATAGACCTGTCCCCACCAGTGCTGTACCCCAGTGTTAAGTGACAGCATTGTTCCCAACAGCATTGTCCCCCTGTGTTAAACAGTGACAGACCCTTCTCCACCAGTGCTGTCCCCCAATGTTATACAGATGGAGACCTGCACCCATCAGTGCTGTACCCTAGTGGTATACAGTGGCAGACCTGTCCGCACCAGTGCTGTGCCCTAGTGTTACACAGCGACAGACCCATACCCACTAGTACGGTACCCTAATGATACACCGCAAAAGACCTGCACCCATCAGTACTGTACCCCAGTGTTTTACAGTGACAGACCTGCCCCCACTAGTACTATACCCCAAAGTTATTAAGTGACTGACCTATCACTGCCAGAATTGTACCCGTGTTATATAGTAACACACCTGTCCCAACTAGTATGGTACCCCCGTGTTCTACAGTGACAGACCTGTCCCCACCAGAACGGTGTCCCTGTGTTCTAGAGTGACAGACCTGCCCCCATCAGTATTGTATCGTAGTATAATGCAGTGACAGATATGACCCCACCAGTACTATACCCAAGTGTTATACAGTGACAGACTTGCCCCCACCAGCACTGTGTCCCAGTGTTATATAGTGACAGAGAAGTGCCCACCAGTATTGTAACCTCATGTTCGAGTGATAGACGTGAGCCCACCAGTACTGTCCCCCAGTGTTATACCGTGACAGACATGACCCCATCAGTACAGTCCAGTGTTATACAGTGACAGGCTTGACCCCACCAGTACTGTACCCCAGTATTATACAGTGACAGGCTTGACCCCACCAGTACTGTACCCCAGTGATATTAAGTAACAGACCTGTATTGCAACCCAGTATTGTAGTGTAAGACCCGTGACCACTAGTACTCTATCCCAGTGTTATAGTGACAGATCTGTCCCCACCATTACTGTACTCGATGTTATACAGTGAGAGACCTGTCCCCAACAGTGCTACAGCCCAGTGTTACACAGTGACAGACCTGTTCCCACCAGTACTGGACCCCAGTGATATTCAGTGACAGGTCTGACCCACCAGTACCGTACCCCAGTGTTATACAGTGACAGACCCGTCCCCACTTGTACTGTAGCCTAATGTTAAACAGCAACTACCTGTACTCACCACTACTGTACCCCAGTGTTATACACCAGTACCATATCCCCTTGTTATACAGTGGCAGGTCTGTCCCCACAAGTACTCTATCTGAATGTTATACAGAAACAGACCTGACCCCACCCTTACTGTACCCCAGTGTTAAACAGTGACAGACCTGTCTCCACCCTTACTGTGCCCCAGTGTTAAACAGTGACAAACCTGCCCCCACCAGTACTGTACCCTAGTGCTAGACAGTGACAGACCTGACCCCAGTCTTACTGTACCCCAGTATTCTAGTGACAGACTGACCCCACCAGTGTTGTACCCCAGTGTTATACAGTGATAGAACTGACCCCACGAGTACTGTACCCTGTGTTATACAGTGGCAGGTCTGTCCGCACCAGTACTGTAGCCCAGCGTAATACAGTGACAGGCCTGAACCCATTCTTACTGAACCCCAGTGTTATACAGTGACATACCTGTCTCCTCCAGTACCGTACCCCAGTGATATTCAGTGACAGACCTGTACCCACCAGGACTGCAACCCAGTGTTATCCTGTGATGGATCTGTCCCCAACATTACTGTACCTCGATGTTAAACAGTGAGAGACCTGTCCCCACCAGTGCTACGCCCCAGAGTTACACAGAGACAGGCTTGTCCCAACCACTTGTGTAACCCAGTGTTATACAGTGACAGACCTGACCCCACCAGTACTGTGCCCCAGTGTAATACAGTGACAGACCAGTCCCCACCTGTGCTGTAACCCAGGGATATACAGTGGCAGACCTGACCCCACCAGTACTGTAATCGAGTGTTATACAGTGACAGACCTGTCCCCACCATTACTGTACCCTGGTGTTATACAGCGAAAGACCAGTCCCCACCAATGCTACACCCCAGAGTTACACAGAGACAGTCTTGTTCCCACCAGTAGGGTACCCCACTGTTACAGTAACAGACCTGTCCCACCCAGTACTGTACACCAGTGATATTCAGTGACCGATCTGTCTCCACCGGTACCGTACCCCTGTGTTATTCAGTGACAGACCCCTCCACACCTGTACTGTACCCCAGTGTTATAAAGTGATACACCTGTTCCCAACAGTGTTGTCCCCCAGTGTTATAAAGTGACAGACCCGTCTCTACCAGTACTGTGTCCCAGTGTTATACAGATGGAGACCTGTACCTACCAGTGCTGTATCCATGTGTTATACAGTGGTAGACCTGTCCACACCACTGCTGTGCCAAAGTGTTATACAGTGTCAGACCTGTACCCACTATTACAGTACCCTAATGTTACACAGCAACAAACCTGTACCCACCAGTACTGTACCCCAGTGTTATACAGTGACAGACCTATACCCACCAGTACGATACCCCAAAGTTATTCAGTGATTGACCTATCCCCACCAGAATTGTGCCCCAGTGTTACACAGTGACAAACCTGCCCCCACCAGTACTGTACCCGAGTGTTATACAGTGACGGACTTGTCCCCATCAGTACAGTACACCAATGTTATTCAGTGACGAATCTGTCACCACCAGCACTGTGCTCCAGTGTTATATAGTGACAGAGCCGTAGCCATCAGTATTGTACCCTAATGTTCGAGTGACAGACCTGACCCCACCAGTATTGTTCCCCAGTGTTATACCGTGACAGACCTGACCCCACCAGTACTGTACCCCAGTGTTATAGCGACTAATCTGTTCCCACCATTACTGTATCCCGATGTTATACAGTGAAAGACCCGTCCCCAACAGTGCTACACCCAAGAGTTACACAGAGACAGGCTTGTCCACAACAGTTGTGTACCCCAAAGTTACACAGTGGCAGACCTGTCACCACCAGTACGAAACCCCAGTGTTATAGTGATGGATCTGTCCCCACCAGTACTATCCCCGGTGATATTCAATAACCGGCCTGTACCCAACAGTACTGCAAAACCCAGTGTTGCACAGAGACAGACCCATCCCCACCAGTAGCATACCCCAGTGTTATACAATGACCGATCCGTCCCCACCATTACTGTACCCCGATGTTATACAGTGAGAGACCTGTGCCCACCAGTGCTACAGCCCAGTGTTACACTGTGACAGGCCTGTCCCCACTAGTACTGTACCCTAATGTTACACAGCAACAGACCTGTACCCACCAGTACTGTAGCCGAGTGTTATACAGTGACATACCTGTACCCACCAGTACTGTACCCCCTTGACATACAGTGGCAGGTCTGTCCCCACCAGTACTCTACCCTAGTGTTATACAGTGACAGGCCTGACACCACCCTTACTGTACCCCAGTGTTAAACAATGACAGGCTTGACCCCACCAGTGCTGTACCCCAGTGTTATACAGTGACAGACCCGACCCCACCTGTGCTGTAACCCAGGAATATACAGTGGCAGACCTGACCCCACCAGTACTGTAACCGAGTGTTTCAGTGACAGACCTGACCCCACCACTTTTGTACCCCAGTGTCGTACAGTGATAGACCTGACCCCACCAGTACTGTACCGCAGTGTTAAACAGTGGCAGACCTGTCTCCACAGGTACTGTGCCACAGTGTTATACAGATGGAGACCTGTACCCACCAGTGCTGTATCCTCGTGTTTTACAGTGGTAGCCCTGTCCACACTACGTCTGTGCCCAAGTGTTATACAGTGACAGAACTGTCCCCACCAGTACTCTACCCTAGTATTATACAGTGACAGACCTGTTCCCGCCAGTGCTGTGCCCCAGTGTTATACAGTGACGGAGCTGTCCCCACCAGTAATGTACCCCAGAGTTACACAGTGAAAGACCTGTCCCTACTAGTACTATACCCCAAAGTTATTCAGTAACTGACCTATCTCCACCAGAACTATACCCCAGTGTTATACAGTGCACACCTGTCCTCACCAGTACAGTACCCCTATGTTCTAGAGTGACAGACCTGTCAACACCAGTACTGTACCGCAGTATTATGCAATGACCAATATCTCCCCACCAGTATTGTTCCCAAGTGTTATACCGTGACAGACCTGTACCCACCAGTACTGTATCCCAGAGTTATACAGTGCCAGACCTGTCCCCACCAGTAATATTCCCCAGTGTTATACAGTGACAGGCCTGTCCCCACCAGTGCTGTGCCCCAGTGTTATACAGTGACAGACCTGTCCCCACCAGTACTGTACCCCAGTGATATTCAATGACAGAACTGTATCCACCAGGACGGCAACGCAGTGTTATACAGTGACAGACCTGTCCCCACCAGTACTGTACCCCAGTGATATTCAATGACAGAACTGTATCCACCAGGACTGCAACCCAGTGTTATCCAGTGATGAATCTATCCCCAACATTATTGTACTCCACGAATGCTACGCCCCAGTGTTACACAGAGACAGGCTTGTCCCCACCACTAGTGTACCCCAGTGTTATACAGTGACACACTTGTCTCTCCAGCACTGTACCCTAATATTACACAGCAGCAGACCTGACCCCAACAGTACTGTACCCCAGTGTTTCACAGTGACACACCCGTCCCCACCTGTACTGTACCCTAGTGCTACACAGTGACAGACCTGTACCCACCAGTACTGTATGCCAGTATTATAAAATGATAGACCTGTCCCAACAAGAACTGTACCCTAGTGTTACACAGTGACAGACCTGACCCCACCAGTACTCTACTCCAATGTTATACAGTGGCAGACCTGTCACAACCAGTTCTGTATCCATGTTATACAGTGTCAGACCCGTCCCCACCTGTATTGTACCCCAGTGTGATACAGTGATATGCCTGTACGCACCAGGACTATGCCCTAGTGTTATACTGATGGAGACCTGTCCCCACCAGTACTCTACCCTAGTGTTACACAGCGACCGACCTTTATCCACCAGTACTGTACCCTAGTGCGACACAGTGACAGACCTGACTCCACAAGTGCTGTACCCCAGTGTTATACAATGGCAGACAGGTCCCCTAAAGTATTGTACCAGAGTGTTACACAGTGACAGACCTGTACCCACCAGTACTGTACCCAAGTGCTACACAGTGACAGACCTGACTCCACAAATACTGTACCCCTGTGTTATACAGTGGCAGACAGGTCCCCAAAAGTACTGTACCCTAGTGTTACACAGTCCCAGAACTGACCCCACCAATAGTCTACCACAGTGTTATACAATGGCAGACCCGTCACAACCAGTGCTGTACCCGTGTTATAGTGTCAGACCTGTCCCCATCAGTACTGTACCCCAGTGATATTCAATGACAGACCTGTACCCAGCAGAACTGCACCCCAGTGTTATACAATGTCAGACCTGTCCCCATCAGTACTGTAACCGAGTGTTATAGTGACAGAACTGATCCCACCAGTACTGTACATGAGCATTCTACCCTGACAGACTGGACCTCAGCAGTATTGTACCCCAGTGTAAAACAGTGACAGACCTGACCCCAGCAGTACTTTACCCCAGTTTTATACAGTGGCAGACCTGTACCAACAAGAAATCTACCCCAGTGTTATACAGTGACAGACCCGTCTCCACCAGTACTGTACACGAGTGTTATACAGCGACAGATCGGTCCCCACCATTACTGTACGCCTGTGATATACAGTGAGACCTGTCCCCACCTGTGCTACACTGCACAGTTACAGAGAGACAGGCTTGTCCCCACCAGCACTGTACCCCAGTGTTATACAGTGACAGGCCAGTCACCACCAGTTATGTATGCCAGTGTTATACAGTGATGGACCTGACCCCACCAATACTGCCCCACATTGTTATATAGTGACAGGCCAGTCCCTAGCAGGACTGTACACCAGTATTACACAGCGACAAATCTGTCCCCACCAGTGCTGTACCCCAGTATAATAGTGGCAGACCTGTACCCACCAGTACTCTACCCCAGTGTTATATAGTGGCAGACCCGTCTCCACCAGTAATGTACCCCAGTATTCGACAGTGACAGACCCGTCCCATCTGTACTTTACCCCAGTGTTATACAGTGATGCTCCAGTACCCACCAGTACTCTACCCCAGTGTTATACATAAGGAGACCTGTCCCCACCAGTGCTGTACCCTAGTGTTATACAGCTACATACCTGTCCCACCAGTACTGTGCCCTAATGTTACACAGCAACTGATCTGTACCCCAGTGTTATAGAGACAGACCTGACCCCTCCAGAATAATAACCAAGTGCCATACAGTGACAGACCTGAGCCCACCAGTACTGTATCTCAGCGTTATACCGTGACAGGCCTGACCACACCAGTACTATACCCCAGTGTTAGACAGTGGCAGACCTGTCCCCACCAGTACTCTACCCCAGTGTTATACAGTGGCCGACCCATCTCCACCAGTACTGTAACCGAGTGCTATACAGTGACAGATCTGTTCCCACCATTACTGTAAGCCTGTGATATACAGTAAGAGAGACAGTCCCCACCAGTGCTACACCGCACAGTTACAGAGAGACAGGCTTGTCCCCACCAGTACTGTACCCCAGTGTTATACAGTGATGCACCTGTACCCACCAGTACTGTACCCCAGTGATATTCAGTGACAGACCTACCCCCACCAGTACCGAACCCCAGTGTTATACAGTGACAGGCCAGACCCCACCAGTACTGTACCCCAGTTATACGGTGACAGGCCAGTCCCCATCAATACAGTATCCTAGTGCCACACAGTGACAGACCTGACTCCACCAGTACTGTACCCTAACATTACACAGCAACGGACCTGTCCCAACCAGTACTGCACCCCAATGTAACACAGTGAGAGACCTGACTCCATCAGTACTGTACTCCAGTGTTATACAGTGACAGACCTGTCCCCACTAGTACTCTACCCCACTGTTATACAGTGACATACCTGTATCTGCCAGTACTGTACCCAGTGTGATACAGTGAGAGTAAGATCCCCAAAGGTACTGTACTCTAGTGTTATACAGTGGCAGATGTGTCCCCATCAGCACTGTCCCCACCAGTACTCTACCCTAGTGTTACACAGTGACCGACCTGTACCCACCAGTACTGTACCCTAGTGCTACACAGTGACAGACCTGACTCCACAAGTGCTGTACCCCAGTGTTATACAATGGCAGACAGGTCCCCTAAAGTATTGTACCATAGTGTTATACAGTGACAGACCTGTACCCACCAGTACTGTACCCAAGTGCTACACAGTGACAGACCTGACTCCACAAGTACTGTACCCCTGTGTTATACAGTGGCAGACAGGTCCCCAAAAGTACTGTACCCTAGTGTTACACAGTCCCAGAACTGACCCCACCAATAGTCTACCACAGTGTTATACAATGGCAGACCCGTCACAACCAGTGCTGTACCCGTGTTATAGTGTCAGACCTGTCCTCATCAGTACTGTACCCCAGTGATATTCAATGACAGACCTGTACCCAGCAGAACTGCACCCCAGTGTTATACAATGTCAGACCTGTCCCCATCAGTACTGTAACCGAGTGTTATAGTGACAGAACTGATCCCACCAGTACTGTACATGAGCATTCTACCCTGACAGACTGGACCTCAGCAGTATTGTACCCCAGTGTAAAACAGTGACAGACCTGACCCCAGCAGTACTTTACCCCAGTTTTATACAGTGGCAGACCTGTACCAACAAGAAATCTACCCCAGTGTTATACAGTGACAGACCCGTCTCCACCAGTACTGTACACGAGTGTTATACAGTGACAGATCGGTCCCCACCATTACTGTACGCCTGTGATATACAGTGAGACCTGTCCCCACCTGTGCTACACTGCACAGTTACAGAGAGACAGGCTTGTCCCCACCAGCACTGTACCCCAGTGTTATACAGTGACAAGCCAGTCACCACCAGTAATGTATGCCAGTGTTATACAGTGACGGACCTGACCCCACCAATACTGCCCCACATTGTTATATAGTGACAGGCCAGTCCCTAGCAGGACTGTACACCAGTATTACACAGCGACAAACCTGTCCCCACCAGTGCTGTACCCCAGTATAATAGTGGCAGACCTGTACCCACCAGTACTCTACCCCAGTGTTATATAGTGGCAGACCCGTCTCCACCAGTAATGTACCCCAGTATTCGACAGTGACAGACCCGTCCCCATCTGTACTTTACCCCAGTGTTATACAGTGATGCTCCAGTACCCACCAGTACTCTACCCCAGTGTTATACATAAGGAGACCTGTCCCCACCAGTGCTGTACCCTAGTGTTATACAGCTACATACCTGTCCCACCAGTACTGTGCCCTAATGTTACACAGCAACTGATCTGTACCCCAGTGTTATAGAGACAGACCTGACCCCACCAGAATAATAACCAAGTGCCATACAGTGACAGACCTGACCCCACCAGTACTGTATCTCAGTGTTATACCGTGACAGGCCTGACCACACCAGTACTATACCCCAGTGTTAGACAGTGGCAGACCTGTCCCCACCAGTACTGTACCCCAGTGTTATACAGTGATGGACCCGTCCCCACCATTACTGTACCCTGGTGTTATACAGTGAGAGACCTATCCCCACCAGTGCCATACCCCAGAGTTACACAAAGACAGGATTGTCCCCACCAGTAGTCTACCCCAGTGTTAAAGAGTGACAGATATTTGCCCACCAGTACTCTATCGTAGAGTTAAACCAGTGCCAAACCTATCTCTCCAGTACTTACCCTAATGTTACACAGCAACAGACCTGACCCCAACAGTACGGTATCCCAGTGTTATACAGTGCCATACCTGTACCCACCAGTACTCTACCCCAGTGTTATACAGTGGCCGACCCATCTCAACCAGTACTGTACCCAAGTATTAGACAGTGACAGACCCATCCCCACCAGTACTGTACCCGAGTGCTATACAGTGACAGATCTGTCCCCACCATTACTGTAAGTCTGTGATATACAGTAGGAGAGACAGTCCCCACCAGTGCTACACCGCACAGTTAGAGAGAGACAGGCTTGTCCCCACCAGTACTGTACCCCAGTGTTATACAGTGATGCACCTGTACCCACCAGTACTGTACCCCAGTGATATTCAGTGACCGACCTACCCCCACCAGTACCGAACCCCAGTGTTATACAGTGACAGGCCAGACCCCACCAGTACTGTACCCCAGTTATACGGTGACAGGCCAGTCCCCATCAATACAGTATCCTAGTGCCACACAGTGACAGACCTGACTCCACCAGTAATGTACCCTAACATTACACAGCAACGGACCTGTCCCAACCAGTACTGCACCCCAATGTAACACAGTGAGAGACCTGACTCCATCAGTACTGTACTCCAGTGTTATACAGAGACAGACCCACCCCCGCTAGTTCTGTACCCCAGTATTATACAGTGACAGACCTGTCCCCACTAGTACTCTACCCCACTGTTATACAGTGACATACCTGTACCCGCCAGTACTGTACCCCAGTGTGATACAGTGAGAGTAAGATCCCCAAAAGTACTGTACTCTAGTATTATACAGTGGCAGATGTGTCCCCATCAGCACTGTACCCTCCTGTTACACAGTGACAGACCTGACTCCACCAGTACTGTACCCGTGTTACACAGAGACAGATCTGACCCCACCAGTTCGGTACCCCAGTGTTATACAATGAGAGGCCAGACCCACCACTACTGTACTCCAATGTTATACAGTGACAGACCAGACCCTACTAGTACTTAACCCAGTGTTATACGGTGACAGACATGTCCCCCTCAGTACAGTACCCTCATGTTACACAGCAACAGACCTGCCCAACCAGTACTGTACCCCAGAGTTCCAGTGAGAGATCTGACTCCAGCAGTACTGTACTCCAGTGTTATACAGTGACATCAGATCCCAAAACTAATGTACCCTAATGTCATACAGTGACAGACCTGTCCCCACCAGTACTGTATCCCAGTGTTATACAGTGATGCACCTGTACCCACCAGTACTGTACCCCAGTGTTATACAGATGGAGACCTGTCCCCACCAGTACTCTACCCTAGTGATACACAGCGACAGACCTGTACCCACCAGTACTGTACGCCAGTGTTATATAGTGATAGATCCGTCTTCACCAGTACTGTACCCGTGTTATACAGTGGCAGACCCGTCTCTACAAGTACTGGACCCCAGTGTTATACAGTGACAAACCTGACCCCACCAGTACGGTACCCAAGTGTTATACAGTGGCAGAACCATCACAACCAGTACTGTACCCCAGTGTTATACAGTGTCAGACCTGTCCCCACCAGTACTGCACCCCAGTGATATTCAGTGACAGACCTGCCCCCACCAGGACTGTACCCCAGTGTCATACAGTAACAGACCTGACCCCAGTGCTGTACCCCAGTGATATTCAATGACATACCTGTCCCCGCCAGGACTGTACCCCAGTGTTATACAGTGACATACCTGTATCCACCAGTACCGTACCCCCTTGTTACACAGTGGCAGGTCTGCCCCACCAGTACCGTACCCCAGTGTTATACAGTGACAGACCTGACTCCAGCAGTACTGTACACCAGTGTGATACAGTGTCAGGCCTGACCCCACCCTTACTGTACCCCAATGTTAAACAGTGACAGCCACGTCCCCACCAGTACTTTACTCCAGTGATATTCAGTGACAGACCTATACCCACCAGTACTCTACCCCAGTGTTATACACTGGCAGACCTGTACACACCAGGACTGTACCCCAGTGTTATACAGTGTCAGACCTGTCCCCATCAGTACTGTACCCCAGTGATATTCAGTGACAGAACTGATCCCACCAGTACTGTACATGAGCTTCTACCCTGTCCCCACCAGTACTGTGCCCCAGTGTTATACAGTGACCATCCTTTGCCTCCAGTGCTGTACACCAGTGTTATACAGTGACAGACCTGTCAGCATCAGTACTGTACCCCAGTGTTATAGTGACAGACCTGTCCCCACCAGTACTGTATCCCAGTGTTATACAGTGACGGACCTGTCCCCACCAGTACTGTATCTCAGTGTTATATGGTTACAGACCTGTCCCCAGCAGTACTGTACCCCAGTGTAATAGTGACAGACCAGTCCCCACCAGTACTGTACCCCAGTGTTATACAGTGACAGACCTGTCCCCATCAGTACTGCATCTCAGTGTTATACAGTGACAGACCTGTCCCCATCAATGCTGTATATTAGTGTTATACAGTAACAGACCTGTCCCCAACAGTACTGTATCTCAGTGTTATACAGTGACAGACCTGTCCTCACCAGTGCTGTATCTCAGTGTTATACAGTGACAGACCTGTCCCCACCAGTACTGTGCCCAGTGTTATACAGTGACAGACCTGTCTCCACCAGTACTGTACCCGTGTTATACAGTGACAGACCTGTCCCCACCAGTACTGTGCCCAGTGTTATACAGTGACAGACCTGTCTCCACCAGTACTGTACCCGTGTTATACAGTGACAGACCTGTCCCCACCAGTACTGTGTCCAGTGTTATACAGTGACAGACCTGTCCCCATTGGTACTGTACCCCAGTGTTATAGTGACTGACCTGTCCCCACCAGTACTGTGCCCGAGTGTTGTACAGTGACAGACCTGTTCCCACCGATACTGGATCTCAGTGTTATACAGTGACAGACCTGTCCCCACCAGTACTGTACTCCAGTGTTATACAGAGACAGACCCACCCCCGCTAGTTCTGTACCCCAGTATTATACAGTGACAGACCTGTCCCCACTAGTACTCTACCCCACTGTTATACAGTGACATACCTGTACCCGCCAGTACTGTACCCCAGTGTGATACAGTGAGAGTAAGATCCCCAAAAGTACTGTACTCTAGTATTATACAGTGGCAGATGTGTCCCCATCAGCACTGTACCCTCCTGTTACACAGTGACAGACCTGACTCCACCAGTACTGTACCCGTGTTACACAGAGACAGATCTGACCCCACCAGTTCGGTACCCCAGTGTTATACAATGAGAGGCCAGACCCACCACTACTGTACTCCAATGTTATACAGTGACAGACCAGACCCTACTAGTACTTAACCCAGTGTTATACGGTGACAGACATGTCCCCCTCAGTACAGTACCCTCATGTTACACAGCAACAGACCTGCCCAACCAGTACTGTACCCCAGAGTTCCAGTGAGAGATCTGACTCCAGCAGTACTGTACTCCAGTGTTATACAGTGACATCAGATCCCAAAACTAATGTACCCTAATGTCATACAGTGACAGACCTGTCCCCACCAGTACTGTATCCCAGTGTTATACAGTGATGCACCTGTACCCACCAGTACTGTACCCCAGTGTTATACAGATGGAGACCTGTCCCCACCAGTACTCTACCCTAGTGATACACAGCGACAGACCTGTACCCACCAGTACTGTACGCCAGTGTTATATAGTGATAGATCCGTCTTCACCAGTACTGTACCCGTGTTATACAGTGGCAGACCCGTCTCTACAAGTACTGGACCCCAGTGTTATACAGTGACAAACCTGACCCCACCAGTACGGTACCCAAGTGTTATACAGTGGCAGAACCATCACAACCAGTACTGTACCCCAGTGTTATACAGTGTCAGACCTGTCCCCACCAGTACTGCACCCCAGTGATATTCAGTGACAGACCTGCCCCCACCAGGACTGTACCCCAGTGTCATACAGTAACAGACCTGACCCCAGTGCTGTACCCCAGTGATATTCAATGACATACCTGTCCCCGCCAGGACTGTACCCCAGTGTTATACAGTGACATACCTGTATCCACCAGTACCGTACCCCCTTGTTACACAGTGGCAGGTCTGCCCCACCAGTACCGTACCCCAGTGTTATACAGTGACAGACCTGACTCCAGCAGTACTGTACACCAGTGTGATACAGTGTCAGGCCTGACCCCACCCTTACTGTACCCCAATGTTAAACAGTGACAGCCACGTCCCCACCAGTACTTTACTCCAGTGATATTCAGTGACAGACCTATACCCACCAGTACTCTACCCCAGTGTTATACACTGGCAGACCTGTACACACCAGGACTGTACCCCAGTGTTATACAGTGTCAGACCTGTCCCCATCAGTACTGTACCCCAGTGATATTCAGTGACAGAACTGATCCCACCAGTACTGTACATGAGCTTCTACCCTGTCCCCACCAGTACTGTGCCCCAGTGTTATACAGTGACCATCCTTTGCCTCCAGTGCTGTACACCAGTGTTATACAGTGACAGACCTGTCAGCATCAGTACTGTACCCCAGTGTTATAGTGACAGACCTGTCCCCACCAGTACTGTATCCCAGTGTTATACAGTGACGGACCTGTCCCCACCAGTACTGTATCTCAGTGTTATATGGTTACAGACCTGTCCCCAGCAGTACTGTACCCCAGTGTAATAGTGACAGACCAGTCCCCACCAGTACTGTACCCCAGTGTTATACAGTGACAGACCTGTCCCCATCAGTACTGCATCTCAGTGTTATACAGTGACAGACCTGTCCCCATCAATGCTGTATATTAGTGTTATACAGTAACAGACCTGTCCCCAACAGTACTGTATCTCAGTGTTATACAGTGACAGACCTGTCCTCACCAGTGCTGTATCTCAGTGTTATACAGTGACAGACCTGTCCCCACCAGTACTGTGCCCAGTGTTATACAGTGACAGACCTGTCTCCACCAGTACTGTACCCGTGTTATACAGTGACAGACCTGTCCCCACCAGTACTGTGCCCAGTGTTATACAGTGACAGACCTGTCTCCACCAGTACTGTACCCGTGTTATACAGTGACAGACCTGTCCCCACCAGTACTGTGTCCAGTGTTATACAGTGACAGACCTGTCCCCATTGGTACTGTACCCCAGTGTTATAGTGACTGACCTGTCCCCACCAGTACTGTGCCCGAGTGTTGTACAGTGACAGACCTGTTCCCACCGATACTGGATCTCAGTGTTATACAGTGACAGACCTGTCCCCACCAGTACTGTGCTCCAGTGTTATACAGTGACCGACCTGTCCCCACCAGTACTGTATCTCAGTGTTATACAGTGACAGACCTGTCCCCATCAGTACTGTACCCCAGTGTTATAGTGACAGACCTGTGCCCACCAGTACAGTACGCCAGTGTTATACAGTGACAGACCTGTCCCCACCAGTACTGTATCTCAGTGTTATACAGTGACAGACTGATCCCCAGCAGTATCGTACCCCAGTGTTATACAGTGACAGACCTGTCCCCAGTAGTACTGTGCCCCAATGTTATACAGTGACAGACCTATTCCCAACAGTGCTGTATCTCAGTGTTTTGCCATGACAGACCTGTCCCCGGCAGTACTGCGCCCCAGTGTTATACAGTGACAGACCTGTCCTCACCAGTACTGTACCCCAGTGTTATACAGTGACAGAACTGTCCCCATCAGTACTGTACCCCAGTGTTATAGTGACAGACCTGTGCCCACCAGTACAGTACGCCAGTGTTATACAGTGACAGACCTGTCCCCACCAGTACTGTATCTCAGTGTTACACAGTGACAGACTGGTCCTCATCAGAACTGTACCCCAGTGTTATACAGTGACAGACCTGTCCCCACAAGTACTGTGCCCCAGTGTTATACAGTGACAGACCTGTCCCCACCAGTACTGTATCTCAGTGTTTTACCATGACAGACCTGTCCCCACCACTACTGTGCCCAGTGTTATACAGTGACAGACCTGTCCCCACCAGTACTGTACCCCAGTGTTATACAGTGACAGACCTGTCCCCACCAGTACTGTACCAAAGTGTTATACAGTGACAGTCCTGTCCCCACCAGTGCTGTATCTCAGTGTTATAGTGACAGACCTGTCCCCACCAGTACTGTGCCCAGTCTTATACAGTGAAAGACCAGTCTCCACCAGTACTGTACCCATGTTACACAGTGACAGAGCTGTCCCCACCAGTACTGTGCCCAGTGTTAAACAGCGACAGACCTGTCCCCACCAGTGCTGTATCTCAGTGTTATACAGTGACAGACCTGTCCCCACTAGTACTGTGCCCCAGTGTTATACAGTGACCGACCTTTGCCACCAGTGTTGTACACCAGTGTTATACAGTGACAGACCTGTCCGCATCAGTACTGTACCCCAGTGTTATAGTGACCGACCTGTCCCCACCAGTACTGTATCTCAGTGTTATACAGTAACAGACCTGACCCCAGCAGTAATGTACCCCAGTGTTATACAGGGACAGACCTGTCCCCACCAGTACTGTACCCCAGTGTTATACAGTGACAGACCTGTCCCCACCAATGCTGTATCTTAGTGTTATACGGTTACAGACCTGTCCCCAACAGTACTGTATCTCAGTGTTATACAGTGACAGACCTGTCCTCATCAGTGCTGTATCTCAGTGTTATACAGTGACAGACGTGTCCCCACCAGTACTGTGCCCAGTGTTATACAGTGACAGACCTGTCTCCACCAGTACTGTACCCGTGTTATACAGTGACAGACCTGTCTCCACCAGTACTGTGCCCAACGTTATACAGTGACAGACCTGTACCCACCAGTACTGTACCCCAGTGTTATACAGTGACAGATCTGTCCCCACCAGTACTGTACCCCAGTGTTATACAGTGACAGATCTGTCCCCACCAGTACTGTACCCCAGTGTTATACAGTGACAGACCTGTCCCCACCAGTGCTGTATCTCAGTGTTATACAGTGACAGACCTGTCCCCACCAGTACTGTGCTCAGTGTTATACAGTGAAAGACCTGTCCCCACCAGTACTTTACCCATGTTATGCAGTGACAGACCTGTCCCCACCAGTACGGTGCCCAGTGTTATACACTGACAGACCTGTCCCCAGCAGTACGGTATCTCAGTGTTATACAGTGACAGACCTGTCCCCAGCAGTACTGTGCCCCAGTGTTATACAGTGACAGACCTGTCCCCATCAGTACTGTTTCTCAGTGTTATACAGTGACCGACCTTTGCCAACAGTGCTGTACCCCAGTGTAATACAGTGACAGACCTGTCCCCACCAGTACTGTATCCCAGTGTTATACAGTGACAGACCTGTCCCCACAGAACTGTATCTCAGTGTTATACAGTGACAGACCTGTCCCCACTAGTACTGTGCCCCAGTGTTATACAGTGACCGACCTGTCCCCACCAGTACTGTTTCTCAGTGTCATACGGTGTCAGACCTGTCTCCACCAGTACTGTATCTCACTGTTATACAGTGACAGACATCTCCCCACCAGTACTGTAACCCAGCGTTATACAGTGACAGACCAGTCCCCACCAGTACTGTGTCTCAGTGTTACACAGTGACAGACCTGTCCGCACCAATGCTGTATCTCAGTGTTATACAGTTACAGACCTGTCCTCACCAGTGCTGTATCTCAGTGTCATACAGTGACAGACCTGTCCCCACCAGTGCTGTATCTCAGTGTGATACAGTGACAGACCTGTCCCCAACAGTACTGTGCCCCAGTGTTATACAGTGACCGACCTGTCCCCACCAGTACTGTTTCTCAGTGTTATACGGTGTCAGACCTGTCCCCATCAGTACAGTACCCCAGTGTTAAACAGTGACAGACCTGTCCCCACTAGTACTGTAATCCAGTGTTAAACAGTGACAGACCAGTCCCCACCAGTACTGTACCCCAGTGTTATACAGTGACAGATCTGTCCCCACCAGTAATGTACCCCAGTGTTATACAGTAACAGACCTGTCCCCACCAGTACTTTACCCATGTTATGCAGTGACAGACCTGTCCCCACCAGTACGGTGCCCAGTGTTATACACTGACAGACCTGTCCCCAGCAGTACTGTATCTCAGTGTTATACAGTGACAGACCTGTCCCCAGCAGTACTGTGCCCCAGTGTTATACAGTGACACACCGGTCCCCACCAGTACTGTTTCTCAGTGTTATACAGTGACCGACCTTTGCCAACAGTGCTGTACCCCAGTGTAATACAGTGACAGACCTGTCCCCACCAGTACTGGAACCCAGTGTTATAAAGAGACAGACCTATCCCCACCAGTACTGTATCTCAGTGTTTTACCATGACAGACCTGTCCCCACCAGTACTGCGCCCCAGTGTAATACACTTATAGATCTGTCCCCACCACTACTGTGCCCAGTGTTAAACAGTGACAGACCGGTCCCCACCAGTAATGTACCCCAGTGTTATACAGTGACAGATCTGTCCCCCCCAGTACTTTACCCCAGTGTTATACAGTGACAGACCTGTCCCCACCAGTGCTGTATCTCAGTGTTATACAGTGACAGACCTGTCCCCACCAGTACTGTGCCCAGTGTTATACAGTGAAAGACCTGTCCCCAACAGTACTGTACCCATGTTACACAGTGACAAACCTGTCCCCACCAGTACTGTGCCCAGTGTTAAACAGTGACAGATCTGTCCCCACCAGTAATGTACCCCAGTGTTATACAGTAACAGACCTGTCCCCACCAGTGCTGTATCTCAGTGTTATACAGTGACAGACCTGTCCCCACCAGTACTGTGCCCAGTGTTATACAGTGACAGACCTGTCTCCACCAGTACTGTACCCGTGTTATACAGTGACAGACCTGTCCCAAACAGTACTGTGCCCAACGTTATACAGTGACAGACCTGTCCCCACCAGTACTGTACCCCAGTGCTATACAGTGACAGATCTGTCCCCACCAGTACTGTACCCCAGTGTTATACAGTGACAGAACTGTCCCCACCAGTGCTGTATCTCAGTGTTATACAGTGACAGACCTGTCCCCACCAGTACTGTGCTCAGTGTTATACAGTGAAAGACCTGTCTCCACCAGTACTTTACCCATGTTGTGCAGTGACAGACCTGTCCCCACCAGTACGGTGCCCAGTGTTATACACTGACAGACCTGTCCCCAGCAGTACTGTATCTCAGTGTTATACAGTGACAGACTTGTCCCCAGTAGTACTGTGCCCCAGTGTTATACAGTGACCGACCTTTGCCAACAGTGCTGTACCCCAGTGTAATACAGTGACAGACCTGTCCCCACCAGTACTGTATCCCAGTGTTATACAGTGACAGACCTGTCCCCACAGAACTGTATCTCAGTGTTATACAGTGACAGACCTGTCCCCACTAGTACTGTGCCCCAGTGTTATACAGTGACCGACCTGTCCCCACCAGTACTGTTTCTCAGTGTCATACGGTGTCAGACCTGTCCCCACCAGTACTGTATCTCAGTGTTATACAGTGACAGACATCTCCCCACCAGTACTGTAACCCAGCGTTATACAGTGACAGACCAGTCCCACCAGTACTGTGTCTCAGTGTTACACAGTGACAGACCTGTCCCCACCAGTACTGTGCCCAGTGTTAAACAGTGACAAACTGTCCCCACTAGTACTGTATCTCAGTTTTATACAGTGACAGACCTGTCCCCAGCAGTACTGTGCCCCAGTGTTATACAGTGACCAACCTTTGCCACCAGTGCTGTACACCAGTGTTATACAGTGACAGACCTGTCCCCACCAGTACTGTATCTCAGTGTTAAACAGTGACAGAACTGTCCCCACCAGTACTGTACCCCAGTGTTATACAGTGACAGATCTGTCCCCACCAGTACTGTACCCCAGTGTAATACAGTGACAGACCTGTCCCCACCAGTGCTGTATCTCAGTGTTATACAGTGACAGACCTGTCTCCACCAGTACTGTACCCGTGTTATACAGTGACAGACCTGTCCCCACCAGTGCTGTACCCCAGTGTAATACAGTGACAGACCTGTCCCCACCAGTACTGTGCCCCACTCTTATACAGTGACAGACCTGTCCCCACAGAACTGTATCTCAGTGTTAAACAGTGACAGACCTGTCCCCACTAGTACTGTGCCCCAGTGTTATACAGTAACCCACCTGTGCCCACCAGTACTGTTTCTCAGTGTTATACGGTGTCAGACCCGTCCCCAGCAGTACTGTAACCCAGTGTTATACAGAGACAGACCTGTCCCCACTAGTACTGTGCCCCAGTGTTATATAGTGACCGGCCTGTCCCCACCAGTACTGTATCTCAGTGTTATACAGTGACAGACCTGTCCCCAGCAGGACTGTAACCCAGTGTTATACAGTGACACACCAGTCCCCACCAGTAGTGCATCTCAGTGTTAAAAAGTGACATAACTGTCTGCACCAATGCTGTATCTCAGTGTTATACAGTTACAGACATGTCCTCACCAGAGCTGTATCTCAGTGTCATACAGTGACAGACCTGTCCCCACCAGTGCTGTATCTCAGTGTTATACAGAGACAGACCTGTCCCCAGCAGTACTGTGCCCCAGTGTTATACAGTGACCGACCTTTGCCACCAGTTCTGTACCCCAGTGTTATACAGTGACAGACCTGTCCCCACCAGTAATGTACCCCAGCATTAGACAGTAACAGTCCCGTCTCCACCAGTACTGTACCTGACTGTTAATACCGTGACTGATCTGTACCCACCATTACTGTATGCCGGTGATGTACAGTAAGAGACTTGTCCCCACCAGTGCTCTACCCCAGTGTTATACAGTGACAGACCAGACACACCAGTACTGTACCCCAATGTTATACAGTGACTGACCAGACCGAACTAGCACTGTACTCTAGAATTACACAGTAACAGACCTGTCCCCACCAGTACCTTACACCAATCTTATATAGTGGCAGACCTGTGCCCACCAGTACAGTACGCCAGTCTTATAGAGTGATAAACCTGTCCCCACCAGTACTGTGCCCGAGTGTTATACAGTGACAGACCTGTCCCCACCAGTGCTGCATCTCAGTGTTATACAGTGACAGACCTGTCCCCACCAGTGCTGTATCTCAGTGTTATACAGTGACAGACCTGTCCCCACCAGTACTGTGCCCAGTGTTATTCAGTGACAGACCTGTCTCAACCAGTACTGTACCCGTGTTATACAGTGACAGACCTGTCCCCACCAGTACGGTGCCCAGTGTTATACAGTGACAGACCTGTCCCCACCAGTACTGTACCTCAGTGTTATACAGTGACAGACCGGTCCCCAGCAGTACTGTACCTCAGTGTTATACAGTGACACACCTGTCCCCACTAGTACTGTGCCCCAGTGTTATACAGTGACAGAACTGTCCTCACCAGTACTGTACCCCAGTGTTATACAGTGACAGATCTGTCCCCACCAGTAATGTACCCCAGTGTTATACAGTAACAGACCTGTCCCCACCAGTGCTGTATCTCAGTGTTATACAGTGACAGACCTGTCCCCACCAGTACTGTGCCCAGTGTTATACAGTGAAAGACCTGTCTCCACCAGTACTTTACCCATGTTATGCAGTGACAGACCTGTCCCCACCAGTACGGTGCCCAGTGTTATACACTGACAGACCTGTCCCCAGCAGTACTGTATCTCAGTGTTATACAGTGACAGACCTGTCCCCAGCAGTACTGTGCCCCAGTGTTATACAGTGACACACCGGTCCCCACCAGTACTGTTTCTCAGTGTTATACAGTGACCGACCTTTGCCAACAGTGCTGTACCCCAGTGTAATACAGTGACAGACCTGTCCCCACCAGTACTGTAACCCAGTGTTATACAGAGACAGACCTATCCCCACCAGTACTGTATCTCAGTGTTTTACCATGACAGACCTGTCCCCACCAGTACTGCGCCCCAGTGTAATACACTTATAGATCTGTCCCCACCACTACTGTGCCCAGTGTTAAACAGTGACAGACCGGTCCCCACCAGTAATGTACCCCAGTGTTATACAGTGACAGATCTGTCCCCCCCAGTACTTTACCCCAGTGTTATACAGTGACAGACCTGTCCCCACCAGTGCTGTATCTCAGTGTTATACAGTGACAGACCTGTCCCCACCAGTACTGAGTCCAGTGTTATACAGTGAAAGACCTGTCTCCACCAGTACTTTACCCATGTTATACAGTGACACACCTGTCCCCACCAGTACAGTGCCCAGTGTTATACAGTGACAGACCTGTCCCCAGCAGTACAGGATCTCAGTGTTATACAGTGACAGACCTGTCTCCACCAGTACTTTATCCATGTTATACAGTGACAGACCAGTCCCCACAGAACTGTATCTCAGTGTTATACAGTGACAGACCTGTCCCCACTAGTACTGTGCCCCAGTGTTATACAGTGACCGACCTGTCCCCACCAGTACTGTTTCCCAGTGTTATACGGTGTCAGACCTGTCCCCAGCAGTACTGTACCCCAGTGTTATACAGTGACAGACCTGTCCCCACTAGTACTGTGCCCCAGTGTTATATACTGACCAGCCTGTCCCCACCAGTACTGTATCTCAGTGTTATACAGTGACAGACATCTCCCCACCAGAATAGTATCTCAGTGTTATACAGTGACAGACCTGTCCCCACTAGTACTGTGCCCAAGTGTTATACAGTGACCGACCTGTGCCAACAGTGCTGTACCCCAGTGTAATACAGTGACAGACCAGTCCCCACCAGTACTGTATCTCAGTGTTATACAGTGACAGACCTGTTCCCACTAGTACTGTGCCCCAGTGTTATACAGTGACCTACCTGTCCCCACCAGTACTGTATCTCAGTGATATACAGTGACAGACCTGTCCCCAGCAGTACTGTACCCATGTTATACAGTGACAGACCTGTGCCAACAGTACTGTGCCCCAGTGTTATAGTGACAGACCTGTCCCCACCAGTACTGTTACCCAGTGTTATACAGTGACAGACCTGTCCCCAGCAGTACTGTACCCCAGTGTTATAGTGACAGACCTGTCCCCACTAGTACTGTGCCCCAGTGTTATACAGTGACCGACCTGGCCCACCAGTACTGTATCTCAGTGTTATACTGAAACAGACCTGTCCCCACCAGTACTGTATCCCAGTGCTATACAAAGACAGACCTGTCCCCACCAGTACTGTATCTCTGTGTTATATAGTGACAGACCTGTCCCCAGCGGTACTGTACCCCAGTGTAATAGTGACAGACAAGTCCCCACTAGTACTGTGCCCCAGTGTTATACAGTGACCGACCTGTCCCCACCAGTACTGTATCTCAGTGTTATACAGTAACAGACCTGTCCCCAGCAGTAATGTACCCCAGTGTTATACAGTGACAGACCTGTCCCCACCAGTACTGTACCCCAGTGTTATACAGTGACAGACCTGTTCCCACCAGTACTGCATCTCAGTGTTATACACTGACAGACCTGTCCCCACCAATGCTGTATCTCAGTGTTATACAGATACAGACCTGTCCCCAACAGTACTGTATCTCAGTGTTATACAGTGACAGACCTGTCCTCACCAGTGCTGTATCTCAGTGTTATACAGTGACCGACCTGTCCCCACCAGTACAGTGCCCAGTGTTATACAGTGACAGACCTGTCCCCAGCAGTACAGGATCTCAGTGTTATACAGTGACAGACCTGTCTCCACCAGTACTTTATCCATGTTATACAGTGACAGACCAGTCCCCACAGAACTGTATCTCAGTGTTATACAGTGACAGACCTGTCCCCACTAGTACTGTGCCCCAGTGTTATACAGTGACCGACCTGTCCCCACCAGTACTGTTTCCCAGTGTTATACGGTGTCAGACCTGTCCCCAGCAGTACTGTACCCCAGTGTTATACAGTGACAGACCTGTCCCCACTAGTACTGTGCCCCAGTGTTATATACTGACCAGCCTGTCCCCACCAGTACTGTATCTCAGTGTTATACAGTGACAGACATCTCCCCACCAGAATAGTATCTCAGTGTTATACAGTGACAGACCTGTCCCCACTAGTACTGTGCCCAAGTGTTATACAGTGACCGACCTGTGCCAACAGTGCTGTACCCCAGTGTAATACAGTGACAGACCAGTCCCCACCAGTACTGTATCTCAGTGTTATACAGTGACAGACCTGTTCCCACTAGTACTGTGCCCCAGTGTTATACAGTGACCTACCTGTCCCCACCAGTACTGTATCTCAGTGATATACAGTGACAGACCTGTCCCCAGCAGTACTGTACCCATGTTATACAGTGACAGACCTGTGCCAACAGTACTGTGCCCCAGTGTTATAGTGACAGACCTGTCCCCACCAGTACTGTTACCCAGTGTTATACAGTGACAGACCTGTCCCCAGCAGTACTGTACCCCAGTGTTATAGTGACAGACCAGTCCCCACTAGTACTGTGCCCCAGTGTTATACAATGACCGACCTTTGCCACCAGTGTTGTACACCAGTGTTATACAGTGACAGACCTGTCCGCATCAGTACTGTACCCCAGTGTTATAGTGACCGACCTGTCCCCACCAGTACTGTATCTCAGTGTTATACAGTAACAGACCTGTCCCCAGCAGTAATGTACCCCAGTGTTATACAGGGACAGACCTGTCCCCACCAGTACTGTACCCCAGTGTTATACAGTGACAGACCTGTCCCCACCAATGCTGTATCTTAGTGTTATACGGTTACAGACCAGTCCCCAACAGTACTGTATCTCAGTGTTATACAGTGACAGACCTGTCCTCATCAGTGCTGTATCTCAGTGTTATACAGTGACAGACGTGTCCCCACCAGTACTGTGCCCAGTGTTATACAGTGACAGACCTGTCTCCACCAGTACTGTACCCGTGTTATACAGTGACAGACCTGTCTCCACCAGTACTGTGCCCAACGTTATACAGTGACAGACCTGTACCCACCAGTACTGTACCCGTGTTATACAGTGACAGACCTGTCTCCACCAGTACTGTGCCCAACGTTATACAGTGACAGACCTGTACCCACCAGTACTGTACCCCAGTGTTATACAGTGACAGATCTGTCCCCACCAGTACTGTACCCCAGTGTTATACAGTGACAGATCTGTCCCCACCAGTACTGTACCCCAGTGTTATACAGTGACAGACCTGTCCCCACCAGTGCTGTATCTCAGTGTTATACAGTGACAGACCTGTCCCCACCAGTACTGTACCCCAGTGTTATACAGTGACAGATCTGTCCCCACCAGTACTGTACCCCAGTGTTATACAGTGACAGACCTGTCCCCACCAGTGCTGTATCTCAGTGTTATACAGTGACAGACCTGTCCCCACCAGTACTGTGCCCAGTGTTATACAGTGAAAGACCTGTCCCCACCAGTACTTTACCCATGTTATGCAGTGACAGACCTGTCCCCACCAGTACGGTGCCCAGTGTTATACACTGACAGACCTGTCCCCAGCAGTACGGTATCTCAGTGTTATACAGTGACAGACCTGTCCCCAGCAGTACTGTGCCCCAGTGTTATACAGTGACACACCGGTCCCCACCAGTACTGTTTCTCAGTGTTATACAGTGACCGACCTTTGCCAACAGTGCTGTACCCCAGTGTAATACAGTGACAGACCTGTCCCCACCAGTACTGTAACCCAGTGTTATACAGAGACAGACCTATCCCCACCAGTACTGTATCTCAGTGTTTTACCATGACAGACCTGTCCCCACCAGTACTGCGCCCCAGTGTAATACACTTATAGATCTGTCCCCACCACTACTGTGCCCAGTCTTAAACAGTGACAGACCGGTCCCCACCAGTAATGTACCCCAGTGTTATACAGTGACAGATCTGTCCCCCCCAGTACTTTACCCCAGTGTTATACAGTGACAGACCTGTCCCCACCAGTGCTGTATCTCAGTGTTATACAGTGACAGACCTGTCCCCACCAGTACTGAGTCCAGTGTTATACAGTGAAAGACCTGTCTCCACCAGTACTTTAACCATGTTATACAGTGACACACCTGTCCCCACCAGTACAGTGCCCAGTGTTATACAGTGACAGACCTGTCCCCAGCAGTACAGGATCTCAGTGTTATACAGTGACAGACCTGTCTCCACCAGTACTTTATCCATGTTATACAGTGACAGACCAGTCCCCACAGAACTGTATCTCAGTGTTATACAGTGACAGACCTGTCCCCACTAGTACTGTGCCCCAGTGTTATACAGTGACCGACCTGTCCCCACCAGTACTGTTTCCCAGTGTTATACGGTGTCAGACCTGTCCCCAGCAGTACTGTACCCCAGTGTTATACAGTGACAGACCTGTCCCCACTAGTACTGTGCCCCAGTGTTATATACTGACCAGCCTGTCCCCACCAGTACTGTATCTCAGTGTTATACAGTGACAGACATCTCCCCACCAGAATAGTATCTCAGTGTTATACAGTGACAGACCTGTCCCCACTAGTACTGTGCCCAAGTGTTATACAGTGACCGACCTGTGCCAACAGTGCTGTACCCCAGTGTAATACAGTGACAGACCAGTCCCCACCAGTACTGTATCTCAGTGTTATACAGTGACAGACCTGTTCCCACTAGTACTGTGCCCCAGTGTTATACAGTGACCTACCTGTCCCCACCAGTACTGTATCTCAGTGATATACAGTGACAGACCTGTCCCCAGCAGTACTGTACCCATGTTATACAGTGACAGACCTGTGCCAACAGTACTGTGCCCCAGTGTTATAGTGACAGACCTGTCCCCACCAGTACTGTTACCCAGTGTTATACAGTGACAGACCTGTCCCCAGCAGTACTGTACCCCAGTGTTATAGTGACAGACCTGTCCCCACTAGTACTGTGCCCCAGTGTTATACAGTGACCGACCTGGCCCACCAGTACTGTATCTCAGTGTTATACTGAAACAGACCTGTCCCCACCAGTACTGTATCCCAGTGCTATACAAAGACAGACCTGTCCCCACCAGTACTGTATCTTCTGTGTTATATAGTGACAGACCTGTCCCCAGCGGTACTGTACCCCAGTGTAATAGTGACAGACAAGTCCCCACTAGTACTGTGCCCCAGTGTTATACAGTGACCGACCTGTCCCCACCAGTACTGTATCTCAGTGTTATACAGTAACAGACCTGTCCCCAGCAGTAATGTACCCCAGTGTTATACAGTGACAGACCTGTCCCCACCAGTACTGTACCCCAGTGTTATACAGTGACAGACCTGTTCCCACCAGTACTGCATCTCAGTGTTATACACTGACAGACCTGTCCCCACCAATGCTGTATCTCAGTGTTATACAGATACAGACCTGTCCCCAACAGTACTGTATCTCAGTGTTATACAGTGACAGACCTGTCCTCACCAGTGCTGTATCTCAGTGTTATACAGTGACCGACCTGTCCCCACCAGTACAGTGCCCAGTGTTATACAGTGACAGACCTGTCCCCAGCAGTACAGGATCTCAGTGTTATACAGTGACAGACCTGTCTCCACCAGTACTTTATCCATGTTATACAGTGACAGACCAGTCCCCACAGAACTGTATCTCAGTGTTATACAGTGACAGACCTGTCCCCACTAGTACTGTGCCCCAGTGTTATACAGTGACCGACCTGTCCCCACCAGTACTGTTTCCCAGTGTTATACGGTGTCAGACCTGTCCCCAGCAGTACTGTACCCCAGTGTTATACAGTGACAGACCTGTCCCCACTAGTACTGTGCCCCAGTGTTATATACTGACCAGCCTGTCCCCACCAGTACTGTATCTCAGTGTTATACAGTGACAGACATCTCCCCACCAGAATAGTATCTCAGTGTTATACAGTGACAGACCTGTCCCCACTAGTACTGTGCCCAAGTGTTATACAGTGACCGACCTGTGCCAACAGTGCTGTACCCCAGTGTAATACAGTGACAGACCAGTCCCCACCAGTACTGTATCTCAGTGTTATACAGTGACAGACCTGTTCCCACTAGTACTGTGCCCCAGTGTTATACAGTGACCTACCTGTCCCCACCAGTACTGTATCTCAGTGATATACAGTGACAGACCTGTCCCCAGCAGTACTGTACCCATGTTATACAGTGACAGACCTGTGCCAACAGTACTGTGCCCCAGTGTTATAGTGACAGACCTGTCCCCACCAGTACTGTTACCCAGTGTTATACAGTGACAGACCTGTCCCCAGCAGTACTGTACCCCAGTGTTATAGTGACAGACCAGTCCCCACTAGTACTGTGCCCCAGTGTTATACAGTGACCGACCTTTGCCACCAGTGTTGTACACCAGTGTTATACAGTGACAGACCTGTCCGCATCAGTACTGTACCCCAGTGTTATAGTGACCGACCTGTCCCCACCAGTACTGTATCTCAGTGTTATACAGTAACAGACCTGTCCCCAGCAGTAATGTACCCCAGTGTTATACAGGGACAGACCTGTCCCCACCAGTACTGTACCCCAGTGTTATACAGTGACAGACCTGTCCCCACCAATGCTGTATCTTAGTGTTATACGGTTACAGACCTGTCCCCAACAGTACTGTATCTCAGTGTTATACAGTGACAGACCTGTCCTCATCAGTGCTGTATCTCAGTGTTATACAGTGACAGACGTGTCCCCACCAGTACTGTGCCCAGTGTTATACAGTGACAGACCTGTCTCCACCAGTACTGTACCCGTGTTATACAGTGACAGACCTGTCTCCACCAGTACTGTGCCCAACGTTATACAGTGACAGACCTGTACCCACCAGTACTGTACCCCAGTGTTATACAGTGACAGATCTGTCCCCACCAGTACTGTACCCCAGTGTTATACAGTGACAGATCTGTCCCCACCAGTACTGTACCCCAGTGTTATACAGTGACAGACCTGTCCCCACCAGTGCTGTATCTCAGTGTTATACAGTGACAGACCTGTCCCCACCAGTACTGTGCTCAGTGTTATACAGTGAAAGACCTGTCCCCACCAGTACTTTACCCATGTTATGCAGTGACAGACCTGTCCCCACCAGTACGGTGCCCAGTGTTATACACTGACAGACCTGTCCCCAGCAGTACGGTATCTCAGTGTTATACAGTGACAGACCTGTCCCCAGCAGTACTGTGCCCCAGTGTTATACAGTGACAGACCTGTCCCCATCAGTACTGTTTCTCAGTGTTATACAGTGACCGACCTTTGCCAACAGTGCTGTACCCCAGTGTAATACAGTGACAGACCTGTCCCCACCAGTACTGTATCCCAGTGTTATACAGTGACAGACCTGTCCCCACAGAACTGTATCTCAGTGTTATACAGTGACAGACCTGTCCCCACTAGTACTGTTTCTCAGTGTCATACGGTGTCAGACCTGTCTCCACCAGTACTGTATCTCACTGTTATACAGTGACAGACATCTCCCCACCAGTACTGTAACCCAGCGTTATACAGTGACAGACCAGTCCCCACCAGTACTGTGTCTCAGTGTTACACAGTGACAGACCTGTCCGCACCAATGCTGTATCTCAGTGTTATACAGTTACAGACCTGTCCTCACCAGTGCTGTATCTCAGTGTCATACAGTGACAGACCTGTCCCCACCAGTGCTGTATCTCAGTGTGATACAGTGACAGACCTGTCCCCAACAGTACTGTGCCCCAGTGTTATACAGTGACCGACCTGTCCCCACCAGTACTGTTTCTCAGTGTTATACGGTGTCAGACCTGTCCCCATCAGTACAGTACCCCAGTGTTAAACAGTGACAGACCTGTCCCCACTAGTACTGTAATCCAGTGTTAAACAGTGACAGACCAGTCCCTACCAGTACTGTACCCCAGTGTTATACAGTGACAGATCTGTCCCCACCAGTAATGTACCCCAGTGTTATACAGTAACAGACCTGTCCCCACCAGTGCTGTATCTCAGTGTTATACAGTGACAGACCTGTCCCCACCAGTACTGTGCCCAGTGTTATACAGTGAAAGACCTGTCTCCACCAGTACTTTACCCATGTTATGCAGTGACAGACCTGTCCCCACCAGTACGGTGCCCAGTGTTATACACTGACAGACCTGTCCCCAGCAGTACTGTATCTCAGTGTTATACAGTGACAGACCTGTCCCCAGCAGTACTGTGCCCCAGTGTTATACAGTGACACACCGGTCCCCACCAGTACTGTTTCTCAGTGTTATACAGTGACCGACCTTTGCCAACAGTGCTGTACCCCAGTGTAATACAGTGACAGACCTGTCCCCACCAGTACTGGAACCCAGTGTTATAAAGAGACAGACCTATCCCCACCAGTACTGTATCTCAGTGTTTTACCATGACAGACCTGTCCCCACCAGTACTGCGCCCCAGTGTAATACACTTATAGATCTGTCCCCACCACTACTGTGCCCAGTGTTAAACAGTGACAGACCGGTCCCCACCAGTAATGTACCCCAGTGTTATACAGTGACAGATCTGTCCCCCCCAGTACTTTACCCCAGTGTTATACAGTGACAGACCTGTCCCCACCAGTGCTGTATCTCAGTGTTATACAGTGACAGACCTGTCCCCACCAGTACTGTGCCCAGTGTTATACAGTGAAAGACCTGTCCCCAACAGTACTGTACCCATGTTACACAGTGACAAACCTGTCCCCACCAGTACTGTGCCCAGTGTTAAACAGTGACAGATCTGTCCCCACCAGTAATGTACCCCAGTGTTATACAGTAACAGACCTGTCCCCACCAGTGCTGTATCTCAGTGTTATACAGTGACAGACCTGTCCCCACCAGTACTGTGCCCAGTGTTATACAGTGACAGACCTGTCTCCACCAGTACTGTACCCGTGTTATACAGTGACAGACCTGTCCCCAACAGTACTGTGCCCAACGTTATACAGTGACAGACCTGTCCCCACCAGTACTGTACCCCAGTGCTATACAGTGACAGATCTGTCCCCACCAGTACTGTACCCCAGTGTTATACAGTGACAGAACTGTCCCCACCAGTGCTGTATCTCAGTGTTATACAGTGACAGACCTGTCCCCACCAGTACTGTGCTCAGTGTTATACAGTGAAAGACCTGTCTCCACCAGTACTTTACCCATGTTGTGCAGTGACAGACCTGTCCCCACCAGTACGGTGCCCAGTGTTATACACTGACAGACCTGTCCCCAGCAGTACTGTATCTCAGTGTTATACAGTGACAGACTTGTCCCCAGTAGTACTGTGCCCCAGTGTTATACAGTGACCGACCTTTGCCAACAGTGCTGTACCCCAGTGTAATACAGTGACAGACCTGTCCCCACCAGTACTGTATCCCAGTGTTATACAGTGACAGACAAGTCCCCAGCAGTACTGTGCCCCAGTGTTATACAGTGACCGACCTGTCCCCACCAGTACTGTATCTCAGTGTTATACAGTAACAGACCTGTCCCCAGCAGTAATGTACCCCAGTGTTATACAGTGACAGACCTGTCCCCACCAGTACTGTACCCCAGTGTTATACAGTGACAGACCTGTTCCCACCAGTACTGCATCTCAGTGTTATACACTGACAGACCTGTCCCCACCAATGCTGTATCTCAGTGTTATACAGATACAGACCTGTCCCCAACAGTACTGTATCTCAGTGTTATACAGTGACAGACCTGTCCTCACCAGTGCTGTATCTCAGTGTTATACAGTGACCGACCTGTCCCCACCAGTACAGTGCCCAGTGTTATACAGTGACAGACCTGTCCCCAGCAGTACAGGATCTCAGTGTTATACAGTGACAGACCTGTCTCCACCAGTACTTTATCCATGTTATACAGTGACAGACCAGTCCCCACAGAACTGTATCTCAGTGTTATACAGTGACAGACCTGTCCCCACTAGTACTGTGCCCCAGTGTTATACAGTGACCGACCTGTCCCCACCAGTACTGTTTCCCAGTGTTATACGGTGTCAGACCTGTCCCCAGCAGTACTGTACCCCAGTGTTATACAGTGACAGACCTGTCCCCACTAGTACTGTGCCCCAGTGTTATATACTGACCAGCCTGTCCCCACCAGTACTGTATCTCAGTGTTATACAGTGACAGACATCTCCCCACCAGAATAGTATCTCAGTGTTATACAGTGACAGACCTGTCCCCACTAGTACTGTGCCCAAGTGTTATACAGTGACCGACCTGTGCCAACAGTGCTGTACCCCAGTGTAATACAGTGACAGACCAGTCCCCACCAGTACTGTATCTCAGTGTTATACAGTGACAGACCTGTTCCCACTAGTACTGTGCCCCAGTGTTATACAGTGACCTACCTGTCCCCACCAGTACTGTATCTCAGTGATATACAGTGACAGACCTGTCCCCAGCAGTACTGTACCCATGTTATACAGTGACAGACCTGTGCCAACAGTACTGTGCCCCAGTGTTATAGTGACAGACCTGTCCCCACCAGTACTGTTACCCAGTGTTATACAGTGACAGACCTGTCCCCAGCAGTACTGTACCCCAGTGTTATAGTGACAGACCAGTCCCCACTAGTACTGTGCCCCAGTGTTATACAGTGACCGACCTTTGCCACCAGTGTTGTACACCAGTGTTATACAGTGACAGACCTGTCCGCATCAGTACTGTACCCCAGTGTTATAGTGACCGACCTGTCCCCACCAGTACTGTATCTCAGTGTTATACAGTAACAGACCTGTCCCCAGCAGTAATGTACCCCAGTGTTATACAGGGACAGACCTGTCCCCACCAGTACTGTACCCCAGTGTTATACAGTGACAGACCTGTCCCCACCAATGCTGTATCTTAGTGTTATACGGTTACAGACCTGTCCCCAACAGTACTGTATCTCAGTGTTATACAGTGACAGACCTGTCCTCATCAGTGCTGTATCTCAGTGTTATACAGTGACAGACGTGTCCCCACCAGTACTGTGCCCAGTGTTATACAGTGACAGACCTGTCTCCACCAGTACTGTACCCGTGTTATACAGTGACAGACCTGTCTCCACCAGTACTGTGCCCAACGTTATACAGTGACAGACCTGTACCCACCAGTACTGTACCCCAGTGTTATACAGTGACAGATCTGTCCCCACCAGTACTGTACCCCAGTGTTATACAGTGACAGATCTGTCCCCACCAGTACTGTACCCCAGTGTTATACAGTGACAGACCTGTCCCCACCAGTGCTGTATCTCAGTGTTATACAGTGACAGACCTGTCCCCACCAGTACTGTACCCCAGTGTTATACAGTGACAGATCTGTACCCACCAGTACTGTACCCCAGTGTTATACAGTGACAGATCTGTCCCCACCAGTACTGTACCCCAGTGTTATACAGTGACAGATCTGTCCCCACCAGTACTGTACCCCAGTGTTATACAGTGACAGACCTGTCCCCACCAGTGCTGTATCTCAGTGTTATACAGTGACAGACCTGTCCCCACCAGTACTGTACCCCAGTGTTATACAGTGACAGATCTGTCCCCACCAGTACTGTACCCCAGTGTTATACAGTGACAGACCTGTCCCCACCAGTGCTGTATCTCAGTGTTATACAGTGACAGACCTGTCCCCACCAGTACTGTGCCCAGTGTTATACAGTGAAAGACCTGTCCCCACCAGTACTGTACCCGTGTTATACAGTGACAGACCTGTCTCCACCAGTACTGTGCCCAACGTTATACAGTGACAGACCTGTACCCACCAGTACTGTACCCCAGTGTTATACAGTGACAGATCTGTCCCCACCAGTACTGTACCCCAGTGTTATACAGTGACAGATCTGTCCCCACCAGTACTGTACCCCAGTGTTATACAGTGACAGACCTGTCCCCACCAGTGCTGTATCTCAGTGTTATACAGTGACAGACCTGTCCCCACCAGTACTGTACCCCAGTGTTATACAGTGACAGATCTGTACCCACCAGTACTGTACCCCAGTGTTATACAGTGACAGATCTGTCCCCACCAGTACTGTACCCCAGTGTTATACAGTGACAGATCTGTCCCCACCAGTACTGTACCCCAGTGTTATACAGTGACAGACCTGTCCCCACCAGTGCTGTATCTCAGTGTTATACAGTGACAGACCTGTCCCCACCAGTACTGTACCCCAGTGTTATACAGTGACAGATCTGTCCCCACCAGTACTGTACCCCAGTGTTATACAGTGACAGACCTGTCCCCACCAGTGCTGTATCTCAGTGTTATACAGTGACAGACCTGTCCCCACCAGTACTGTGCCCAGTGTTATACAGTGAAAGACCTGTCCCCACCAGTACTTTACCCATGTTATGCAGTGACAGACCTGTCCCCACCAGTACGGTGCCCAGTGTTATACACTGACAGACCTGTCCCCAGCAGTACGGTATCTCAGTGTTATACAGTGACAGACCTGTCCCCAGCAGTACTGTGCCCCAGTGTTATACAGTGACACACCGGTCCCCACCAGTACTGTTTCTCAGTGTTATACAGTGACCGACCTTTGCCAACAGTGCTGTACCCCAGTGTAATACAGTGACAGACCTGTCCCCACCAGTACTGTAACCCAGTGTTATACAGAGACAGACCTATCCCCACCAGTACTGTATCTCAGTGTTTTACCATGACAGACCTGTCCCCACCAGTACTGCGCCCCAGTGTAATACACTTATAGATCTGTCCCCACCACTACTGTGCCCAGTGTTAAACAGTGACAGACCGGTCCCCACCAGTAATGTACCCCAGTGTTATACAGTGACAGATCTGTCCCCCCCAGTACTTTACCCCAGTGTTATACAGTGACAGACCTGTCCCCACCAGTGCTGTATCTCAGTGTTATACAGTGACAGACCTGTCCCCACCAGTACTGAGTCCAGTGTTATACAGTGAAAGACCTGTCTCCACCAGTACTTTACCCATGTTATACAGTGACACACCTGTCCCCACCAGTACAGTGCCCAGTGTTATACAGTGACAGACCTGTCCCCAGCAGTACAGGATCTCAGTGTTATACAGTGACAGACCTGTCTCCACCAGTACTTTATCCATGTTATACAGTGACAGACCAGTCCCCACAGAACTGTATCTCAGTGTTATACAGTGACAGACCTGTCCCCACTAGTACTGTGCCCCAGTGTTATACAGTGACCGACCTGTCCCCACCAGTACTGTTTCCCAGTGTTATACGGTGTCAGACCTGTCCCCAGCAGTACTGTACCCCAGTGTTATACAGTGACAGACCTGTCCCCACTAGTACTGTGCCCCAGTGTTATATACTGACCAGCCTGTCCCCACCAGTACTGTATCTCAGTGTTATACAGTGACAGACATCTCCCCACCAGAATAGTATCTCAGTGTTATACAGTGACAGACCTGTCCCCACTAGTACTGTGCCCAAGTGTTATACAGTGACCGACCTGTGCCAACAGTGCTGTACCCCAGTGTAATACAGTGACAGACCAGTCCCCACCAGTACTGTATCTCAGTGTTATACAGTGACAGACCTGTTCCCACTAGTACTGTGCCCCAGTGTTATACAGTGACCTACCTGTCCCCACCAGTACTGTATCTCAGTGATATACAGTGACAGACCTGTCCCCAGCAGTACTGTACCCATGTTATACAGTGACAGACCTGTGCCAACAGTACTGTGCCCCAGTGTTATAGTGACAGACCTGTCCCCACCAGTACTGTTACCCAGTGTTATACAGTGACAGACCTGTCCCCAGCAGTACTGTACCCCAGTGTTATAGTGACAGACCTGTCCCCACTAGTACTGTGCCCCAGTGTTATACAGTGACCGACCTGGCCCACCAGTACTGTATCTCAGTGTTATACTGAAACAGACCTGTCCCCACCAGTACTGTATCCCAGTGCTATACAAAGACAGACCTGTCCCCACCAGTACTGTATCTCTGTGTTATATAGTGACAGACCTGTCCCCAGCGGTACTGTACCCCAGTGTAATAGTGACAGACAAGTCCCCACTAGTACTGTGCCCCAGTGTTATACAGTGACCGACCTGTCCCCACCAGTACTGTATCTCAGTGTTATACAGTAACAGACCTGTCCCCAGCAGTAATGTACCCCAGTGTTATACAGTGACAGACCTGTCCCCACCAGTACTGTACCCCAGTGTTATACAGTGACAGACCTGTTCCCACCAGTACTGCATCTCAGTGTTATACACTGACAGATTGTCCCCACCAATGCTGTATCTCAGTGTTATACAGATACAGACCTGTCCCCAACAGTACTGTATCTCAGTGTTATACAGTGACAGACCTGTCCTCACCAGTGCTGTATCTCAGTGTTATACAGTGACCGACCTGTCCCCACCAGTACAGTGCCCAGTGTTATACAGTGACAGACCTGTCCCCAGCAGTACAGGATCTCAGTGTTATACAGTGACAGACCTGTCTCCACCAGTACTTTATCCATGTTATACAGTGACAGACCAGTCCCCACAGAACTGTATCTCAGTGTTATACAGTGACAGACCTGTCCCCACTAGTACTGTGCCCCAGTGTTATACAGTGACCGACCTGTCCCCACCAGTACTGTTTCCCAGTGTTATACGGTGTCAGACCTGTCCCCAGCAGTACTGTACCCCAGTGTTATACAGTGACAGACCTGTCCCCACTAGTACTGTGCCCCAGTGTTATATACTGACCAGCCTGTCCCCACCAGTACTGTATCTCAGTGTTATACAGTGACAGACATCTCCCCACCAGAATAGTATCTCAGTGTTATACAGTGACAGACCTGTCCCCACTAGTACTGTGCCCAAGTGTTATACAGTGACCGACCTGTGCCAACAGTGCTGTACCCCAGTGTAATACAGTGACAGACCAGTCCCCACCAGTACTGTATCTCAGTGTTATACAGTGACAGACTTGTTCCCACTAGTACTGTGCCCCAGTGTTATACAGTGACCTACCTGTCCGCATCAGTACTGTACCCCAGTGTTATAGTGACCGACCTGTCCCCACCAGTACTGTATCTCAGTGTTATACAGTAACAGACCAGTCCCCAGCAGTAATGTACCCCAGTGTTATACAGGGACAGACCTGTCCCCACCAGTACAGTACCCCAGTGTTATACAGTGACAGACCTGTCCCCACCAATGCTGTATCTTAGTGTTATACGGTTACAGACCTGTCCCCAACAGTACTGTATCTCAGTGTTATACAGTGACAGACCTGTCCTCATCAGTGCTGTATCTCAGTGTTATACAGTGACAGACGTGTCCCCACCAGTACTGTGCCCAGTGTTATACAGTGACAGACCTGTCTCCACCAGTACTGTACCCGTGTTATACAGTGACAGACCTGTCTCCACCAGTACTGTGCCCAACGTTATACAGTGACAGACCTGTACCCACCAGTACTGTACCCCAGTGTTGTACAGTGACAGATCTGTCCCCACCAGTACTGTACCCCAGTGTTATACAGTGACAGATCTGTCCCCACCAGTACTGTACCCCAGTGTTATACAGTGACAGACCTGTCCCCACCAGTGCTGTATCTCAGTGTTATACAGTGACAGACCTGTCCCCACCAGTACTGTGCTCAGTGTTATACAGTGAAAGACCTGTCCCCACCAGTACTTTACCCATGTTATGCAGTGACAGACCTGTCCCCACCAGTACGGTGCCCAGTGTTATACACTGACAGACCTGTCCCCAGCAGTACGGTATCTCAGTGTTATACAGTGACAGACCTGTCCCCAGCAGTACTGTGCCCCAGTGTTATACAGTGACAGACCTGTCCCCATCAGTACTGTTTCTCAGTGTTATACAGTGACCGACCTTTGCCAACAGTGCTGTACCCCAGTGTAATACAGTGACAGACCTGTCCCCACCAGTACTGTATCCCAGTGTTATACAGTGACAGACCTGTCCCCACAGAACTGTATCTCAGTGTTATACAGTGACAGACCTGTCCCCACTAGTACTGTGCCCCAGTGTTATACAGTGACCGACCTGTCCCCACCAGTACTGTTTCTCAGTGTCATACGGTGTCAGACCTGTCTCCACCAGTACTGTATCTCACTGTTATACAGTGACAGACATCTCCCCACCAGTACTGTAACCCAGCGTTATACAGTGACAGACCAGTCCCCACCAGTACTGTGTCTCAGTGTTACACAGTGACAGACCTGTCCGCACCAATGCTGTATCTCAGTGTTATACAGTTACAGACCTGTCCTCACCAGTGCTGTATCTCAGTGTCATACAGTGACAGACCTGTCCCCACCAGTGCTGTATCTCAGTGTGATACAGTGACAGACCTGTCCCCAACAGTACTGTGCCCCAGTGTTATACAGTGACCGACCTGTCCCCACCAGTACTGTTTCTCAGTGTTATACGGTGTCAGACCTGTCCCCATCAGTACAGTACCCCAGTGTTAAACAGTGACAGACCTGTCCCCACTAGTACTGTAATCCAGTGTTAAACAGTGACAGACCAGTCCCCACCAGTACTGTACCCCAGTGTTATACAGTGACAGATCTGTCCCCACCAGTAATGTACCCCAGTGTTATACAGTAACAGACCTGTCCCCACCAGTGCTGTATCTCAGTGTTATACAGTGACAGACCTGTCCCCACCAGTACTGTGCCCAGTGTTATACAGTGAAAGACCTGTCTCCACCAGTACTTTACCCATGTTATGCAGTGACAGACCTGTCCCCACCAGTACGGTGCCCAGTGTTATACACTGACAGACCTGTCCCCAGCAGTACTGTATCTCAGTGTTATACAGTGACAGACCTGTCCCCAGCAGTACTGTGCCCCAGTGTTATACAGTGACACACCGGTCCCCACCAGTACTGTTTCTCAGTGTTATACAGTGACCGACCTTTGCCAACAGTGCTGTACCCCAGTGTAATACAGTGACAGACCTGTCCCCACCAGTACTGGAACCCAGTGTTATAAAGAGACAGACCTATCCCCACCAGTACTGTATCTCAGTGTTTTACCATGACAGACCTGTCCCCACCAGTACTGCGCCCCAGTGTAATACACTTATAGATCTGTCCCCACCACTACTGTGCCCAGTGTTAAACAGTGACAGACCGGTCCCCACCAGTAATGTACCCCAGTGTTATACAGTGACAGATCTGTCCCCCCCAGTACTTTACCCCAGTGTTATACAGTGACAGACCTGTCCCCACCAGTGCTGTATCTCAGTGTTATACAGTGACAGACCTGTCCCCACCAGTACTGTGCCCAGTGTTATACAGTGAAAGACCTGTCCCCAACAGTACTGTACCCATGTTACACAGTGACAAACCTGTCCCCACCAGTACTGTGCCCAGTGTTAAACAGTGACAGATCTGTCCCCACCAGTAATGTACCCCAGTGTTATACAGTAACAGACCTGTCCCCACCAGTGCTGTATCTCAGTGTTATACAGTGACAGACCTGTCCCCACCAGTACTGTGCCCAGTGTTATACAGTGACAGACCTGTCTCCACCAGTACTGTACCCGTGTTATACAGTGACAGACCTGTCCCCAACAGTACTGTGCCCAACGTTATACAGTGACAGACCTGTCCCCACCAGTACTGTACCCCAGTGCTATACAGTGACAGATCTGTCCCCACCAGTACTGTACCCCAGTGTTATACAGTGACAGAACTGTCCCCACCAGTGCTGTATCTCAGTGTTATACAGTGACAGACCTGTCCCCACCAGTACTGTGCTCAGTGTTATACAGTGAAAGACCTGTCTCCACCAGTACTTTACCCATGTTGTGCAGTGACAGACCTGTCCCCACCAGTACGGTGCCCAGTGTTATACACTGACAGACCTGTCCCCAGCAGTACTGTATCTCAGTGTTATACAGTGACAGACTTGTCCCCAGTAGTACTGTGCCCCAGTGTTATACAGTGACCGACCTTTGCCAACAGTGCTGTACCCCAGTGTAATACAGTGACAGACCTGTCCCCACCAGTACTGTATCCCAGTGTTATACAGTGACAGACCTGTCCCCACAGAACTGTATCTCAGTGTTATACAGTGACAGACCTGTCCCCACTAGTACTGTGCCCCAGTGTTATACAGTGACCGACCTGTCCCCACCAGTACTGTTTCTCAGTGTCATACGGTGTCAGACCTGTCCCCACCAGTACTGTATCTCAGTGTTATACAGTGACAGACATCTCCCCACCAGTACTGTAACCCAGCGTTATACAGTGACAGACCAGTCCCACCAGTACTGTGTCTCAGTGTTACACAGTGACAGACCTGTCCCCACCAGTACTGTGCCCAGTGTTAAACAGTGACAAACTGTCCCCACTAGTACTGTATCTCAGTTTTATACAGTGACAGACCTGTCCCCAGCAGTACTGTGCCCCAGTGTTATACAGTGACCAACCTTTGCCACCAGTGCTGTACACCAGTGTTATACAGTGACAGACCTGTCCCCACCAGTACTGTATCTCAGTGTTAAACAGTGACAGAACTGTCCCCACCAGTACTGTACCCCAGTGTTATACAGTGACAGATCTGTCCCCACCAGTACTGTACCCCAGTGTAATACAGTGACAGACCTGTCCCCACCAGTGCTGTATCTCAGTGTTATACAGTGACAGACCTGTCTCCACCAGTACTGTACCCGTGTTATACAGTGACAGACCTGTCCCCACCAGTGCTGTACCCCAGTGTAATACAGTGACAGACCTGTCCCCACCAGTACTGTGCCCCACTCTTATACAGTGACAGACCTGTCCCCACAGAACTGTATCTCAGTGTTAAACAGTGACAGACCTGTCCCCACTAGTACTGTGCCCCAGTGTTATACAGTAACCCACCTGTGCCCACCAGTACTGTTTCTCAGTGTTATACGGTGTCAGACCCGTCCCCAGCAGTACTGTAACCCAGTGTTATACAGAGACAGACCTGTCCCCAGCAGTACAGGATCTCAGTGTTATACAGTGACAGACCTGTCTCCACCAGTACTTTATCCATGTTATACAGTGACAGACCAGTCCCCACAGAACTGTATCTCAGTGTTATACAGTGACAGACCTGTCCCCACTAGTACTGTGCCCCAGTGTTATACAGTGACCGACCTGTCCCCACCAGTACTGTTTCCCAGTGTTATACGGTGTCAGACCTGTCCCCAGCAGTACTGTACCCCAGTGTTATACAGTGACAGACCTGTCCCCACTAGTACTGTGCCCCAGTGTTATATACTGACCAGCCTGTCCCCACCAGTACTGTATCTCAGTGTTATACAGTGACAGACATCTCCCCACCAGAATAGTATCTCAGTGTTATACAGTGACAGACCTGTCCCCACTAGTACTGTGCCCAAGTGTTATACAGTGACCGACCTGTGCCAACAGTGCTGTACCCCAGTGTAATACAGTGACAGACCAGTCCCCACCAGTACTGTATCTCAGTGTTATACAGTGACAGACCTGTTCCCACTAGTACTGTGCCCCAGTGTTATACAGTGACCTACCTGTCCCCACCAGTACTGTATCTCAGTGATATACAGTGACAGACCTGTCCCCAGCAGTACTGTACCCATGTTATACAGTGACAGACCTGTGCCAACAGTACTGTGCCCCAGTGTTATAGTGACAGACCTGTCCCCACCAGTACTGTTACCCAGTGTTATACAGTGACAGACCTGTCCCCAGCAGTACTGTACCCCAGTGTTATAGTGACAGACCTGTCCCCACTAGTACTGTGCCCCAGTGTTATACAGTGACCGACCTGGCCCACCAGTACTGTATCTCAGTGTTATACTGAAACAGACCTGTCCCCACCAGTACTGTATCCCAGTGCTATACAAAGACAGACCTGTCCCCACCAGTACTGTATCTCTGTGTTATATAGTGACAGACCTGTCCCCAGCGGTACTGTACCCCAGTGTAATAGTGACAGACCAGTCCCCACTAGTACTGTGCCCCAGTGTTATACAGCGACCGAACTGTCCCCACCAGTACTGTATCTCAGTGTTATACAGTAACAGACCTGTCCCCAGCAGTAATGTACCCCAGTGTTATACAGTGACAGACCTGTCCCCACCAGTACAGTATCCCAGTGTTATACAGTGACAGACCTGTTCCCACCAGTACTGCATCTCAGTGTTATACACTGACAGACCTGTCCCCACCAATGCTGTATCTCAGTGTTATACAGTTACAGACCTGTCCCCAACAGTACTGTATCTCAGTGTTATACAGTGACAGACCTGTCCTCACCAGTGCTGTATCTCAGTGTTATACAGTGACCGACCTGTCCCCACCAGTACTGTGCCCAGTGTTATACAGTGACAGACCTGTCTCCACCAGTACTGTGCCCAGTGTTATACAGTGACAGATCTGTCCACACCAGTACTGTACCCCAGTATTATACAGTGACAGACCTGTCCCCACCAGTGCTGTATCTCAGTGTTATACAGTGACAGACCTGTCCCCACCAGTACTGAGTCCAGTGTTATACAGTGAAAGACCTGTCTCCACCAGTACTTTACCCATGTTATACAGTGACACACCTGTCCCCACCAGTACAGTGCCCAGTGTTATACAGTGACAGACCTGTCCCCGGCAGTACTGTATCTCAGTGTTATACAATGACAGTCATGTCCCCACCAGTACTGTGCCCCAGTGTTATACAGTGACCGACCTTTGCCAACAGTGCTGTACCCCAGTGTAATACAGTGACAGACCTGTCCCCAACAGTACTGTATCCCAGTGTTAAACAGTGACAGGCCTGTCCCCAATAGTACTGTGCCCCAGTGTAATAGTGACAGACCAGTCCCCACTAGTACTGTGCCCCAGTGTTATCCAGTGACCGACCTGTCCCCACCCATACTGTACCTCAGGGTTTTACGGTGTCAGACCTGTCCCCAGCAGCACTGTGCCCGAGTGTTATACAGCGACAGACCTGTCCCCACCAGTGCTGCATCTCAGTGTTATACAGTGACAGACCTGTCCCCACCAGTGCTGTATCTCAGTGTTATACAGTGACAGACCTGTCCCCACCAGTACTGTGCCCAGTGTTATTCAGGGACAGACCTGTCTCCACCAGTACTGTACCCAGTGTTATACAGTGACAGACCTGTCCCCACCAGTACTGTGCCCAGTGTTATACAGTGACAGACCTGTCCCCACCAGTACTGTACCTCAGTGTTATACAGTGACAGATCTGTCCCAACCAGTACTGTACCCCAGTGTTATACAGTGACAGACCTGTCCCCGCCAGTACTGTGTCCAGTGTTATACAGTGAAAGACCTGTCTCCACCAGTACTTTACCCATGTTATACAGTGACACACCTGTCCCCACCAGTACAGTGCCCAGTGTTATACAGTGACAGACCTGTCCCCAGCAGTACTGGATCTCAGTGTTATACAGTGACAGACCTGTCTCCACCAGTACTTTATCCAGGTTATAGTGACAGACCAGTCCCCACAGAACTGTATCTCAGTGTTATACAGTGACAGACCTGTCCCCACTAGTACTGTACCCCAGTGTTATAGTGACAGACCTGTCCCCACTAGTACTGTGCCCCAGTGTTATACAGTGACCGACCTGTCCCCACCAGTACTGTATCTCAGTGTTATACTGAAACAGACCTGTCCCCACCAGTACTGTATCCCAGTGTTATACAAAGACAGACCTGTCCCCACCAGTACTGTATCTCTGTGTTATATAGTGACAGACCTGTCCCCAGCAGTACTGTACCCCAGTGTAATAGTGACAGACCAGTCCCCACTAGTACTGTGCCCCAGTGTTATACAGTGACCGACCTGTCCCCACCAGTACTGTATCTCAGTGTTATACAGTAACAGACCTGTCCCCAGCAGTAATGTACCCCAGTGTTATACAGTGACAGACCTGTCCCCACCAGTACTGTACCCCAGTGTTATACAGTGACAGACCTGTTCCCACCAGTACTGCATCTAAGTGTTATACACTGACAGACCTGTCCCCACCAATGCTGTATCTCAGTGTTATACAGTTACAGACCTGTCCACAAAAGTACTGTATCTCAGTGTTATACAGTGACAGACCTGTCCTCATCAGTGCTGTATCTCAGTGTTATACAGTGACAGACCTGTCCTCACCAGTACTGTGCCCAGTGTTATACAGTGACAGACCTGTCTCTAAAAGTACTGTACCGGTGTTATACAGTGACAGATCTGTCCCCACCAGTACTGTGCCCAGTGTTATACATTGACAGACCTGTCTCCACCAGTACTGTGCCCAGTGTTATACAGTGACAGATCTGTCCCCACCAGTACTGTACCCCAGTATTATACAGTGACAGACCTGTCCCCACCAGTGCTGTATCACAGTGTTATACAGTGACAGACCTGTCCCCACCAGTACTGAGTCCAGTGTTATACAGTGAAAGACCTGTCCCCAACAGTACTGTACCCATGTTATACAGTGACACACCTGTCCCCACCAGTACAGTGCCCAGTGTTATACAGTGACAGACCTGTCCCCAGCAGTACAGGATCTCAGTGTTATACAGTGACAGACCTGTCTCCACCAGTACTTTATCCATGTTATACAGTGACAGACCAGTCCCCACAGAACTGTATCTCAGTGTTATACAGTGACAGACCTGTCCCCACTAGTACTGTGCCCCAGTGTTATACAGTGACCGACCTGTCCCCACCAGTACTGTTTCCCAGTGTTATACGGTGTCAGACCTGTCCCCAGCAGTACTGTACCCCAGTGTTATACAGTGACAGACCTGTCCCCACTAGTACTGTGCCCCAGTGTTATATACTGACCAGCCTGTCCCCACCAGTACTGTATCTCAGTGTTATACAGTGACAGACATCTCCCCACCAGAATAGTATCTCAGTGTTATACAGTGACAGACCTGTCCCCACTAGTACTGTGCCCAAGTGTTATACAGTGACCGACCTGTGCCAACAGTGCTGTACCCCAGTGTAATACAGTGACAGACCAGTCCCCACCAGTACTGTATCTCAGTGTTATACAGTGACAGACCTGTTCCCACTAGTACTGTGCCCCAGTGTTATACAGTGACCTACCTGTCCCCACCAGTACTGTATCTCAGTGATATACAGTGACAGACCTGTCCCCAGCAGTACTGTACCCATGTTATACAGTGACAGACCTGTGCCAACAGTACTGTGCCCCAGTGTTATAGTGACAGACTTGTCCCCACCAGTACTGTTACCCAGTGTTATACAGTGACAGACCTGTCCCCAGCAGTACTGTACCCCAGTGTTATAGTGACAGACCTGTCCCCACTAGTACTGTGCCCCAGTGTTATACAGTGACCGACCTGGCCCACCAGTACTGTATCTCAGTGTTATACTGAAACAGACCTGTCCCCACCAGTACTGTATCCCAGTGCTATACAAAGACAGACCTGTCCCCACCAGTACTGTATCTCTGTGTTATATAGTGACAGACCTGTCCCCAGCGGTACTGTACCCCAGTGTAATAGTGACAGACCAGTCCCCACTAGTACTGTGCCCCAGTGTTATACAGTGACCGACCTGTCCCCACCAGTACTGTATCTCAGTGTTATACAGTAACAGACCTGTCCCCAGCAGTAATGTACCCCAGTGTTATACAGTGACAGACCTGTCCCCACCAGTACTGTACCCCAGTGTTATACAGTGACAGACCTGTTCCCACCAGTACTGCATCTCAGTGTTATACACTGACAGACCTGTCCCCACCAATGCTGTATCTCAGTGTTATACAGATACAGACCTGTCCCCAACAGTACTGTATCTCAGTGTTATACAGTGACAGACCTGTCCTCACCAGTGCTGTATCTCAGTGTTATACAGTGACCGACCTGTCCCCACCAGTACAGTGCCCAGTGTTATACAGTGACAGACCTGTCCCCAGCAGTACAGGATCTCAGTGTTATACAGTGACAGACCTGTCTCCACCAGTACTTTATCCATGTTATACAGTGACAGACCAGTCCCCACAGAACTGTATCTCAGTGTTATACAGTGACAGACCTGTCCCCACTAGTACTGTGCCCCAGTGTTATACAGTGACCGACCTGTCCCCACCAGTACTGTTTCCCAGTGTTATACGGTGTCAGACCTGTCCCCAGCAGTACTGTACCCCAGTGTTATACAGTGACAGACCTGTCCCCACTAGTACTGTGCCCCAGTGTTATATACTGACCAGCCTGTCCCCACCAGTACTGTATCTCAGTGTTATACAGTGACAGACATCTCCCCACCAGAATAGTATCTCAGTGTTATACAGTGACAGACCTGTCCCCACTAGTACTGTGCCCAAGTGTTATACAGTGACCGACCTGTGCCAACAGTGCTGTACCCCAGTGTAATACAGTGACAGACCAGTCCCCACCAGTACTGTATCTCAGTGTTATACAGTGACAGACCTGTTCCCACTAGTACTGTGCCCCAGTGTTATACAGTGACCTACCTGTCCCCACCAGTACTGTATCTCAGTGATATACAGTGACAGACCTGTCCCCAGCAGTACTGTACCCATGTTATACAGTGACAGACCTGTGCCAACAGTACTGTGCCCCAGTGTTATAGTGACAGACCTGTCCCCACCAGTACTGTTACCCAGTGTTATACAGTGACAGACCTGTCCCCAGCAGTACTGTACCCCAGTGTTATAGTGACAGACCTGTCCCCACTAGTACTGTGCCCCAGTGTTATACAGTGACCGACCTGGCCCACCAGTACTGTATCTCAGTGTTATACTGAAACAGACCTGTCCCCACCAGTACTGTATCCCAGTGCTATACAAAGACAGACCTGTCCCCACCAGTACTGTATCTCTGTGTTATATAGTGACAGACCTGTCCCCAGCGGTACTGTACCCCAGTGTAATAGTGACAGACCAGTCCCCACTAGTACTGTGCCCCAGTGTTATACAGCGACCGAACTGTCCCCACCAGTACTGTATCTCAGTGTTATACAGTAACAGACCTGTCCCCAGCAGTAATGTACCCCAGTGTTATACAGTGACAGACCTGTCCCCACCAGTACAGTATCCCAGTGTTATACAGTGACAGACCTGTTCCCACCAGTACTGCATCTCAGTGTTATACACTGACAGACCTGTCCCCACCAATGCTGTATCTCAGTGTTATACAGTTACAGACCTGTCCCCAACAGTACTGTATCTCAGTGTTATACAGTGACAGACCTGTCCTCACCAGTGCTGTATCTCAGTGTTATACAGTGACCGACCTGTCCCCACCAGTACTGTGCCCAGTGTTATACAGTGACAGACCTGTCTCCACCAGTACTGTGCCCAGTGTTATACAGTGACAGATCTGTCCACACCAGTACTGTACCCCAGTATTATACAGTGACAGACCTGTCCCCACCAGTGCTGTATCTCAGTGTTATACAGTGACAGACCTGTCCCCACCAGTACTGAGTCCAGTGTTATACAGTGAAAGACCTGTCTCCACCAGTACTTTACCCATGTTATACAGTGACACACCTGTCCCCACCAGTACAGTGCCCAGTGTTATACAGTGACAGACCTGTCCCCGGCAGTACTGTATCTCAGTGTTATACAATGACAGTCATGTCCCCACCAGTACTGTGCCCCAGTGTTATACAGTGACCGACCTTTGCCAACAGTGCTGTACCCCAGTGTAATACAGTGACAGACCTGTCCCCAACAGTACTGTATCCCAGTGTTAAACAGTGACAGGCCTGTCCCCAATAGTACTGTGCCCCAGTGTAATAGTGACAGACCAGTCCCCACTAGTACTGTGCCCCAGTGTTATCCAGTGACCGACCTGTCCCCACCCATACTGTACCTCAGGGTTTTACGGTGTCAGACCTGTCCCCAGCAGCACTGTGCCCGAGTGTTATACAGCGACAGACCTGTCCCCACCAGTGCTGCATCTCAGTGTTATACAGTGACAGACCTGTCCCCACCAGTGCTGTATCTCAGTGTTATACAGTGACAGACCTGTCCCCACCAGTACTGTGCCCAGTGTTATTCAGGGACAGACCTGTCTCCACCAGTACTGTACCCAGTGTTATACAGTGACAGACCTGTCCCCACCAGTACTGTGCCCAGTGTTATACAGTGACAGACCTGTCCCCACCAGTACTGTACCTCAGTGTTATACAGTGACAGATCTGTCCCAACCAGTACTGTACCCCAGTGTTATACAGTGACAGACCTGTCCCCGCCAGTACTGTGTCCAGTGTTATACAGTGAAAGACCTGTCTCCACCAGTACTTTACCCATGTTATACAGTGACACACCTGTCCCCACCAGTACAGTGCCCAGTGTTATACAGTGACAGACCTGTCCCCAGCAGTACTGGATCTCAGTGTTATACAGTGACAGACCTGTCTCCACCAGTACTTTATCCAGGTTATAGTGACAGACCAGTCCCCACAGAACTGTATCTCAGTGTTATACAGTGACAGACCTGTCCCCACTAGTACTGTACCCCAGTGTTATAGTGACAGACCTGTCCCCACTAGTACTGTGCCCCAGTGTTATACAGTGACCGACCTGTCCCCACCAGTACTGTATCTCAGTGTTATACTGAAACAGACCTGTCCCCACCAGTACTGTATCCCAGTGTTATACAAAGACAGACCTGTCCCCACCAGTACTGTATCTCTGTGTTATATAGTGACAGACCTGTCCCCAGCAGTACTGTACCCCAGTGTAATAGTGACAGACCAGTCCCCACTAGTACTGTGCCCCAGTGTTATACAGTGACCGACCTGTCCCCACCAGTACTGTATCTCAGTGTTATACAGTAACAGACCTGTCCCCAGCAGTAATGTACCCCAGTGTTATACAGTGACAGACCTGTCCCCACCAGTACTGTACCCCAGTGTTATACAGTGACAGACCTGTTCCCACCAGTACTGCATCTCAGTGTTATACACTGACAGACCTGTCCCCACCAATGCTGTATCTCAGTGTTATACAGTTACAGACCTGTCCACAAAAGTACTGTATCTCAGTGTTATACAGTGACAGACCTGTCCTCATCAGTGCTGTATCTCAGTGTTATACAGTGACAGACCTGTCCTCACCAGTACTGTGCCCAGTGTTATACAGTGACAGACCTGTCTCTAAAAGTACTGTACCGGTGTTATACAGTGACAGATCTGTCCCCACCAGTACTGTGCCCAGTGTTATACATTGACAGACCTGTCTCCACCAGTACTGTGCCCAGTGTTATACAGTGACAGATCTGTCCCCACCAGTACTGTACCCCAGTATTATACAGTGACAGACCTGTCCCCACCAGTGCTGTATCTCAGTGTTATACAGTGACAGACCTGTCCCCACCAGTACTGTGCCCAGTGTTATACAGTGAAAGACCTGTCTCCACCAGTACTTCACCCATGTTATACAGTGACAGACCTGTCCCCATCAGTACGGTGCCCAGTGTTATACAGTGACAGACCTGTCCCCAGCAGTACTGTATCTCAGTGTTATACAGTGACAGACATGTCCCCACCAGTACTGTGCCCCAGTGTTATACAGTGACCGACCTTTGCCAACAGTGCTGTACCCCAGTGTAATACAGTGACAGACCTGTCCCCAACAGTACTGTATCCCAGTGTTAAACAGTGACAGGCCTGTCCCCACTAGTACCGTGCCCCCAGTGTAATAGTGACAGACCAGTCCCCACTAGTACTGTGCCCCAGTGTTATACAGTGACCGACCTGTCCCCACCCGTACTGTTTCTCAGGGTTATACGGTGTCAGACCTGTCCCCAGCAGTACTGTATCTCAGTGTTATACAGTGACAGACATGTCCCCACCAGTACTGTGCCCCAGTGTTATACAGTGACCGACCTTTGCCAACAGTGCTGTACCCCAGTGTAATACAGTGACTGACCTGTCCCCAACAGTACTGTATCCCAGTGTTAAACAGTGACAGGCCTGTCCCCACTAGTACTGTGCCCCAGTGTTATACAGTGACCGACCTGTCCCCACCCGTACTGTTTCTCAGTGTTATACGGTGTCAGACCTGTCCCCAGCAGTACTGTACCCCAGTGTTATACAGTGACAGACCTTTCCCAACCAGCACTGTGCCCCAGTGTAATATAGTGACCGGCCTGTCCCCACCAGTACTGTATCTCAGTGTTATACAGTGACAGACATCTCCCCACCAGAATAGTATCTCAGTGTTATACAGTGACAGACCTGTCCCCACCAGTACTGTAACCCAGTGTTATACAGTGACAGACCAGTCCCCACCAGTACTGTGTCTCAGTGTTATACAGTGACAGACCTGTCCCCAGCAGTACTGTGCCCCAGTGTTATACAGTAACCGACCTTTGCCACCAGTGCTGTACCCCAGTGTTATAGTGACAGACCTGTCCCCACTAGTACTGTTTCCCAGTGTTATACAAAGACAGATCTGTCCTCACCAGTACTGTATCTCAGTGTTATACAGTGACAGACCTGTCCCCACTAGTACTGTGCCCCAGTGTTATACAGTGACCGACCTGTGCCAACAGTGCTGTATCTCAGTGTTATACAGTGACAGACCTGTCCCCACCAGTACTGTATCTCAGTGTTATACAGTGACAGATCTGTCCCCACCAGTACTTTACCCATGTTATACAGTGACACACCTGTCCCCACCAGTACAGTGCCCAGTGTTATACAGTGACAGACCTGTCCCCAGCAGTACAGGATCTCAGTGTTATACAGTGACAGACCTGTCTCCACCAGTACTTTATCCATGTTATACAGTGACAGACCAGTCCCCACAGAACTGTATCTCAGTGTGATACAATGACAGACCTGTCCCCACTAGTACTGTGCCCCAGTGTTATACAGTGACCGACCTGTCCCCACCAGTACTGTTTCCCAGTGTTATACGGCGTCAGACCTGTCCCCAGCAGTACTGTACCCCAGTGTTATACAGTGACAGACCTGTCCCCACTAGTACTGTGCCCCAGTGTTATATACTGACCAGCCTGTCCCCACCAGTACTGTATCTCAGTGTTATACAGTGACAGACATCTCCCCACCAGAATAGTATCTCAGTGTTATACAGTGACAGACCTGTCCCCACCAGTACTGTAACCCAGTGTTATACAGTGACAGACCAGTCCCCACCAGTACTGTGTCTCAGTGTAAAACAGTAACAGACCTGTCCGCACCAATGCTGTATCTCGGTGTTATACAGTTACAGACCTGTCCTCACCAGTGCTGTATTTCAGTGTCATACAGTGACAGACCTGTCCCCACTAGTGCTGTATCTCAGTGTTATACAGTGAAAGACCTGTCCCCACCAGTACTGTATCTCAGTGTTATACAGTGACAGACCTGTCCCCAGCAGTACTGTGCCCCAGTGTTATACAGTAACCGACCTTTGCCACCAGTGCTGTACCCCAGTGTTATAGTGACAGATCTGTCCCCACCAGTACTGTATCTCAGTGTTATACAGTGACAGACCTGTCCCCACTAGTACTGTGCCCCAGTGTTATACAGTGACCGACCTGTGCCAACAGTGCTGTACCCCAGTGTAACACAGTGACAGACCTGTCCCCACCAGTACTGTATCTCAGTGTTATACAGTGACAGACCTGTCCCCACTAGTACTGTACCCCAATGTTATACAGTGACTACCTGTCCCCACCAGTACTGTATCTCAGTGTTATACAGTGACAGACCTGTCCCCAGCAGTACTGTACCCATGTTATACAGTGACAGACCTGTGCCAACAGTACTGTACCCCAGTGTTATTGTGACAGACCTGACCCCACCAGTACTGTTACCCAGTGTTATACAGTGACAGACCTGTCACCAGCAGTACTGTACCCCAGTGTTATAGTGACAGACCTGTCCCCACTAGTACTGTGCCCCAGTGTTATACAGTGACCGACCTGTCCCCACCAGTACTGTATCTCCGTGTTATACTGAAACAGACCTGTCCCCAGCAGTAATGTACCCCAGTGTTATACAGTGACAGACTGTACGCATCAGTACTGTACCCCAGTGTTATAGTGACAGACCTGTCCCCACCAGTACTGTATCCCAGTGTTATACAAAGACAGACCTGTCCCCACCAGTACTGTATCTCTGTGTTATATAGTGACAGACATGTCCCCAGCAGTACTGTACCCCAGTGTAATAGTTACAGACCAGTCCCCACTAGTACTGTGCCCCAGTGTTATACAGTGACCGACCTGTCCCCACCAGTACTGTATCTCAGTGTTATACAGTAACAGACCTGTCCCCAGCAGTAATGTACCCCACAGTTATACAGTGACAGACCTGTCCCCACCAGTAATGTACCCCAGTGTTATACAGTGACAGACCTGTCCCCACCAGTACTGCATCTCAGTGTTATACAGTGACAGACCTGTCCCCATCGGTACTGTACCCCAGTGTTATAGTGACTGACCTGTCCCCACCAGAACTGTGCCCCAGTGTTGTACAGTGACAGACCTGTCCCCACCGATACTGGATCTCAGTGTTATACAGTGACAGACCTGTCCCCACCAGTACTGTGCTCCAGTGTTATACAGTGACCGCCTGTCCCCACCCGTACTGTTTCTCAGGGTTATACGGTGTCAGACCTGTCCCCAGCAGTACTGTGCCCGAGTGTTATACAGTGACAGACCTGTCCCCACCAGTGCTGCATCTCAGTGTTATACAGTGACAGACCTGTCCCCACCAGTGCTGTATCTCAGTGTTATACAGTGACAGACCTGTCCCCACCAGTACTGTGCCCAGTGTTATTCAGTGACAGATCTGTCTCCACCAGTACTGTACCCGTGTTATACAGTGACAGACCTGTCCCCACCAGTACTGTGCCCAGTGTTATACAGTGACAGACTTGTCCCCACCAGTACTGTACCTCAGTGTTATACAGTGACAGATCTGTCCCAACCAGTACTGTACCCCAGTGTTATACAGTGACGGACCTGTCCCCAACAGTGCTGTATCTCAGTGTTATACAGTGACAGACCTGTCCCCACCAGTACTGTGTCCAGTGTTATACAGTGAAAGACCTGTCTCCACCAGTACTTTACCCATGTTATACAGTGACACACCTGTCCCCACCAGTACAGTGCCCAGTGTTATACAGTGACAGACCTGTCCCCAGCAGTACTGGATCTCAGTGTTATACAGTGACAGACCTGTCTCCACCAGTACTTTATCCATGTTATACAGTGACAGACCAGTCCCCACAGAACTGTATCTCAGTGTGATACAATGACAGACCTGTCCCCACTAGTACTGTGCCCCAGTGTTATACAGTGACCGACCTGTCCCCACCAGTACTGTTTCCCAGTGTTATACGGTGTCAGACCTGTCCCCAGCAGTACTGTACCCCAGTGTTATACAGTGACAGACCTGTCCCCAGCAGTACTGTGCCCCAGTGTTATATACTGACCAGCCTGTCCCCACCAGTACTGTATCTCAGTGTTATACAGTGACAGACATCTCCCCACCAGAATAGTATCTCAGTGTTATACAGTGACAGACCTGTCCCCACCAGTACTGTAACCCAGTGTTATACAGTGACAGACCAGTCCCCACCAGTACTGTGTCTCAGTGTAAAACAGTAACAAACCTGTCCGCACCAATGCTGTATCTCGGTGTTATACAGTTACAGACCTGTCCTCACCAGTGCTGTATTTCAGTGTCATACAGTGAAAGACCTGTCCCCACCAGTACTGTATCTCAGTGTTATACAGTGACAGACCTGTCCCCAGCAGTACTGTGCCCCAGTGTTATACAGTAACCGACCTTTGCCACCAGTGCTGTACCCCAGTGTTATAGTGACAGATCTGTCCCCACCAGTACTGTATCTCAGTGTTATACAGTGACAGACCTGTCCCCACTAGTACTGTGCCCCAGTGTTATACAGTGACCGACCTGTGCCAACAGTGCTGTACCCCAGTGTAACACAGTGACAGACCTGTCCCCACCAGTACTGTATCTCAGTGTTATACAGTGACAGACCTGTCCCCACTAGTACTGTACCCCAGTGTTATACAGTGACCTACCTGTCCCCACCAGTACTGTATCTCAGTGTTATACAGTGACAGACCTGTCCCCAGCAGTACTGTACCCATGTTATACAGTGACAGACCTGTGCCAACAGTACTGTACCCCAGTGTTATTGTGACAGACCTGACCCCACCAGTACTGTTACCCAGTGTTATACAGTGACAGACCTGTCACCAGCAGTACTGTACCCCAGTGTTATAGTGACAGACCTGTCCCCACTAGTACTGTGCCCCAGTGTTATACAGTGACCGACCTGACCCCACCAGTACTGTATCTCCGTGTTATACTGAAACAGACCTGTCCCCAGCAGTAATGTACCCCAGTGTTATACAGTGACAGACTGTACGCATCAGTACTGTACCCCAGTGTTATAGTGACAGACCTGTCCCCACCAGTACTGTATCCCAGTGTTATACAAAGACAGACCTGTCCCCACCAGTACTGTATCTCTGTGTTATATAGTGACAGACATGTCCCCAGCAGTACTGTACCCCAGTGTAATAGTTACAGACCAGTCCCCACTAGTACTGTGCCCCAGTGTTATACAGTGACCGACCTGTCCCCACCAGTACTGTATCTCAGTGTTATACAGTAACAGACCTGTCCCCAGCAGTAATGTACCCCACAGTTATACAGTGACAGACCTGTCCCCACCAGTAATGTACCCCAGTGTTATACAGTGACAGACCTGTTCCCACCAGTACTGCATCTCAGTGTTATACAGTGACAGACCTGACCCCACCAATGCTGTATCTCAGTGTTATACAGTTACAGACCTGTCCCCAACAGTACTGTATCTCAGTGTTATACAGTGACAGACCTGTCCTCACCAGTGCTGTATCTCAGTGTTATACAGTGACAGACCTATCCCCACCAGTACTGTGCCCAGTGTTATACAGTGACAGACCTGTCTCTAAAAGTACTGTACCGCTGTTATAAGGTGACAGACCTGTCCCCACCAGTACTGTACCCGTGTTATACAGTGACAGACCTGTCCCCACCTGTACTGTGCCCAGTGTTATACAGTGACAGACCTGCCCCCACCAGTACTGTACCCCAGTGTTATACAGTGACAGATCTGTCCCCACCAGTACTGTACCCCAGTGTTATACAGTGACAGACCTGTTCCCACCAGTGCTGTATCTCAGTGTTATACAGTGACAGACCTGTCCCCACCAGTACTGTGCCCAGTGTTATACAGTGAAAGACCTGTCTCCACCCTTACTTCACCCATGTTATACAGTGACAGACCTGTCCCCATCAGTACGTTGCCCAGTGTTATACAGTGACAGACCTGTCCCCATCGGTACTGTACCCCAGTGTTATAGTGACTGACCTGTCCCCACCAGAACTGTGCCCCAGTGTTGTACAGTGACAGACCTGTCCCCACCGATACTGGATCTCAGTGTTATACAGTGACAGACCTGTCCCCACCAGTACTGTGCTCCAGTGTTATACAGTGACCGCCTGTCCCCACCCGTACTGTTTCTCAGGGTTATACGGTGTCAGACCTGTCCCCAGCAGTACTGTGCCCGAGTGTTATACAGTGACAGACCTGTCCCCAACAGTACTGTATCCCAGTGTTAAACAGTGACAGGCCTGTCCCCACTAGTACCGTGCCCCCAGTGTAATAGTGACAGACCAGTCCCCACTAGTACTGTGCCCCAGTGTTATACAGTGACCGACCTGTCCCCACCCGTACTGTTTCTCAGGGTTATACGGTGTCAGACCTGTCCCCAGCAGTACTGTATCTCAGTGTTATACAGTGACAGACATGTCCCCACCAGTACTGTGCCCCAGTGTTATACAGTGACCGACCTTTGCCAACAGTGCTGTACCCCAGTGTAATACAGTGACTGACCTGTCCCCAACAGTACTGTATCCCAGTGTTAAACAGTGACAGGCCTGTCCCCACTAGTACTGTGCCCCAGTGTTATACAGTGACCGACCTGTCCCCACCCGTACTGTTTCTCAGTGTTATACGGTGTCAGACCTGTCCCCAGCAGTACTGTACCCCAGTGTTATACAGTGACAGACCTTTCCCAACCAGCACTGTGCCCCAGTGTAATATAGTGACCGGCCTGTCCCCACCAGTACTGTATCTCAGTGTTATACAGTGACAGACATCTCCCCACCAGAATAGTATCTCAGTGTTATACAGTGACAGACCTGTCCCCACCAGTACTGTAACCCAGTGTTATACAGTGACAGACCAGTCCCCACCAGTACTGTGTCTCAGTGTAAAACAGTAACAGACCTGTCCGCACCAATGCTGTATCTCGGTGTTATACAGTTACAGACCTGTCCTCACCATGCTGTATCTCAGTGTCATACAGTGACAGACCTGTCCCCACCAGTGCTGTATCTCAGTGTTATACAGTGACAGACCTGTCCCCACCAGTACTGTATCTCAGTGTTATACAGTGACAGACCTGTCCCCAGCAGTACTGTGCCCCAGTGTTATACAGTAACCGACCTTTGCCACCAGTGCTGTACCCCAGTGTTATAGTGACAGACCTGTCCCCACTAGTACTGTTTCCCAGTGTTATACAAAGACAGATCTGTCCTCACCAGTACTGTATCTCAGTGTTATACAGTGACAGACCTGTCCCCACTAGTACTGTGCCCCAGTGTTATACAGTGACCGACCTGTGCCAACAGTGCTGTATCTCAGTGTTATACAGTGACAGACCTGTCCCCACCAGTACTGTATCTCAGTGTTATACAGTGACAGATCTGTCCCCACCAGTACTTTACCCATGTTATACAGTGACACACCTGTCCCCACCAGTACAGTGCCCAGTGTTATACAGTGACAGACCTGTCCCCAGCAGTACTGGATCTCAGTGTTATACAGTGACAGACCTGTCTCCACCAGTACTTTATCCATGTTATACAGTGACAGACCAGTCCCCACAGAACTGTATCTCAGTGTGATACAATGACAGACCTGTCCCCACTAGTACTGTGCCCCAGTGTTATACAGTGACCGACCTGTCCCCACCAGTACTGTTTCCCAGTGTTATACGGTGTCAGACCTGTCCCCAGCAGTACTGTACCCCAGTGTTATACAGTGACAGACCTGTCCCCACTAGTACTGTGCCCCAGTGTTATATACTGACCAGCCTGTCCCCACCAGTACTGTATCTCAGTGTTATACAGTGACAGACATCTCCCCACCAGAATAGTATCTCAGTGTTATACAGTGACAGACCTGTCCCCACCAGTACTGTAACCCAGTGTTATACAGTGACAGACCAGTCCCCACCAGTACTGTGTCTCAGTGTAAAACAGTAACAGACCTGTCCGCACCAATGCTGTATCTCGGTGTTATACAGTTACAGACCTGTCCTCACCAGTGCTGTATTTCAGTGTCATACAGTGACAGACCTGTCCCCACTAGTGCTGTATCTCAGTGTTATACAGTGAAAGACCTGTCCCCACCAGTACTGTATCTCAGTGTTATACAGTGACAGACCTGTCCCCAGCAGTACTGTGCCCCAGTGTTATACAGTAACCGACCTTTGCCACCAGTGCTGTACCCCAGTGTTATAGTGACAGATCTGTCCCCACCAGTACTGTATCTCAGTGTTATACAGTGACAGACCTGTCCCCACTAGTACTGTGCCCCAGTGTTATACAGTGACCGACCTGTGCCAACAGTGCTGTACCCCAGTGTAACACAGTGACAGACCTGTCCCCACCAGTACTGTATCTCAGTGTTATACAGTGACAGACCTGTCCCCACTAGTACTGTACCCCAATGTTATACAGTGACTACCTGTCCCCACCAGTACTGTATCTCAGTGTTATACAGTGACAGACCTGTCCCCAGCAGTACTGTACCCATGTTATACAGTGACAGACCTGTGCCAACAGTACTGTACCCCAGTGTTATTGTGACAGACCTGACCCCACCAGTACTGTTACCCAGTGTTATACAGTGACAGACCTGTCACCAGCAGTACTGTACCCCAGTGTTATAGTGACAGACCTGTCCCCACTAGTACTGTGCCCCAGTGTTATACAGTGACCGACCTGTCCCCACCAGTACTGTATCTCCGTGTTATACTGAAACAGACCTGTCCCCAGCAGTAATGTACCCCAGTGTTATACAGTGACAGACTGTACGCATCAGTACTGTACCCCAGTGTTATAGTGACAGACCTGTCCCCACCAGTACTGTATCCCAGTGTTATACAAAGACAGACCTGTCCCCACCAGTACTGTATCTCTGTGTTATATAGTGACAGACATGTCCCCAGCAGTACTGTACCCCAGTGTAATAGTTACAGACCAGTCCCCACTAGTACTGTGCCCCAGTGTTATACAGTGACCGACCTGTCCCCACCAGTACTGTATCTCAGTGTTATACAGTAACAGACCTGTCCCCAGCAGTAATGTACCCCACAGTTATACAGTGACAGACCTGTCCCCACCAGTAATGTACCCCAGTGTTATACAGTGACAGACCTGTCCCCACCAGTACTGCATCTCAGTGTTATACAGTGACAGACCTGTCCCCATCGGTACTGTACCCCAGTGTTATAGTGACTGACCTGTCCCCACCAGAACTGTGCCCCAGTGTTGTACAGTGACAGACCTGTCCCCACCGATACTGGATCTCAGTGTTATACAGTGACAGACCTGTCCCCACCAGTACTGTGCTCCAGTGTTATACAGTGACCGCCTGTCCCCACCCGTACTGTTTCTCAGGGTTATACGGTGTCAGACCTGTCCCCAGCAGTACTGTGCCCGAGTGTTATACAGTGACAGACCTGTCCCCACCAGTGCTGCATCTCAGTGTTATACAGTGACAGACCTGTCCCCACCAGTGCTGTATCTCAGTGTTATACAGTGACAGACCTGTCCCCACCAGTACTGTGCCCAGTGTTATTCAGTGACAGATCTGTCTCCACCAGTACTGTACCCGTGTTATACAGTGACAGACCTGTCCCCACCAGTACTGTGCCCAGTGTTATACAGTGACAGACTTGTCCCCACCAGTACTGTACCTCAGTGTTATACAGTGACAGATCTGTCCCAACCAGTACTGTACCCCAGTGTTATACAGTGACGGACCTGTCCCCAACAGTGCTGTATCTCAGTGTTATACAGTGACAGACCTGTCCCCACCAGTACTGTGTCCAGTGTTATACAGTGAAAGACCTGTCTCCACCAGTACTTTACCCATGTTATACAGTGACACACCTGTCCCCACCAGTACAGTGCCCAGTGTTATACAGTGACAGACCTGTCCCCAGCAGTACTGGATCTCAGTGTTATACAGTGACAGACCTGTCTCCACCAGTACTTTATCCATGTTATACAGTGACAGACCAGTCCCCACAGAACTGTATCTCAGTGTGATACAATGACAGACCTGTCCCCACTAGTACTGTGCCCCAGTGTTATACAGTGACCGACCTGTCCCCACCAGTACTGTTTCCCAGTGTTATACGGTGTCAGACCTGTCCCCAGCAGTACTGTACCCCAGTGTTATACAGTGACAGACCTGTCCCCAGCAGTACTGTGCCCCAGTGTTATATACTGACCAGCCTGTCCCCACCAGTACTGTATCTCAGTGTTATACAGTGACAGACATCTCCCCACCAGAATAGTATCTCAGTGTTATACAGTGACAGACCTGTCCCCACCAGTACTGTAACCCAGTGTTATACAGTGACAGACCAGTCCCCACCAGTACTGTGTCTCAGTGTAAAACAGTAACAAACCTGTCCGCACCAATGCTGTATCTCGGTGTTATACAGTTACAGACCTGTCCTCACCAGTGCTGTATTTCAGTGTCATACAGTGAAAGACCTGTCCCCACCAGTACTGTATCTCAGTGTTATACAGTGACAGACCTGTCCCCAGCAGTACTGTGCCCCAGTGTTATACAGTAACCGACCTTTGCCACCAGTGCTGTACCCCAGTGTTATAGTGACAGATCTGTCCCCACCAGTACTGTATCTCAGTGTTATACAGTGACAGACCTGTCCCCACTAGTACTGTGCCCCAGTGTTATACAGTGACCGACCTGTGCCAACAGTGCTGTACCCCAGTGTAACACAGTGACAGACCTGTCCCCACCAGTACTGTATCTCAGTGTTATACAGTGACAGACCTGTCCCCACTAGTACTGTACCCCAGTGTTATACAGTGACCTACCTGTCCCCACCAGTACTGTATCTCAGTGTTATACAGTGACAGACCTGTCCCCAGCAGTACTGTACCCATGTTATACAGTGACAGACCTGTGCCAACAGTACTGTACCCCAGTGTTATTGTGACAGACCTGACCCCACCAGTACTGTTACCCAGTGTTATACAGTGACAGACCTGTCACCAGCAGTACTGTACCCCAGTGTTATAGTGACAGACCTGTCCCCACTAGTACTGTGCCCCAGTGTTATACAGTGACCGACCTGACCCCACCAGTACTGTATCTCCGTGTTATACTGAAACAGACCTGTCCCCAGCAGTAATGTACCCCAGTGTTATACAGTGACAGACTGTACGCATCAGTACTGTACCCCAGTGTTATAGTGACAGACCTGTCCCCACCAGTACTGTATCCCAGTGTTATACAAAGACAGACCTGTCCCCACCAGTACTGTATCTCTGTGTTATATAGTGACAGACATGTCCCCAGCAGTACTGTACCCCAGTGTAATAGTTACAGACCAGTCCCCACTAGTACTGTGCCCCAGTGTTATACAGTGACCGACCTGTCCCCACCAGTACTGTATCTCAGTGTTATACAGTAACAGACCTGTCCCCAGCAGTAATGTACCCCACAGTTATACAGTGACAGACCTGTCCCCACCAGTAATGTACCCCAGTGTTATACAGTGACAGACCTGTTCCCACCAGTACTGCATCTCAGTGTTATACAGTGACAGACCTGACCCCACCAATGCTGTATCTCAGTGTTATACAGTTACAGACCTGTCCCCAACAGTACTGTATCTCAGTGTTATACAGTGACAGACCTGTCCTCACCAGTGCTGTATCTCAGTGTTATACAGTGACAGACCTATCCCCACCAGTACTGTGCCCAGTGTTATACAGTGACAGACCTGTCTCTAAAAGTACTGTACCGCTGTTATAAGGTGACAGACCTGTCCCCACCAGTACTGTACCCGTGTTATACAGTGACAGACCTGTCCCCACCTGCACTGTGCCCAGTGTTATACAGTGACAGACCTGCCCCCACCAGTACTGTACCCCAGTGTTATACAGTGACAGATCTGTCCCCACCAGTACTGTACCCCAGTGTTATACAGTGACAGACCTGTTCCCACCAGTGCTGTATCTCAGTGTTATACAGTGACAGACCTGTCCCCACCAGTACTGTGCCCAGTGTTATACAGTGAAAGACCTGTCTCCACCCTTACTTCACCCATGTTATACAGTGACAGACCTGTCCCCATCAGTACGTTGCCCAGTGTTATACAGTGACAGACCTGTCCCCATCGGTACTGTACCCCAGTGTTATAGTGACTGACCTGTCCCCACCAGAACTGTGCCCCAGTGTTGTACAGTGACAGACCTGTCCCCACCGATACTGGATCTCAGTGTTATACAGTGACAGACCTGTCCCCACCAGTACTGTGCTCCAGTGTTATACAGTGACCGCCTGTCCCCACCCGTACTGTTTCTCAGGGTTATACGGTGTCAGACCTGTCCCCAGCAGTACTGTGCCCGAGTGTTATACAGTGACAGACCTGTCCCCACCAGTGCTGCATCTCAGTGTTATACAGTGACAGACCTGTCCCCACCAGTGCTGTATCTCAGTGTTATACAGTGATAGACCTGTCCCCACCAGTACTGTGCCCAGTGTTATTCAGTGACAGATCTGTCTCCACCAGTACTGTACCCGTGTTATACAGTGACAGACCTGTCCCCACCAGTACTGTGCCCAGTGTTATACAGTGACAGACTTGTCCCCACCAGTACTGTACCTCAGTGTTATACAGTGACAGATCTGTCCCAACCAGTACTGTACCCCAGTGTTATACAGTGACGGACCTGTCCCCAACAGTGCTGTATCTCAGTGTTATACAGTGACAGACCTGTCCCCACCAGTACTGTGTCCAGTGTTATACAGTGAAAGACCTGTCTCCACCAGTACTTTACCCATGTTATACAGTGACACACCTGTCCCCACCAGTACAGTGCCCAGTGTTATACAGTGACAGACCTGTCCCCAGCAGTACTGGATCTCAGTGTTATACAGTGACAGACCTGTCTCCACCAGTACTTTATCCATGTTATACAGTGACAGACCAGTCCCCACAGAACTGTATCTCAGTGTGATACAATGACAGACCTGTCCCCACTAGTACTGTGCCCCAGTGTTATACAGTGACCGACCTGTCCCCACCAGTACTGTTTCCCAGTGTTATACGGTGTCAGACCTGTCCCCAGCAGTACTGTACCCCAGTGTTATACAGTGACAGACCTGTCCCCACTAGTACTGTGCCCCAGTGTTATATACTGACCAGCCTGTCCCCACCAGTACTGTATCTCAGTGTTATACAGTGACAGACATCTCCCCACCAGAATAGTATCTCAGTGTTATACAGTGACAGACCTGTCCCCACCAGTACTGTAACCCAGTGTTATACAGTGACAGACCAGTCCCCACCAGTACTGTGTCTCAGTGTAAAACAGTAACAGACCTGTCCGCACCAATGCTGTATCTCGGTGTTATACAGTTACAGACCTGTCCTCACCAGTGCTGTATTTCAGTGTCATACAGTGACAGACCTGTCCCCACCAGTGCTGTATCTCAGTGTTATACAGTGAAAGACCTGTCCCCACCAGTACTGTATCTCAGTGTTATACAGTGACAGACCTGTCCCCAGCAGTACTGTGCCCCAGTGTTATACAGTAACCGACCTTTGCCACCAGTGCTGTACCCCAGTGTTATAGTGACAGATCTGTCCCCACCAGTACTGTATCTCAGTGTTATATAGTGACAGACCTGTCCCCACTAGTACTGTGCCCCAGTGTTATACAGTGACCGACCTGTGCCAACAGTGCTGTACCCCAGTGTAACACAGTGACAGACCTGTCCCCACCAGTACTGTATCTCAGTGTTATACAGTGACAGACCTGTCCCCACTAGTACTGTACCCCAGTGTTATACAGTGACCTACCTGTCCCCACCAGTACTGTATCTCAGTGTTATACAGTGACAGACCTGTCCCCAGCAGTACTGTACCCATGTTATACAGTGACAGACCTGTGCCAACAGTACTGTACCCCAGTATTATTGTGACAGACCTGACCCCACCAGTACTGTTACCCAGTGTTATACAGTGACAGACCTGTCACCAGCAGTACTGTACCCCAGTGTTATAGTGACAGACCTGTCCCCACTAGTACTGTGCCCCAGTGTTATACAGTGACCGACCTGTCCCCACCAGTACTGTATCTCCGTGTTATACTGAAACAGACCTGTCCCCAGCAGTAATGTACCCCAGTGTTATACAGTGACAGACTGTACGCATCAGTACTGTACCCCAGTGTTATAGTGACAGACCTGTCCCCACCAGTACTGTATCCCAGTGTTATACAAAGACAGACCTGTCCCCACCAGTACTGTATCTCTGTGTTATATAGTGACAGACATGTCCCCAGCAGTACTGTACCCCAGTGTAATAGTTACAGACCAGTCCCCACTAGTACTGTGCCCCAGTGTTATACAGTGACCGACCTGTCCCCACCAGTACTGTATCTCAGTGTTATACAGTAACAGACCTGTCCCCAGCAGTAATGTACCCCACAGTTATACAGTGACAGACCTGTCCCCACCAGTAATGTACCCCAGTGTTATACAGTGACAGACCTGTTCCCACCAGTACTGCATCTCAGTGTTATACAGTGACAGACCTGACCCCACCAATGCTGTATCTCAGTGTTATACAGTTACAGACCTGTCCCCAACAGTACTGTATCTCAGTGTTATACAGTGACAGACCTGTCCTCACCAGTGCTGTATCTCAGTGTTATACAGTGACAGACCTATCCCCACCAGTACTGTGCCCAGTGTTATACAGTGACAGACCTGTCTCTAAAAGTACTGTACCGCTGTTATAAGGTGACAGACCTGTCCCCACCAGTACTGTACCCGTGTTATACAGTGACAGACCTGTCCCCACCTGTACTGTGCCCAGTGTTATACAGTGACAGACCTGCCCCCACCAGTACTGTACCCCAGTGTTATACAGTGACAGATCTGTCCCCACCAGTACTGTACCCCAGTGTTATACAGTGACAGACCTGTTCCCACCAGTGCTGTATCTCAGTGTTATACAGTGACAGACCTGTCCCCACCAGTACTGTGCCCAGTGTTATACAGTGAAAGACCTGTCTCCACCCTTACTTCACCCATGTTATACAGTGACAGACCTGTCCCCATCAGTACGTTGCCCAGTGTTATACAGTGACAGACCTGTCCCCAGCAGTACTGTATCTCAGTGTTATACAGTGACAGACATGTCCCCACCAGTACTGTGCCCCAGTGTTATACAGTGACCGACCTTTGCCAACAGTGCTGTACCTCAGTGTAATACAGTGACCGACTTGTCCCCAACAGTACTGTATCCCAGTGTTAAACAGTGACAGGCCTGTCCCCACTAGTACTGTGCCGCAGTGTTATACAGTGACCGACCTGTCCCCACCCGTACTGTTTCTCAGTGTTATACGGTGTCAGACCTGTCCCAAGCAGTACTGTACCCCAGTGTTATACAGTGACAGACCATTCCCCACCAGTACTGTGCCCCAGTGTAATATAGTGACCGGCCTGTCCCCACCAGTACTGTATCTCAGTGTTATACAGTGACAGACATCTCCCCACCAGTATAGTATCTCAGTGTTATACAGTGACAGACCTGTCCGCACCAGTACTGTAACCCAGTGTTATACAGTGACACACCAGTCCCCACCAGTACTGCATCTCAGTGTTCAACAGTGACAGACCTCTCCGCACCAATGCTGTATCTCAGTGTTATACAGTTACAGACCTGTCCTCACCAGTGCTGTATCTCAGTGTCATACAATGACAGACCTGTCCCCACCAGTGCTGTATCTCAGTGTAATACAGTGACAGACCTGTCCCCAACAGTACTGTATCCCAGTGTTAAACAGTGACAGGCCTGTCCCCACTAGTACTGTGCCCCAGTGTTATACAGTGACCGACCTGTCCCCACCCGTACTGTTTCTCAGTGTTATACGGTGTCAGACCTGTCCCCAGCAGTACTGTACCCCAGTGTTATACAGTGACAGACCATTCCCCACCAGTACTGTGCCCCAGTGTAATATAGTGACCGGCCTGTCCCCACCAGTACTGTATCTCAGTGTTATATAGTGACAGACATCTCCCCACCAGTATAGTATCTCAGTGTTATATAGTGACAGACCTGTCCGCACCAGTACTGTAACCCAGTGTTATACAGTGACACACCAGTCCCCACCAGTACTGCATCTCAGTGTTCAACAGTGACAGACCTCTCCGCACCAATGCTATATCTCAGTGTTATACAGTTACAGACCTGTCCTCACCAGTGCTGTATCTCAGTGTCATACAGTGACAGACATGTCCCCACCAGTGCTGTATCTCAGTGTTATACAGTGAGCGACCTTTGCCATCAGTGCTGTACCCCAGTGTTATACAGTGACAGACCTGTCCGCACCAGTAATGTACCCCAGCATTAGACAGTAACAGTCCCGTCTCCACCAGTACTGTACCTGACTGTTATACAGTGACTGATCTGTCCCCACCATTACAGTATGCCTGTGATGTACAGTAAGAGGCTTGTCCCCACCAGTGCTCTACCCCAGTGTTATACAGTGACAGACCAGACACACCAGTACTGTGCCCCAATGTTATACAGTGACTGACCAGACCGAACTAGCACTGTATTCTAGAATTACACAGTAACACACCTGTCCCCACCAGCACGTTACACCAGTCTTATATAGTGGCAGACCTGTGCCTACCAGTACAGCACGCCAGTCTTATACAGTGATAGACCTGTCCACACCAGTACTGTGCCCGAGTGTTATACAGTGACAGACCTGTCCCCACCAGTGCTGTATCACAGTGTTATACAGTGACAGACCTGTTCCCACCAGTGCTGAATCTCAGTGTTATACAGTGACAGACCTGTCCCCACCAGTACTGTGCCCAGTGTTATACAGTGACAGACATGTCCCCACCAGTACTGTACCCCAGTGTTATACAGTGACAGATCTGTCCCCACCAGTACTGTAACCCAGTGTTATACAGTGACAGACCTGTCCCCACCAGTGCTGTATCTCAGTGTTATACAGTGACAGACCTGTCCCCACCAGTACTGTGCCCAGAGTTATACAGTGAAAGACCTGTCTCCACCAGTACTTTACACATGTTATACAGTGACAGACCTGTCCCCACCAGTACGGTGCCGCAGTGTTATACAGTGACCGACCTTTGCCAACAGTGCTGTACCCCAGTGTAATACAGTGACAGACCTGACCCCACCAATACTGTATCCCAGTGTTATACAGTGACAGACCTGTCCCCACAGAACTGTATCTCAGTGTTATACGGTGACAGACCTGTCCCCACTAGTACTGTGCCCCAGTGTTATACAGTGACCGACCTATACCCACCAGTACGGTACCCCAGTGTTATATAGTGACCGGCCTGTCCCCACCAGTACTGTATCTCAGTGTTATACAGTGACAGACATCTCCCCACCAGTATTGTATCTCAGTGTTATACAGTGACAGACCTGTCCCCACCAGTACTGTAACCCAGTGTTATACAGTGACAGACCAGTCCCCACCAATACTGTGTCTCAGCGTTAAACAGTGAGAGACCTGTCCGCACCAATGCTGTATCTCAGTGTTATACAGTTACAAACCTGTCCTCACCAGTGCTGTATCTCAGTGTCATACAGTGACAGACCTGTCCCCACCAGTGCTGTATCTCAGTGTTATACAGTGACAGACCTGTCCCCACCTGTACTGTGCCCAGTGTTATACAGTGACAGACCTGTCTCCACCAGTACTGTACCCGTGTTATACAGTGACAGACCTGTCCCCACCAGTACTGTGCCCTGTGTTATACAGTGACAGACCTGTCTCCACCAGTACTGTACCCGTGTTATACAGTGACAGACCTGTCCCCACCAGTACTGTGCCCAGTGTTATACAGTGACAGACCTGTCCCCACCAGTACAGCACCCCAGTGTTATACAGTGACAGACCTGTCACCACCAGTGCTGTATCTCACTGTTATACAGCGACAGACCTGTCCCCACCAGTACTGTGCCCGAGTGTTATACAGTGACAGACCTGTCCCCACCAGTGCTGCATCTCAGTGTTATACAGTGACAGACCTGTCCCCACCAGTGCTGTATCTCAGTGTTATACAGTGACAGACCTGTCCCCACCAGTACTGTGCCCAGTGTGAAACAGTGAAAAACCTTTGCCAACAGTGCTGCACCCCAGTGTAATACAGTGACAGACCTGTCCCCACCAGTACTGTGCCCCAGTCTTATACAGTGACAGACCTGTCCCCACAGAACTGTATCTCAGTGTTAAACAGTGAAAGACCTGTCCCCACTAGTACTGTGCCCCAGTGTTATACAGTGACCGACCTGTCCCCACCAGTACTGTTTCTCAGTGTTATACGGTGTCAGACCTGTCCCCAGCAGTACTGTACCCCAGTGTTATACAGTGACAGACCTGTCCCCACTCGTACTGTGCCCCAGTGTTATATAGTGACCGGCCTGTCCCCACCAGTACTGTATCTCAGTGTTATACAGTGACAGACATCTACCCCACCAGTATAGTATCTCAGTGTTATACAGTGACAGACCTGTCCCCACCAGTACTGTAAACCAGTGTTATACAGTGACACACCAGTCCCCACCAGTACTGCATCTCAGTGTTAAAAAGTGACAGAACTGTCTGCACCAATGCTGTATCTCAGTGTTATACAGTTACAGACCTGTCCTCACCAGAGCTGTATCTCAGTGTCATACAGTGACAGACCTGTCCCCACCAGTGCCGTATCTCAGTGTTATACAGAGACAGACCTGTCCCCAGCAGTACTGTGCCCCAGTGTCATACAGTGACCGACCTTTGCCACCAGTTCTGTACCCCAGTGTTATACAGTGACAGACCTGTCCCCACCAGTAATGTACCCCAGCATTAGACAGTAACAGTCCCGTCTCCACCAGTACTGTACCTGACTGTTATACAGTGACTGATCTGTCCCCACCATTACAGTATGCCGGTGATGTACAGTAAGAGGCTTGTCCCCACCAGTGCTCTACCCCAGTGTTATACAGTGACAGACCAGACACACTAGTACTGTGCCCCAATGTTATACAGTGACTGACCAGACCGAACTAGCACTGTATTCTAGAATTACACAGTAACACACCTGTCCCCACCAGCACCTTACACCAGTCTTATATAGTGGCAGACCTGTGCCCACCAGTACAGCATGCCAGTCTTATACAGTGATAGACCTGTCCACACCAGTACTGTGCCCGAGTGTTATACAGTGACAGACCTGTCCCCACCAGTGCTGTATCTCAGTGCTATACAGTGACAGACCTGTTCCCACCAGTGCTGAATCTCAGTGTTATACAGTGACAGACCTGTCCCCACCAGTACTGTGCCCAGTGTTATACAGTGACAGACCTGTCCCCACCAGTACTGTACCCCAGTGTTATACAGTGACAGACCTGTCCCCACCAGTGCTGTATCTCAGTGTTATACAGTGACAGACCTGTCCCCACCAGTACTGTGCCCAGTGTTATACAGTGACAGACCTGTCTCCACCAGTACTGTACCCGTGTTATACAGTGACAGACCTGTCCCCACCAGTACTGTGCCCAGTGTTATACAGTGACAGACCTGTCTCCACCAGTACTGTACCCGTGTTATACAGTGACAGACCTGTCCCCACCAGTACTGTGCCCAGTGTTATACAGTGACAGACCTGTCCCCACCAGTACTGTACCCCAGTGTTATACAGTGACAGATCTGTCCCCACCAGTACTGTAGCCCAGTGTAATACAGTGACAGACCTGTCCCCACCAGTGCTGTATCTCAGTGTTATACAGTGACAGACCTGTCCCCACCAGTGCTGTATCTGTGTTATACAGTGACAGACCTGTCCCCACCAGTACTGTGCCCAGAGTTATACAGTGAAAGACCTGTCTCCACCAGTACTTTACACATGTTATACAGTGACAGACCTCTCCCCACCAGTACGGTGCCGCAGTGTTATACAGTGACCGACCTTTGCCAACAGTGCTGTACCTCAGTGTAATACAGTGACAGACCTGTCCCCACCAGTACTGTATCCCAGTGTTATACAGTGACAGACCTGTCCCCACAGAACTGTATCTCAGTGTTATACGGTGACAGACCTGTCCCCACTAGTACTGTGCCCCAGTGTTATACAGTGACCGACCTATACCCACCAGTACGGTACCCCAGTGTTATATAGTGACCGGCCTGTCCCCACCAGTACTGTATCTCAGTGTTATACAGTGACAGACATCTCCCCACCAGTAGTGTATCTCAGTGTTATACAGTGACAGACCTGTCCCCACCAGTACTGTAACCCAGTGTTATAAAGTGACAGACCAGTCCCCACCAATACTGTGTCTCAGCGTTAAACAGTGACAGACCTGTCCGCACCATTGCTGTATCTCAGTGTTATACAGTTACAAACCTGTCCTCACCAGTGCTGTATCTCAGTGTCATACAGTGACAGACCTGTCCCCACCAGTGCTGTATCTCAGTGTTATACAGTGACAGACCTGTCCCCACCAGTACTGTGCCCAGTGTTATACAGTGACAGACCTGTCTCCACCAGTACTGTACCCGTGTTATACAGTGACAGAACTGTCCCCACCAGTACTGTGCCCAGTGTTATACAGTGACAGACCTGTCTCCACCAGTACTGTACCCGTGTTATCCAGTGACAGACCTGTCCCCACCAGTACTGTACCCCAGTGTAATACAGTGACAGACCTGTCCCCACCAGTGCTGTATCTCAGTGTTATACAGTGACAGACCTGTCCCCACAGAACTGTATCTCAGTGTTAAACAGTGAAAGACCTGTCCCCACTAGTACTGTGCCCCAGTGTTATACAGTGACCGACCTGTCCCCACCAGTACTGTTTCTCAGTGTTATACGGTGTCAGACCTGTCCCCAGCAGTACTGTACCCCAGTGTTATACAGTGACAGACCTGTCCCCACTAGTACTGTGCCCCAGTGTTATATAGTGACCGGCCTGTCCCCACCAGTACTGTATCTCAGTGTTATACAGTGACAGACATCTACCCCACCAGTATAGTATCTCAGTGTTATACAGTGACAGACCTGCCCCCACCAGTACTGTCACCCAGTGCTATACAGTGACACACCAGTCCCACCAGTACTGCATCTCAGTGTTAAAAAGTGACAGAACTGTCTGCACCAATGCTGTATCTCAATGTTATACAGTTACAGACCTGTCCTCACAAGAGCTGTATCTCAGTGTCATACAGTGACCGACCTTTGCCACCAGTTCTGTACCCCAGGGTGATACAGTGACAGACCTGTCCCCACCAGTAATGTACCCCAGCATTAGACAGTAACAGTCCCGTCTCCACCAGTAATGTACCTGACTGTTATACAGTGACTGATCTGTCCCCACCATTACTGTATGCCAGTGATGTACAGTAAGAGGCTTGTACCCACCAGTGCTCTACCCCAGTGTTACACAGTAACAGACCTGTCCCCACCAGTACAGTACGCCAGTCTTATACAGTGATAAACCTGTCCCCACCAGTACTGTGCCCGAGTGTTATACAGTGACAGACCTGTCCCCACCAGTGCTGTATCTCAGTGTTATACAGTGACAGACCTGTCCCCACCAGTACTGTGCCCAGTGTTATACAGTGACAGACCTGTCTCAACCAGTACTGTACTCGTGTTATACAGTGACAGACCAGTCCCCACCAGTACTGTGCCCGAGTGTTATAAAGTGACCGACCTGTCCCCACCAGTACTGTTTCCCAGTGTTATACGGTGTCAGACCTGTCCCCACCAGTACTGTGTCCAGTGTTATACAGTGAAAGACCTGTCTACACCAATACTTTACCCATGTTATACAGTGACACAAAAACAGAATTACCTGGAAAAACTCAGCAGGTCTGGCAGCATCGGCGGAGAAGAAAAGAGTTGACGTTTCGAGTCTTATACAGTGACACACCTGTCCCCACAAGAACAGTGCCCAGCGTTATACAGTGACAGACCTGTCCCCAGCAGTACTGTATCTCAGTGTTATACAGTGACAGACCTGTCTCCACCAGTACTTTATCCATGTTATACAGTGACAGACCAGTCCCCACAGAACTGTATCTGTGTTATACAGTGACAGACCTGTCCCCACTAGTACTGTGCCCCAGTGTTATACAGTGACCGGCCTGTCCCCACCAGTACTGTTTCCCAGTGTTATACGGTGTCAGACCTGTCCCCAGCAGTACTGTACCCCAGTGTTATACAGTGACAGACCTGTCCCCACTAGTACTGTGCCCCAGTGTTATACAGTGACCAGCCTGTCCCCACCAGTACTGTATCTCAGTGTTATACAGTGACAGACATCTCCCCACCAGTATAGTATCTCAGTGTTATACAGTGACAGACCTGTCCCCACCAGCACTGTAACCCAGTGTTATACAGTGACAGACCAGTCCCCACCAGTACTGTTTCTCAGTGTTAAACAGTGACAGACCTGTCCGCACCAATGCGGTATCTCAGTGTTATACATTTACAGACCTGTCCTCACCAGTGCTGTATCTCAGTGTCATACAGTGGCAGACCTGTCCCCACCAGTGCTGTATCTCAGTGTTATACAGTGACGGACCTGTCCCCACCAGTGCTGTATCTCAGTGTTATACAGTAACATACCTGTCCCCAGCAGTAATATACCCCAGTGTTATACAGTGACAGACCTGTCCCCACCAGTACTGTACCCCAGTGTTATACAGTGACAGACCTGTTCCCACCAGTACTGCATCTCAGTGTTATACACTGACAGACCTGTCCCCACCAATGCTGTGTCTCAACGTTATACAGTTACAGACCTGTCCCCAACAGTACTGTATCTCAGTGTTATACAGTGACAGACCTGTCCTCACCAGTGCTGTATCTCAGTGTTATACAGTGACAGACCTGTCTCTAAAAGTACCGTACCGGTGTTATACAGTGACAGACCTGTCCTCACCAGTACTGTGCCCAGTGTAATACAGTGACAGAGCTGTCTCCACCAGTACTGTACCCGTGTTATACAGTGACAGACCTGTCCCCACCAGTACTGTACCCCAGTGTTATACAGTAACAGATCTGTCCCCACCAGTACTGTACCCCAGTGTTATACAGTGACAGACCTGTCCCCTCCAGTACTGTGCCCAGTGTTAAACAGTTAAAGACCTGTCTCCCCCAGTACTTCACCCATGTTATACAGTGACAGACCTGTCCCCATCAGTACGGTGCCCAGTGTTATACAGTCACAGACCTGTCCCCAGCAGTACTGTATCTCAGTGTTATACAGTGACAGACATGTCCCCACCAGTACTGTGCCCCAGTGTTATACAGTGACCGACCTTTGCCAACAGTGCTGTACCCCAGTGTAATACAGTGACAGACCTGTCCCCAACAGTACTGTATCCCAGTGTTAAACAGTGACAGGCCTGTCCCCACTAGTACTGTGCCCCAGTGTTATACAGTGACCGCCCTGTCCCCAGCTGTATTGTTTCTCAGTGATATACAGTGACAGACATCTCCCCACAAGTACTGTAACCCAGTGTTATACAGTGACAGACCTGTCCCCACCAGTACTGTATCTCAGTGTTATACAGAGACAGACCTGTCCCCATTAGTACTGTGCCCCAGTGTTATACAGTGAGCGACCTGTCCCCACCAGTGCTGTATCTCAGTGTTATACCGTGACAGACCTGTCCCCACCAGTACTGTATCTCAGTGTTATACGGTGACAGACCTGTCCCCAGCAGTACTGTACCCCAGTGTTATACGGTAACAAACCTGTCCCCGCTAGGACTGTGCCCCCGTGTTATACAGTGACCGAGCTGTCCCCACCAGTACTGTATCTCAGTGTTATACAGTGACAGACCAGTCCCCACGAGTACTGTGCCCCAGTGTTATACAGTGACCGACCGGTCCCCACCAGGACTGTATCTCAGTGTTATACAGTGACAGACCTGGCCCCAGCAGTACTGTACCCCAGTGTTATACAGTGACAGACCTGTCCCCATCAGTACTGCACCCCTGTGTTATAGTGACAGACCTGTCCCCACCAGTACTGTGCCCTTGTTATACAGTGACAGACCTCTCCCCACCAGTACTGTATCTCAGTGCTATACAGTGACAGACCTGTCCCCAGCAGTACTGTATCCCACTGTTATACAGTAACAAACCTGTCCCCACAAGTACTATGCCCAGTGTTATACAGTGACAGACCTGTCCCCACCAGCACTGTATCTCAGTGTTATACAGTGACAGATCTGTCCCCAGCAGTACTGTGCCCCAGTGTTATAGTGACAGACCTGTCCCCACCAGTACTGTATCCCAGTGTTATACAGTGACAGACCTGTCCCCACCAGTACTGTATCTCAGTGCTACACAGAGACAGACCTGTCCCCACTAGTACTGTGCCCCAGTGTTCTACTGTGAGCGACCTGTCCCAACCAGTACTGTGCCCAGCGTTATACAGTGAAAGACCTGTCTCCAACAGTACTGTACCCATGTTATACAGTGACAGTCCTGTCCCCACCAGTACTGTGCCCAGTATAATACAGTGACAGACCTGTCCCCACAAGCACTGTATCTCAGTGCTACACAGAGACAGACCTGTCCCCACTAGTACTGTGCCCCAGTGTTCTACAGTGAGCGACCTGTCCCAACCAGTACTGTGCCCAGCGTTATACAGTGAAAGACCTGTCTCCAACAGTACTGTACCCATGTTATACAGTGACAGTCCTGTCCCCACCAGTACTGTGCCCAGTATAATACAGTGACAGACCTGTCCCCACCAGCACTGTATCTCAGTGTTATACAGTGACAGACCTGTCCCCAGCAGTACTGTACCCCAGTGTTATACAGTGAATGACCTTTGCCACCAGTGCTGTACCCCAGTGTTATACAGTGACAGACCTGTCCGCATCAGTACTGTACCCCAGTGTTATAGTGACAGACCTGTCCCCACCAGTTCTGTATCCCAGTGTTAAACCGTGACAGACCTGTCCCCACCAGTACTGTATCTCAGTGTTATACAGAGACAGACCTGTCCCCACCAGTACATTATCTCAGTGTTATACAGAGACAGACCTGTCCCCACTAGTACTGTGCCCCAGTGTTATACAGTGACCGACCTGTCCCCACCAGTACTGTATCTCAGTGTTATACAGTGACAGACCTGTCCCCACCAGTACTGTACCGCAGTGTTATACAATGTCAGACCTGTCCCCATTAGTACTGTGCCCGCGTTATACAGTGACAGAAGTTTGCCACCAGTGCTGTACCCCAGTGTTATACAGTGACAAACCTGAACCCAACAGTACTGTACCGCAGCGTTATTCAGGGACAGACATGTACCGACCAGTACTGTACCCGTGTTGTACAGTGACAGACCTGTCCCCACCAGTACTGTACCCCAGTGTTATACAGTGACAGATCTGTCCCCACCAGTACTGTACCCCAGTGTTATACAGTGACAGACCTGTCCCCACCAGTGCTGTATCTCAGTGTTATACAGTGACAGACCTGTCCCCACCAGTACTGTGCCCAGTGTTATACAGTGAAAGACCTGTCTCCACCAGTACTTCACCCATGTTATACAGTGACAGACCTGTCCCCATCAGTACGGTGCCCAGTGTTATACACTGACAGACCTGTCCCCAGCAGTACTGTATCTCCGTGTTATACAGTGACAGACATGTCCCCACCAGTACTGTGCCCCAGTGTTATACAGTGACCGACCTTTGCCAACAGTGCTGTACCCCAGTGTAATACAGTGACAGACCTGTCCCCACCAGTACTGTACCCCAGTGTTATACAGTGACAGATCTGTCCCCACCAGTACTGTACCCCAGTGTATTACAGTGACAGACCTGTCCCCACCAGTACTGTATCTCAGTGTTATACAGTGACAGACCTGTCTCCAACAGTGCTGTACCCGTGTTATACAGTGACAGACCTGTCCCCACCAGTACTGTGCCCAGTGTTATACAGTGACAAACCTGTCCCCACCAGTGCTGTACCCCAGTGTTATACAGTGACAGACCTGTCCCCACCAGTACTGTACCCCAGTGTTATACAGTGACAGACTTGTACACATCAATACTATATCCGTGTTGTAATATTTTATATTATTTGCGGTGTCCGTTATTTTCTGACCTGTTCTCCTGTGGGTCCCGGAAGCCGCGGCTCCGCCCGGTGTCGCCCAGGAAACGGCCGCGCGCAGGCGCGTCCCACCCTCTCTGACGCGAGGTGTCTGGGCTCTGACGGAGGGTTTCCGGGGTCAGGGGTGAATGCGGGTCATTCACCCGCCCCCAGTTGGGCCTTGTGGATGTGTCCGAGCGTCTCTATGGTGATGGGGTTAAATCTTCAGCTTCCACGATCGGCGGGAGAGACACACCAGGGCTGCCACTGGGGGAGAGGTCGGTTCCCCGGGCCTGTCTGAAGCTGCTGCCGAGGGTGGGGTTCCACTAGCTGTTTCGGTGCGAATACAGTGAACCTGCCCCATTCGCTGTTGGGTATTTTCTTCTTCAACCAGTTGCAGGATTCCTGTCCTGCAGATGGAAGGATCGATCCGTCCGCAGGTTTTTTCACCTGCTGCTCTCAGTAAAATGTAGCTACACAGTGAGTAATCCTTACCCTGAATAAACAGTCACTCTGTACAATTACAGTGAGTGATCCTTACCCTGAATAAACAGTCACTCTGTACAATTACAGTGAGTGATCCTTACCCTGAATAAGCAGTGACTCTGTACAATTACAGTGAGTGATCCTTACCCTGAATAAACAGTGACTCTGTACAATTACAGTGAGTAATCCTTACCCTGAATAAACAGTGACTCTGTACAATTACAGTGAGTGATCCTTACCCTGAATAAACAGTCACTCTGTACAATTACAGTGAGTGATCCTTACCCTGAATAAACAGTCACTCTGTACAATTACAGTGAGTAATCCTTACCCTGAATAAACAGTCACTCTGTACAATTACAGTGAGTATCCTTACCCTGAATAAACAGTGACTCTGTACAATTACAGTGAGTAATCCTTACCCTGAATAAACAGTCATTCTGTATAATTACAGTGTGATCCTTATACTAAATAAACAGTGTCTCTGTACAATTACAGTGAGTAATCCTTACCCTGAATAAACAGTCACTCTGTATAATTACAGTGAGTGATCCTTATACTGAATCAACAGTGACTCTGTATAGTTACACAGTGAATGGTCCTTACCCTGACTAAACAGTCACTCTGTTCATTTACACAGTGAGTGATTCTTACACTGAATAGACAGTCACTCTGTACAGTTACACAGTGAGTGATCCGAGCCCTGAATAAACAGTGACTCTGTACAGTTACACAGTGAATGGACCTTACCCTGACTAAACAGTGACTCTGTACAGTTACACAGTGAATGTTCCATACCCTGACTAAACAGTCACTGTGTTCATTTACACAGTGCGTGATTCTTACACTGAATAAACAGTCACTCTGTACAGTTACACAGTGAGTGATCCTTACCCTAAATAAACAGTCACTCTGTACAGTTACACAGTGAATGGTCCTTACCCTGACTAAACAGTGACTCTGTTCAGTTACACAGTGAGGGATCCTTACCCTGAATAAACAGTCACTCTGTGCAGTTACACAGTGAATGGTCCTTGCCCCGACTAAACAGTGACTCTGTTCAGTTACACGGTGAGGGATCCTTACCCTAAATGAACAGTGACTCTGTACAGTTACACAGTGCGTGATCCTTACCCTGAATAAACCGTGACCCTGCACAGTTACACTGTGAATGATCCTTACCCTGAATAAACAGTGACTCTGGACAGTTCCACAATGAATGATTCTTACCATCTATAAATACTAACTCTGTACGGTTACACAGCGAATGATCCTTACCCTGACTAAACAGTGACTCTGATCAGTAACACAGTGAGGGATCCTTACCCAGAATAAACAGTCACTCTGTACAGTTATACAGTGAATGGTCCTTACACTGACTAAACTGTGACTGTTCAGTTGCACAGTGAGGGATCCTTACCCTAAGTGAACGGTGACCCTGCACAGTTACACTGTGAATGATCCTTACCCTGAATAAACAGTGACTCTGTTCAGTTACACAGTGAGGGATCCTTACCCAGAATAAACAATGACTCTGTACAGTTACACACAGAATGACCCTTACGCTGAATAAACAGTGACTTGACACAGTTACACAGTGAGTGACCCTTTCACCCTGCTGAATAAACCGCGATTCTGTACCGTCACACAATATGTGACCCTCACCCTAAATAAACAGTGACCCTGTACAGTTACACAGTGAATGGTCCTTACCCTGACTAAACAGTCACTCTGTTCATTTACACAGTGAGTGATTCTTACACTGAATAAACAGTGACTCTGTACAGTTACACAGTGAATGGTCCTTACACTGAATAAACAGTCATTCTGTTCATTTACACAGTGAGTGATTCTTACACTGAATAAACAGTCACTCTGTACAGTTACACAGTGAGGGATCCTTACCCTAAATAAACAGTCACTCTGTACAGTTACACAGTGAATGGACCTTACCCTGAATAAACAGTCACTCTGTACAGTTACACAGTGAATGGTCCCTACCCTGACTAAACAGTCACTTTTCATTTACACAGTGAGTGATTCTTACACTGAATAAACAGTCACTCTGTACAGTTACACAGTGGGTGATCCTTACCCTAAATAAACAGTCGTCTGTACAGTTACACAGTGGGTGATCCTTACCCTAAATAAACAGTCGCTCTGTACAGTTACACAGTGAGAGATACTTATCCTAAATGAACAGTGACTCTGTACAGTTACACAGTGAGTGATCCTTACCCAGAATAAACAGAGACCCTGTACAGTTGCACAGTGGGTGACCCTTACCCTGAATAAACAGTGACTCTACACGGTTCCACAGTACGTGATCCTTACAATGAATAAACAGTGATTCTGTACAGTTACATAATGAGTGATCCTTACTCTGAATAAACAGATACCCTGCACAAATACACTGTGAGTGGTCCTAAAACTGATTAAACAATGACTCTGTCCAGTCACACAATGAGTGATCCTTACCATGAATAAACAGATAAACTGTACAGTTATACAGTGAGGGAACCTTACCCTGAATAAACAGTGACTCTGTACAGTTACACTGTGGGGGATCCTTCCACTGAATAAACAGTGACTGTGTACAGTTACACAGTGAATGACTCTTACGTTGAAGAAACAGTGACTCTGTACAGTTACACAATGAGTAACACTTACCCTGAATAGACAGTGACTCTTTACACTTCCACAGTGAGTGACCCTTACCCTGAATAAACTGTGACTCTGTACATTTACACAACGGGTAACCCTAACCCAGAATAAACAGTGACTCTTTACACTTCCACAGTGAGTGATCCTTTAACCTGAATAAACAGTGACTTTGTGCAGTTACACTGTGAGTGATCCTTACCCTGCATAAACAGTGACTCTGGACAGTTCCGCAATGAATGATCTTATCATGTATAAACACTGAGTCTGTAAAGAGTCACACTGTATGACCCTTACCCTAAATAAGCAGTGACTCTGTACAATTACACAGTGAGTATCCTTACCCTGAACAAACAGTGACTCTACAGTTAAACAGTGAGTGATCCTAACCATGAATAAACAGTGACACTGTACAGTTACACAGTGAGTGATCCTAAACATCAATAAACAGTGACTGTGTACAGTTACACTGTGAGTGGCCCTTATACTGAATAAAGAATGACCCCGTACAGTTACAGAGTGAGTGACCGTGACCCTGAATAAACAATGACTCTGCATAGTTACACAGTGAATGACCCTTACCCTGAATAAACAGTGACCCAGTACAGTTACACACTGAATGACCCTTACACGAAATAAGCAGTGACCCTGTGCAGTTACAGAGCGAGTGTACCTAACCATTAATACACGTTGACTCTGTATACATACACGCTGAATGATCCTTACCCTGAATAAACAGTGACTCGACACAGTTACACAGCGAGTGACCTTTTCACCCTGCTGAATAAACAGCGACTGTGTACCGTTACACAATGTGTGACACTTACCCTAAATAAACAGTGATCCTGTACAGTTACACAGTGAGTGATCGTTACCCTGAATAAACATAGACCCTGAACAGTTACACAGTGGGTGATTCTTACCCTGAATAAACAATGACCCTGCACAGTTGAACAGTGGGTGACTCTTACCCTGAATAAACAGTGACTCTGCACGGTTCCACAGTACGTGATCCTTACAAAGAATAGACAGTGATTCTGTACAGTTACACAGTGAGGGATCCTTACCCTGAATAAACAGTGACCCTGCACAGTTACACAGTGAGTAACACTTACCCTGAATAGACAGTGACTCTTTACACTTCCACAGTGAGTGATCCTTACCCTGAATGAACAGCGACTTTGTGCAGTTACAGAGTCAGTGACCCTTACCCTGATAAACCGTGACTCTGTACATTTACACAGCGGGTAACACTTACCCTGAACAAACAGTGACTCTTTACACTTCCACAGTGAGTGATCTTTTACCCTGAATAAACAGTGACTTTGTGCAGTTACACAGTGAGTGATCCTTACCCTACATAAACAGTGACTCTGGACAGTTCCGCAATGAATGATCTTATCATGTATAAACACTGACTCTGTAAAGAGTCACACTGTATGACCCTTACCCTAAATAAGCAGTGACTCTGTACAGTTACACAGTGAGTAACCCTTACCCTGAATAAACCCTGACTCTGTACGTTTACACAGTGAGTAACCCTTACCCTGAATAAACAGTGACTCTACAGTTAAACAGTGAGTGATCCTAACCACGAGTAAACAGTGACACTGTACAGTTACACAGTGAGTGATCCTAACCCTGAATAAACAGTGACTCTGGACAGTTCCACTATGAATGATTCTTATCATCTATAAATACTAACTCTGTACGGTTACACAGTGAATGATCCTTACCCTGACTAAACAGTGACTCTGATCAGTAACACAGTGACAGATCCTTACCCAGAATAAACAGTCACTCTGTACAGTTACACAGTGAATGGTCCTTACACTGACTAAACAGTGACTCTGTTCAGTTGCACAGTGAGGGATCCTTACCCTGAATAAACAGTGACCCTGCACAGTTACATTGAATGATCCTTACCCTGAATAAACAGTGACTCTGGACAGTTCCACAATGAATGATTCTTACCATCTATAAATACTAACTCTGTACAGTTACACGGTGAATGACCCTTATGCTGAAGAAACAGTGACCCTGTACAGTTACACAGTAACACTTACCCTGAATAGACAGTGACTCTTTACACTTCCACAGTGAGTGATCCTTACCCTGAATAAACAGCGACTTTGTGCAGTTACAGAGTGAGTGACCCTTACCCTGATAAACCGTGACTCTGTACATTTACACAGCGGGTTACCCTAACCCAGAATAAACAGTGACTCTTTACACTTCCACAGTGAGTGATCCTTTACCCTGAATAAACAGTGACTTTGTGCAGTTACACAGTGAGTGATCCTTACCCTACATAAACAGTGACTCTGGACAGTTCCGCAATGAAAGATCTTATCATGTATAAACACTGACTCTGTAAAGAGTCACACTGTATGACCCTTACCCTAAATAAGCAGTGACTCTGTACAGTTACACAGTGAGTAACCCTTATCCTGAATAAACCCTGACTCTGTACGTTTACATAGTGAGTAACCCTTACCCTGAATAAACAGTGACTCTACAGTTAAACAGTGAGTGATCCTAACCACGAGTAAACAGTGACACTCTACAGTTACACAGTGAGTGATCCTAACCCTCAATAAACAGTGACTGTGTACAGTTACACTGTGAGTGGCCCTTATACTGAATAAGCAGTGACCCTGTACGGTTACAGAGTGAGTGACCCTTACCCTGAATAAACAATGACTCTGCACAGTTACACAGTGAATGATCCTTACCCTGAATAAACAATGACCCAGTACAGTTACACACTGAATAACCCTTACACGAAATAAGCAGTGACCCTGTGCAGTTACAGAGCGAGTGTACCTAATCATTAATACACGTTGACTCTGTATACGTACACACTGAATGATCCTTACCCTGAATAAACAGTGACTCGACACAGTTACACAGTGAGTGACCTTTTCACCCTGTTGAATAAACAGAGACTGTGTACCTTTACACAATGTGTGACACTTACCCTAAATAAACAGTGATCCTGTACAGTTACACAGTGAGTGACCATTACCCTGAATAAACATAGACCCTGAACAGTTACACAGTGGGTGATCCTTACCATGAATAAACAGTGACCCTGCACAGTTGAACAGTGGGTGACTCTTACCCTGAATAAACAGTGACTCTGCATGGTTCCACAGTACGTGATCCTTACAAAGAATAGACAGTGACTGTACAGTTACACAGTGAGTGATCCGAACCCTGAATAAACAGTGACTCTGTTCAGTTACACAGTGAGGGATCCTTACCCTGAATAAACAGTGACTCTGTACAGTTACACAGTGAGTGGCCCTTATACTGATTAAACAGTGACTCTGTCCAGTTACATAATGAGTGATCCTTACTCTGAATAAACAGATACCCTGTACAGTTACACAGTGGGTGATCCGTACCCTGAATAAACAGTGACCCTGCACAGTTACACAGTGAGTCATCCTTAATCTGATTAAACAGTGACCGTGTACAGTTACACAGTGTGGGATCCTTACCCTGAATAAACAATGACTCTGTACAATTACATTGAGTAATCCTTACCCTGAATAAACACTCACTCTGTATAATTACAGTGTGATCCTTATACTAAATAAACAGTGACTCTGTACAAATACAGTGAGTAATCCTTACCCTGAATAAACAGTCACTCTGTATAATTACAGTGAGTGATCCTTATACTGAATAAAGTGACTCTTTACAGTTACACAGTGAGTGACCCTTACCCTGAATCAACAGTGACTCTGTACAGTTACACAGTGAGTGATCCTTACCCTGAATAAACAGTGACTCTGTACAGTTACACAGTGAATGGACCTTACCCTGACTAAACAGTGACTCTGTACAGTTACACAGTGAATGGTCCTTACCCTGACTAAACAGTCACTCTGTTCATTTACACAATGAGTGATTCTTACACTGAATAAACAGTCACTCTGTACAGTTACACAGTAAGGGATCCTTACCCTAAATAAACAGTCACTCTGTACAGTTACACAGTGAATGGTCCTTACCCTGAATAAACAGTCACTCTGTACAGTTACACAGTGAATGGTCCTTACCCTGACTAAACAGTCACTCTGTTCATTTACACAGTGAGTGATTCTTACACTGAATAAACAGTCACTCTGTACAGTTACACAGTGAGTGATCCGAACCCTGAATAAACAGTGACTCTGTTCAGTTACACAGTGAGGGATCCTTACCCTGAATAAACAGTGACTCTGTACAGTTACACAGTGAGTGGCCCTTATACTGATTAAACAGTGACTCTGTCCAGTTACACAATGAGTGATCCTTACCCTGAATAAACAGATACCCTGTACAGTTACACAGTGGGTGATCCGTACCCTGAATAAACAGTGACCCTGCACAGTTACACAGTGAGTCATCCTTACTCTGATTAAACAGTGACCGTGTACAGTTACACAGTGTGGGATCCTTACCCTGAATAAACAATGACTGTACAATTACATTGAGTAATCCTTACCCTGAATAAACAGTCACTCTGTATAATTACAGTGTGATCCTTATACTAAATAAACAGTGACTCTGTACAATTACAGTGAGTAATCCTTACCCTGAATAAACAGTCACTCTGTACAATTACAGTGAGTGATCCTTATACTGAATAAACAGTGACTCTGTACAATTACAGTGAGTAATCCTTACCCTGAATAAACAGTCAATCTGTATAATTACAGTGTGATCCTTATACTAAATAAACAGTCACTCTGTACAATTACAGTGAGTAATCCTTACCCTGAATAAACAGTCAATCTGTATAATTACAGTGTGATCCTTATACTAAAAAAAGTGACTCTGTACAATTACAGTGAGTAATCCTTACCCTGAATAAACAGTCACTCTGTACAATTACAGTGAGTGATCCTTATACTGAATAAACAGCGACTCTGTACAATTACAGTGAGTAATCCTTACCCTGAATAAACAGTCACTCTGTACAATTACAGTGAGTGATCCTTATACTGAATAAACAGTGACTCTGTACAATTACAGTGAGTAATCCTTACCCTGAATAAACAGTCACTCTGTATAATTACAGTGAGTGATCCTTATACTGAATAAAGTGACTCTTTACAGTTACACAGTGAGTGACCCTTACCCTGAATCAACAGTGACTCTGTACAGTTACACAGTGAGTGATCCTTACCCTGAATAAACAGTGACTCTGTACAGTTACACGGTGAATGGTCCTTACCCTGACTAAACAGTCACTCTGTTCATTTACACAGTGAGTGATTCTTACACTGAATAAAAGTCACTCTGTACAGTTACACAGTGAGTGACCCTTACTCTGAATAAACCATGACTCTGTACAGTTACGCATTGGGTGACCCTTACCCTGAATAAACCGTGACTCTGTACATGTACACAACGATTAACCAGAATAAACAGTGACTCTTTACAGTTCCACAGTGAGTGACCCTTACCCAGAATAAACAGTGACTCTTTACAGTTCCACAGTGAGTGACCCTTACTCTGAATAAACAGTTACTCTGTACACAGTGAATGATCCTTATCCTGAATATACAGTGACTTTGTGCAGTTACACAGTGAGTGAATATACAGTGAATATACCCTGAAAATACAGTGACTCTGTACATTTACACAAGGGCTAACGATTAACCAGAATAAACAGTGACTCTTTACAGTTCCACAGTGAGTGACCCTTACTCTGAATATACAGTGACTGTACACAGTGAATGATCCTTACCCTGAATATACAGTGACTTTGTGCAGTTCCACAGTGAGTGATCCTTACCCTGAATAAACAGTGACTCTGTACAGTTACACAGTGAGTGACCCTTACTCTGAATAAACAGTCACTCTGTACAGTTACACATGGGGTAACGATTAACCAGAATAAACAGTGACTCCACAGTTACACAGTGAGTGACCCTTACTCTGAATAAACAGTGACTGTACACAGTGAATGATCCTTACCCTGAATAAACAGTGACTCTACAGTTACACAGTGAGTGATCCTAACCATGAATAAACAGTGACCCAGTACAGTTACACACTGAATGACCCTTACACAAAATAAGCAGTGACCCTGTGCAGTTACAGAGCGAGTGATCCTAACCATGAATACACATTGACTCTGTATACATACATACTGCCTGACCCTTACCCTGAATAAACAGTGACTCAATACAGTTACACAGTGGGTGATCCTTACAATGAATAAACAGTGACTCTGTACAGTTACACAGTGAGTGGTCCTTATACTGATTAAACAGTTACTCTGTCCAGTTACACAATGAGTGATCCTTACCCTGAATAAACAGATACCCTGTACAGTTACACAGTGGGTGATCCTTACCCTGAATAAACAGTGACCCTGCACAATTACACAGTGAGTCATCCTTACTCTGATTAAACAGTGCCCGTGTACTGTTACACAGTGTGGGATCCTTGCACTGAATAAACAGTGACTGTGTACAGTTAAACAGTGAGTAACGCTTAACCTGAATAAACAGAGACTCTTTACAGTTCCACACTGAGTGATCATTACCCTGAATAAACAATGAGTTTGTGCAGTTACACAGTGTGTGACCCTTACCCTGAATAAACCATGACTCTGTACATCATGTGCACAAGGGGTAATGATTAACCAGAATAAACAGTGACTCTTTACAGTTCCACAGTGAGTGACCCTTACTCTGAATAAACAGTGACTTTGTGCAGTTACACAGTGAGTGACCCTTACTCTGAATAAACAGTGACTCTGTACAGTTACACAGTGAGTGACCCTTACTCTGAATAAACAGTGACTCTGTACAGTTACACAGTGAGTGACCCTTACTCTGAATAAACAGTGACTCTGTACAGTTACACAAGGGGTAACGATTAACCAGAATAAACAGTGACTCTACAGTTACACAGTGAGTGATCCTAACCATGAATAAACAGTGACCCAGTACAGTTACACACTGAATGACCCTTACACAAAATAAGCAGTGACCCTGTGCAGTTACAGAGCGAGTGATCCTAACCATGAATACACATTGACTCTGTATACATACACACTGCCTGACCCTTACCCTGAATAAACAGTGACTCAATACAGTTACACAGTGGGTGATCCTTACAATGAATAAACAGTGACTCTGTACACTTACACAGTGAGTGACCATTACCCTGATTAAACAGTGACTCTGTCCAGTAACACAATGAGTGATTCTTACCATGAATAAACAGTGACCCTGCACAGTTACACAGTGAGTGGTCCTTAACCTGAATAAACAATGACTCTGTCCCGTTATACAATGAGTGATCCTTACCATGAATAAACAGATAAACTGTACAGCTACACAGTGGGTGACCCTTACCCTGAATAAACAGTGACTCTACAGTTACACAGTGAGTGATCCTTACTCTGATTAAACAGTAACCCTGTAAAGTTGCACAGTTGGTGGATACGTACACTGAATAAACAATAACTCTGTACAGTTCCACAGTGAGTGAGCCTTACCCTGAATAAACAGTGACACTGTGCACTTCCTCATTGAATGACCCTTACTCTGAATAAACAGTGACACAGTTACACAGTGAGTGGCCCTCATACTGAATAAACAGTGACCCTGTACAGTTACACAGTGAGTGACCCTTATCCTGAATAAACAATGACTCTGCTCAGTTACACACTGAATGACCCTTACACGAAATAAGCAGTGACCCTGTGCCGTTACAGAGCAAGTGTACCTAAACATTAATAGACATTGACTCTGTATAGATAAACACTGAATGACCCTTACCCTGAATAATAAACAGTGACTTGACACAGTTACACAGTGCGTGACCCTTTCATCCTGCTGAATAAACAGCGAATCTGTACTGTTACACAATGTGTGACACTTACCCTCAATAAACAGTGATCCTGTACAGTTACACAGTGGGTGATCCTTACCCTGAATAAACAGTGACCCTGCACGTTTCCACAGTACGTGATCCTTACAATGAATAAACAATGACTCTGTACAGTCACACAGTGAGGCATCCTTCACCCTGCTGAATATACAGCGACTCTGTAAAGTTACACAATGAGTGATCCTTAGCCTAAATAAACAGTGACCCTGTAGAGTTACACAGTGAGTGATCCTTAACCTGAATAAATGGTGACGCTGTACAGTTACACAGTGGGTGATCCTTACACTGTATAAACAGTGACCCTGTAGAGTTACACAGCGAGTGATGCTTGCCCTGAATAAACAGTGACTCTGGACAGTTCCACAGTGAGAGTTCCTTACCCTGAAGAAACAGATACCCTGTACAGTTACACAGTGGGTGATCCTTACCCTGAATAAACAGTGACTCTGGACAGTTCCAAAGTGAGAGTTCCTTACCATGAATAGACAGTGACTCTGTACAGTTACATAGTAAGTGATCCTTACCCCGAATAAACAGTAACTGTGTACAGTTACACAGTGATCTATCCTTACCCCGAATAAACAGTGACTCAATACAGTTACACAGTGAGAAACCCTTACCTTGAATAAACAGTGACTCAATACAGTTACACAGCGAGTGACCCTTTCACCCTGCTGAATATACACCGACTCTGTAAAGTTACACAATGAGTGATCCATAGCCTAAATAAACAGTGACTCTGTACAGTTACACAGTCGGTTATCCTTACCCTGAGTAAACAGTGACCCTACATAGTTACACTGTGAGTGGTCCTTACCCTGAATAAACAGTGATTCTGTCCAGTTACACCATGAGTGATCCTTACCCTGAATAAACAGTGACCCTGTACAGTTGCACAGTGGGTGATCCTTACACTGAATAAATAGTGACTCAATGCAGTTACACAGTGGGTGACTCTTACACTAAATAAACAGTGACTCTGTACAGTTACACAGTGAGTGACCATTACCCTGAATAAACAGTGACTCTGTACAGTTACACAGTGAGTGATTCATAACCTGAATAAACCGTGACTCTGTACATTTACACAGTGAGTAACCCTTAACCTGAATAAACAGTGACTTTGTGCAGTTACACAGTGAATGACCCTTACCCTGAATAAACAGTGACTGTACAGTTACACAGTGAGTGATCCTAACCATCAATAAACAGTGACCCTGTACAGTTACACACTGAATAACCCTTACAGGAAATAATTAGTGATACTGTGCAGTTACACAGTGAGTGATCCTAACCATGAAAACACAATGACTCTCTGTAGATACACACTGAATGACCCTTACCCTGAATAAACAGTGACTCGACACAGGTGCACAGTGAGTGACCCTTTCACCCTGCTGAATTACCAGTGACTCTGTACCATTACACAATGAGTGACCCTTACCTTAAATAAACAGTGACCCTGCAAAGTTGCACAGTGTGTGATCCTTACCCTGAATAAACAGTGACTCTGCACTGTTGCACAGTGGATGACCCTTACCTGAATAAACAGTGACTGTACGATTCCACAGTGCATTATCCTTACAATGAATAGACAATGACTCTGTACAATTACACAGTGTGTTATCCTTACCCTGAACAAATGGTGACCCTTTAGAGTTACACAGTGAGTGATTTTTACACTGAATAAACAGTGACTCTGGACAGTTCCACAGTCAGTGTTCCTTACCATGAAGACACAGTGACGCTGTACAGTTACATGGTGAGTGATCCTTATTCTGAATAAAGAGTGACTCTGTACAGTTACACAGTGAGTGATCCTTTCTCTGATTAAACAGAGACCCTATACAATTACACAGTGAGTGACCCTTACTCTGAATAAACCGTGACTCTGTACAGTTACGCAGTGGGTGACCCTTACCCTGAATAAACCGTGACTCTGTACATTTACACAGTGAGTAAACCTTACCTTGAATAAACAGTGACTTTGTGCAGTTACACAGTGAATGACCCTTACCCTGAATAAACAGTGACTGTACAGTTACACAGTGAGTGATTCTAACTATCAATAAACAGTTACACACTGAATAACCCTTACAGGCAATAATTAGTGACACTGTGCAGTTACACAATGAGTGATCCTAACCAGGAATACACATTGACTCTGTATAATTACACATTGAATGACCCTTACCCTGAATAAACAGTGACTCTATAGTTAGACAGTGTGTGACCCTTTCATCCTGCTGAATAAACAGCGACTCTGTACAGTTACACAATGAGTGATCCTTAGCATAAATAAACAGTGACCCTGTACAGTTACACAGTGCGTGATCCTTACTCTGAATAATCAGTGACTCTGTAGAGTTACACAGTGGGTGATCCTTACCCTGAATAAACAGTGACTCTGTAGAGTTAATAATGAGTGATCCTTACCATGAATAAACAGTGACCTTGTAAGTTACAAAGTGGGTGATAATTACTCTGAATAAACAGTGACCCTGTACAGTTACACAGTGGGTGATTCTTACCCTGAATAAATAGTGATTCTGTGCAGTTACACAGTGAGTGACCATTACCCTGAATAAACATGATAATAATGAGTGATCCTTACCATGAATAAACAGTGACCTTGTACAGTTACACAGTGGGTGATTCTTACCCTGAATAAATAGTGACTCTGTGCAGTTCCAACGTGAGTGATCCTTACCATGAATAAACGGTGAGTCTGTACAGTTATACAGTGAGTGGCACTTACGCTGAATAAACAGCAACTGTACGGTTACACAGTGAGTGCTCCTAACCATGAATAAACAGTGACTGTACAGTTCCAAAGGGGAGTGATTCTTACCCTGAATAAACAGTTACTGTGTAAAGTTACACAGTGAGTAACCTTTACCTTGAATAAAGTGACTTTGTACAGTTACACAGTGAGTGACACTTACCCTGAATAAACAGAGACTCTGTGCACTTACAGTGAGTTACCCTTACCCTCAATAAAAAGTGACTGTACAGTCACACAGTGAGTGATCCTAACCAAGAATAAACAGTGACTCAGTACAGTTACACATTGAATGACCCTTACCCGGAATAAACAGAGACTCTACACAGTTCCACAGTGAGCGACCCATAAATCTTGTTGAATAAACAGTGACCCTGTAGAATTACTCATTGAGTGACACTTACCCTAAATAAACAGTGACTCGATACATTTACAGTGAGTGATCCTAACCATGAATAAACACTATGTGCAGTTACATACTGAATGAGCCTTAGCCTGAATAAACAGTGACCTTGTACAGTTATACAGTGAGTGATGCTTACCCTGAATAAACATTGAATCTGTACAGTTCCACAGTGAGTGATCCTTACCTTTAATAAACAGTGAATCTGTACAGTTACACAGTGAGTGATCCTTACCATGAATCAACAGTTTCACAGTAAGTGAACAATACTCCAAATAATCAGTGACTCTGTACAGTTACAGTGAGTGATCCTTACCCTGAATAAACAGTGACTCTGTACAATTAACAATGATTGATCGTTACCGTGATTAAACAGTGACCCTGTACAGTTACACATTGAGTGACCCTTACCCTGAATAAACAGTGAATCAGTACAGTTACACAGCGAGTGATCCTTCCCCTGAATAAATTGTGACTCTGTACAGTTACTCAGTGAGTGATTCTTACACTAATAAACAGTGACTCTGTACAGTTACACAGTGAGTGATTCATACCCTGAATCAAAAGTGACCCTGTACAGGTTCACAGTGAGTGATCCATACTCCGAAAAATCAATGAATGTACAGTTACCCAGTGAGTGACACTTACCCTGAATATACAGTGACTCTATACATTTACAGTGAGTGACCCTTACCCTGAATAAACAGTGACTCTACAGTTACACAGTGAGTGATCCTAAACATGAATAAACAGTGACCCTGTACAGTTACACACTGAATGACCCTTACCTGAATTAAGCAGTGACACTGTGCAATTACACAATGAGTGATCCTAACCATGAATACACATTGACTCTGTATAGTTACACATTGAATTTAACCTTAGCCTGAATAAACAGTGACTCTGTACAATTACAGAGTGAGTGACCCTTATCCTGAATAAACAGAGACTCTGTATGGTTCCACAGTGCGTGATCGTTACAATGAGGAAACAGTGACTCTGTACAGTTACACAGTGAGGAATCCTTACCCTGAATAAACAGTGACCCTGTACTTTTAGAGTGAGTGATCCTTACCATGAATAAACAGTGACTTTGTACAGTTACACAGTGAGTGATCCTAACCATGAATAAACAGTGACCCTCTACAGTTACACACTGAATGACCCTTACCCGAAATAAACAGTGAATTTGTGCAGTTACACAGAGAGTGACCCTTACACCCTGCTGAATAAACAGTGATTCTTTACAGTTACACATTGAATGACCCTTACCCTGAATAAACAGTGACTCTATACAGTTCCACAGTTAGTGACCCTCACACCCTGCGAAATAAACAGTGACCCTGTGCAGTTACAGTGAGTGATGCTTACTCCACATAATCAGTGACACTGTACAGTTACACAGTGTATGATCCTTACCCTGAATAAACAGTGACACTGTACAGTTACACAGTAAGCGATCGTTACCCTGAATAAACAGTGACACTGTACAGTTACACATCGGGTGATTCTTACCCTGAATAGACAGTGACTCTGTACAGTTACAGTGAGTGATCCTTACCCTGAATAAACAGTGACTCAGTACAGTTACACAGTAAGTGATCCTTCCCTTGAATAAACAGTGACTCTGTACAGTTACACAGTGAGTGATTCTTACACTGAATAAGTCGTTACTGTATACAGTTACACAGTGAGTAACCCTTATCCTGAATAAACAGAGAATCTCTGCAGTTACAGTGGGTCTCCCACCTTACCCTCCTCAATAAAGAGTGACTGTACAGTTACACAGGGAGTGATCCTAACCATGAATAAACAGTGACTCGGTACAGTTACACAGTAAGTGATCCTTACTCTGAATAAACAGTGACTCTGTACACTTACACAGTAAGTGATCCTTACTCTGTTAAACAGTGACCCTGTACAGTTACACAGTGGGGGATCCTTACCCTGAATAAACAGTGACTCTTTACATTTCCACAGTGAGTGATCATTACCCTGAATAAACAGCGACTGTGTACAGTTACACAGTGAGTGACCCTTACCTTGAATACGCAGTGACTCTGTACAGTTACACTGTGAGTGGCCCTTACTTTGAGCAAACAATGACTCTGTACAGTTACACAGTGAGTGACCCTTACCCTGAATAAACAGTGACCTTGTACAGTTACACAGTGAGAAAGCTTTACCTTGAATAAACAGTGACTCTGTACAGTTACACAATGAATGATCGTTGCTACGAATATACAGTGACTCTGTACAGTTACACAGTGAGCTATCCTTACCCTGAATAAACAGTGACTCTGTACAGTTACACATGGGGTGATTCTTACCCAGAATAAACTGTGACTCTGGACAGTTACACAGTGACAGTTCCTTACCATGCATGGACAGTGACTCTGTACAGTTACACAGTGAGTGGCCATTACCCTGAATAAACAGTGACTCTTTACATTTCCACAGTTAATGATCTTACCCTGAATAAACAGCGACTGTGTACAGTTACACAGTGAGTGACCCTTACCTTGAATACGCAGTGACTCTGTACAGTTACACAGTGAGTGACCCTTACCCTGAATAAACAGTGACTCTGTACAGTTACACAGTGAGTGGCCCTTACCCTGAATAAACAGTGACTCTGTACAGTTAGACAGTGAGTGGTCCTAACCATGAATAAACAGTGACCCTGTACAGTTACACACTTAATGACCCTTACCCGAAATAAGCAGTGACGCTGTGCAGTTACACAGTGAGTGATCCTAACCATGAGTACACATTCACTCTGTATAGTTACACACTGAATGACCCTTACCCTAAATAAACAGTGATTCTATACAGTTACACAGTGAGTGACCTTTTCACCCTGCTGAATAAACAGCGACTCTGTACAGTTACACAATGACTGATCCGTAGACTAAATAAACAGTGACCCTGTGCATTTACACAGTGAGTGATCCTTACTCTGAATAATCAGTGACTCTGTACAGTTACACAATGGGTGATCCTTACCCTGAATACACAGTGACTGTGTACATTTAACAATGAGTGATCCTTACCACGAATAAACAGGGACCCTGTACAGTTACAAAGTGGGTGATACTTTGAATAAACAGTGACCCGAACAGTTACACAGTTGGTGATCCTTACCCTGAATCAACAGTAACTCTGTACACTTACTCAGTGAGTGACCCTTACCCTGAATAAAAAGTGACTCTCTACAGTTCCACAGTGAGTGATCCTTACCCTGAATAAACTGACTCTGTACAGTTCCACTGTGAGTGACAGTTACGGTGAATAAACAGTGACTCTATACAGTTACACAGTGAGTGACCATTACCCTGAATAAACAGTGACTCTTTACAATTCCACAGTGAGTGATCATTACCCTGAATAAACAGTGACCCTTTACAATTCCACAGTGAGTGATCATTACCCTGAATAAACAGTGATTGTGTACAGTTACACAGTGAGAGACCCTTACCTTGAATACACAGTGACTCTGTACAGTTACACAGTGGGTGATCCTTACCCTGAATAAACAGTGACTGTGTACATTTAACAATGAGTGATCCTTACCATGAATACACAGGGACTCTGTACAGTTACAAATTAGGTGATACTTACTCTGAATAAACAGTGACCCTGTACAGTTACGCAGTGGGTGATTCTTAACCTGAATAAATAGTGACTCTGTACAGTTCCACTGTGAGTGACATTACCATGAATAAACGGTGACTCTGTACAGTTATACAGAGAGTGGCACTTACCCTGAATAAACAGTGACTCTGTGCAGTTCCACTGTGAGTGACAGTTACGGTGAATAAACAGTGTCTCTATACAGTTACACAGTGAGTGACCATTACCCTGAATAAACAGTGACTCTTTAAATTTCCACAGTGAGTGATCATTACGCTGAATAAACAGCGACTGTGTACAGTTACACAGTGGGAGACCCTTACCTTGAATACACAGTGACCCTGTACAGTTACACTGTGAGTGGCCCTTACTTTGAGCAAACAGTGACTCTGTACAGTTACAAAGTGAGTGACCCTTACCCTGAATAAACAGTGACCTTGTACAGTTACACAGTGAGAAAGCTTTACCTTGAATAAACAGTGACTCTGTACAGTTATACAGTGCGTGGCACTTACACTGAATAAACAGTGACTCTGTACACTTACACATTGAGTGACTCTTAACCTGAATAAACAGTGACTCAGTACAGTTACACAGTGAGTGATCATTCCCCTGATTAAACAGTGATTCTGTACAGTTACACAGTGAGTGATTCTTACACTGAAGAAACTGTTTACTGTGTACACTTACACAGTGAGCAACCCTTAACCTGAATAAACAATCTGTGCAGTTACAGTGAGTGACCCTTACCCTCCTCAATAAACAGTGATTGTACAGTTACACAGTGAGTGATCCTAACCATGAATAAACAGTGACTCTGTACAGTTACACATTGAGTGACCCTTACCCTGAATAAACAGTGACTATATACAGTTCCACAGTGAGTGACCCTTACACCCTGCTGAATGAACAGGGACCCTGTACGGTTACACAGTGAGTGATCCTTACCCTGAATAAAGAGTGACTCGTTACATTTACACAGTGGGTGATCCTTGCCCTGAATAAACAGTGACTGTGTACAGTTCCACAGTGAATGATCGTTACCTTGACTAAATAGTGACTCTTTACAGTTCCACAGTTAGTGACCCTTTTCCTGAATAAACAGTCACTCTGTACAGTTCCACATTGAGTGAACCTTCCCCTGAATAAACAGTGACTGTGTACAGTTACACAGTGAGTGGCCCTTATACTGAATAAACAGTGACCCTGTACAGTTACACAGTGAGTGATCCTTACCCTTAAGCAACAGAGACTCTGTACAGTTCCACAGTGAGTGACTCTACCCTGAATAAACAGTCACTGGACAGTTACACATGGAATGACCCTTACCATGAATAACCAGTGACCCTGTACAGTTATGCAGTGGGTGATTCTTACCCTGTATAAATAATGACTCTGTACAGTTCCACTGTGAGTGATCCTTACCATGAATAAACAGTGACTCTGTACAGTTATACAGTGTGTGGCACTTACACTGAATAAACAATGACTCTGTACACTTACACATTGAGTGACTCTTAACCTGAATAAACAGTGACTCAGTACAGTTACACAGTGAGTGATCATTCCCCTGATTAAACAGTGACTCTGTACAGTTCCAGTGTGAGTGAATCTTACCCTGAATAAACAGTTGCTGTGTACAGTTACATGGTGAGTAATCCTTACCATGAATAAACAGAGACAATGTGCAGTTAGAGTGAGTGACCCTCTCCTCCTCAATAAACAGTGACTGTACAGTTCCACAGTGAGTGACCCTTACCCTAAATAAACAGTGACTCTATACAGTTCCATAGTGAGTGACCTTACACCCTGCTGAATAAACAGTGACCCTGTACAGTTACACAGTGAGTGATCCTCACCCTGAATAAACAGTGACCCTGTACAGTTACATGGTGGGTGATCATTACCCTGAATGAACAGTGACCCTGTACAGTTCCACAGTTAGTGATTCTTTTCCTGAATAAACAGTCACTCTGTACAGTTCCACATTGAGTGAACCTTCCCCTGAATAAAGAGTGACTGTGTACAGTTACACAGTGAGTGATTCTTACACTGAAGAAACTGTTTACTGTGTACACTTACACAGTGAGCAACCCTTAACCTGAATATACAATCTGTGCAGTTACAGCGAGTGACCCTTGCCCTCCTCAATAAACAGTGACTGTACAGTTACACAGTGAGTGATCCTTACCCTGAATAAACAGTGACTCTGTACAGTTACAGTGAGTGAGTCTTACTCCACATAATCAGTGACTCTGTACAGTTACACAGTGAGTGATCCTTCCCCTGAATAAACAGTGACTCTGTACAGTTCCAGTGTGAGTGAATCTTACCCTGAGTAAACAGTTGCTGTGTACAGTCACATGGTGAGTAATCCTTACCATGAATAAACAGAAACCATGTGCAGTTTGGGTGAGTGACCCACTCCTCCTCAATAAACAGTGACTGTACAGTTACACAGTGAGTGACCCTTACCGTGAATAAACAGTGACTCTATACAGTTCCACAGTGAGTGACCTTATACCCTGCTGAATAAACAGTGACCCTGTACAGTTACACAGTGAGTGATCCTCACCCTGAACAAACAGTGACCCTGTACAGTTACATGGTGGGTGATCCCTACCGTGAATGAACAGTGACCCTGTACAGTTCCACAGTTAGTGACTCTTTTCCTGAATAAACAGTCTCTCTGTACATTGAGTGAACATTCCCCTGAATAAAGTGTGACTGTGTACAGTTACACAGTGAGTGGACCTTATACTGAATAAACAATGACCCTAAACAGTTACACAGTGAGTGACCCTACCCTGAATAAACAGTGACTCTGGACAATTACACATGGAAAGACCCTTACCCTGAATAAACAGTTACTGTGTGCAGTTGCACAGTGAGTGATCCTAACCATGAATAAACAGTAACGCTGTGCAGTTATCCAGTGACACTTACCCTGAATAAACTGTGACTCTATACAGTTGCAGTGAGTGATCCCAACCATGAATAGACAGTAACTGTGCAGTTACCCACTGAATGACCCTTACCCTGAATAAACAGTGAGTCTATACTGTTACAGTGTGAATGATCGTTACCCTGAATAAACAATGACTCTGTACAGTTAGTGAGTGATTCATACGATGAATAAACAGTGACTGTGTACAGTTAGTGACTGATCCTTACCCTGAATAAACAGTGAGTCTGTACCGTTACACACTGAATGACCCTTACCCTGAATAAACAGTGACTCTAGTCAGTTCCACAGTGAGTGACCCTCACACCCTGCTAAATAAACAGTGACCCAGTGCAGTTACAGTGAGTGATTCTTACTCCACATAATCAGTGACACTGTACAGTTACACAGTGTGTGATCCTTACCCTGAATAAACAGTGACACTGTACAGTTACACATTGGGAGATCCTTACCATGAATAAACAGTGACTCTGTACAGATTCAGTGTGAGTGATTCTTACCCTGAATAAACAGTTACTGTGTACAGTTACATAGTGTGTAATCCTTACCATGAATAAACAGTGACCCTGTACAGTTACACTGAGTGATCCTTGCCCTGAATAAACAGTGACTCTGTACAGTTACACAGTGAGTGACCCTTACCCTGAATAAATAGTGACTCTGTACAGTTCCACAGTGAGTGACCTTTACCCTGAATAAACAGTGACTCTGTACAATTACACAGTGAGTGATCCTAACCATGAATAAATAGTGACTCTGTACAGTTCCACTGTGAGTGATCCTTACCATGAATAAACGGTGATTCTGCACAGTTATACAGTGAGTGGCACTTACCCTGTATAAACGGTGACTCTATACTGTTACAGTGAGTGATACTTAACCTGAATCAACAGTGACTCTGTACAATTACACAGTGTGTGATCCTAACCATGAATAAATAGTGACTCTGTACAGTTCCACAGTGAGTGACCCTTACCCTGAATAAACAGTGACTCTGTACAGTTACACAGTGAGTGATCCCAACTATGAATAAACAGTGACTCGGTACAATTACACACTGAGTGATTCTTACCCTGAAAAAACAGTGACTCGGTACAATTACACAGTGATTGACCCTTACCCTGAATAAACAGTGACTCGGTACAATTACACAGTGAGTGACCCTTACCCTGATTAAACAGTGACTCTGTACAATTACTCAGTGAGTGATCCTAACCATGAATAAATAGTGACTCTGTACAGTTCCACTGTGAGTGATCCTTACCATGAATAAACAGTGACTCTGTACAGTTATACAGTGAGTGGCACTTACCCTGAATAAACAGTGACTCTGTACAATTCCACAGTGAATGATCCTCATCCTGACTAAATAGTGACTCTGTACAGCTCCAAAGCGAGTGACCCTTACCCTGAATAAACAGAGACTCTGTACAGCTCCACTTTGAGTGAAACTTCCCCTGAATAAACAGTGACTCTGTACACTTACCCAGTGAGTGACACATTACCCTGAATAAACTGTGACTCTATACAGTTGCAGTGCGTGATCCGAACCATGAATAAACAGTGACTCTGCACAGTTAACCACTGAATGACCCTTACCCTGAATAAACAGTGACTCTATCCTGTTACAGTGAGTGATCCTTACCCTGAATCAACAGTGACTCTGCACAGTTCCACAGTGAGTGACCCTTACCCTGAATAAACAGTGACTCTGTACAGTTACACAGTGAATGATCCCAACCATGAATAAACAGTGACTCTGTACAATTACACAGTGATTCTTACCCTGAACAAACAGTTACTGTGTACAGTTTTACAATGAGTAACCCGTACCCTGAATAAACAGTGACTCTCTACAGTTCCTCAGTGAGTGATCCTTACCCTGAATAAACAGTGACTCTGTGCAGTTACACAGCAAGTGACCCTTACCGTTCGGAATAAACATTGACTCAGTGAAGTACACAGTGAGTGACCCTTACCCTGAATAAACAGTGACTCTGTACAGTTACACAGTGAGTGATCCTAACCATGAATAAACAGTGACTTTGCACTGTTACACAGTGAATGATCCTAACCATGAATAAACAGTGACCCTCTACAGTTACACACAGAATGACCCTTACCTGAAATAAACAGTGAATTTGTGCAGATACACAGAGTGACCCTTACACCCTGCTGAATAAACAGTGATTCTTTACAGTTACACAGTGAGTGATCCTTACACTGAATAAACAGTGACTCTGTACAGTTACACAGTGAGTGATCCTTAGCCTGAATAAACAGTGACTCTATACAGTTCCACAGCGAGTGACCCTTACACCCTGCTGAATAAACAATGACTGTGTACACTTACAATGAGTGATACTTACACTGAATAAACAGTTACCCTGTATAGTTACACGGTGGGTGATCGTTACCCTGAATAAACAGTGACACTGTACAGTTACACAGTGAGTGATCCTTACCCTTAATCAACAGAGACTCTGTACAGTTTCACAGTGAGTGACCCTACCCTGAATAAACAGTGACTCTGGACAGTTCCACATGGAATGACCCTTACCCTGAATAAACAGTTATGGTGTACAGTTGCCCAGTGAGTGATCCTAACCATGAATAAACAGTGAATCTGTACAGTTACCCAGTGACACTTACCCTGAATAAACTGTGACTCTATACAGTTGCAGTGAGTGATCCGAACCATGAATAAACAGTGACTCTGTGCATTTACCCACTGAATGACCCTTACCCTGAATAAACAGTGACTCTATACTGTTACAGTGAGTGATCCTTACCCTGAATCAACAGTGACTCGGTACAGTTCCACAGTGAGTGACCCTTACCCTGAATAAAAAGTGACTCTGTACAATTACACAGTGAGTGATCCTAACCATGAATAAATAGTGACTCTGTACAGTTCCACTGTGAGTGATCCTTACCATTAATAAATGGTGACGCTGTACAGTTATATTCACTTGTACAGTTATATTCAATTGTACAGAGTCACTTATATACAGTTATATTCAATTGTACAGAGTCACTGTTTATTCAGGGTAAGTGCCACTCGAGTGGCACTTACCCTGAATAAACAGTGACTCTGTACAATTCCACATTGAATGATCCTTATCCTGACTAAATAGTGACTCTGTACAGCTCCAAAGCAAGTAACCCTTACCCTGAATAAAGAGACTCTGTACAGTTCCACATTGAGTGAACCTTCCCCTGAATAAACAGTGACTCTGTACAGTTACCCAGTGATTGACACATTACCCTGAATAAACTGTGACTCTGTACAGTTGCAGTGTGTGATCCTAACTATGAATAAACAGTGACTCTGCACAGTTACCCACTCAATGACCCTTACCCTGAATAAACAGTAACTCTATTCTGTTACAGTGAATGATCCTTACCCTGAATCAACAGTGACTCTGTACAGTTCCACTGTGAGTGGCCCCTACCCTGAATAAACAGTGACTCTGTACAGTTAAACAGTGAGTGATCCCAACCATGAATAAACATTGACTCGGTACAATTACACAGCGAGTGATTCTTACCCTGAATAAACAGTGACTTTGTATAGTTCCACAGTGAGTGACCCTTACCCTGAATAAACAGTGACTCTGTACAATTACACAGTGAGTGATCCTAACCATGAATAAATAGTGACTCTGTACAGTTCCACTGAGTGATCCTTACCATGAATAAACGGTGACTCTGCACAGTTATACAGTGAGTGGCACTTACCCTGTATAAACGGTGACTCTATACTGTTACAGTGAGTGATCCTTAACCTGAATCAACAGTGACTCTGTACAGTTCCACAGTGAGTGATCCCAACTATGAATAAACAGTGACTCGTTACACTTACCCAGTGAGTGATTCTTACCCTGAATAAACAGTGACTCGGTACAATTACACAGTGAGTGACCCTTACCCTGAATAAACAGTGACTCGGTACAATTACACAGTGAGTGACCCTTACCCTGAATAAACAGTGACTCGGTACAATTACTCAGTGAGTGACCCTTACTCTGAATAAACAGTTACTGTGTACAATTACTCAGTGAGTGATCCTAACCATGAATAAATAGTGACTCTGTACAGTTCCACTGCGAGTGATCCTTACCATGAATAAAAGGTGACTCTGTACAGTTATACAGTGAGTGGCACTTACCCTGAATAAACAGTGACTCTGTACAATTCCACAGTGAATGATCCTTATCCTGACTAAATAGTGACTCTGTACAGCTCCAAAGCGAGTGACCCTTACCCTGAATAAACAGAGACTCTGTACAGCTCCACATTGAGTGAAACTTCCCCTGAATAAACAGTGACTCTGTACACTTACCCAGTGAGTGACACATTACCCTGAATAAACCGTAACCCTATACAGTTGCAGTGCATGATCCGAACCATGAATAAAGTGACTCTGCACAGTTAACCCCTGAATGACCCTTACCCTGAATAAACAGTAACTCTATCCTGTTACAGTGAGTGATCCTTACCCTGAATCAACAGTGACTCTGTACAGTTCCACAGTGAGTGACCCTTACCCTGAATAAACAGTGACTCTGTACAGTTACACAATGAATGATCCCAACCATGAATAAACAGTGACTCTGTACAATTACACAGTGATTCTTACCCTGAACAAACAGTTACTATGTACAGTTACACAATGAGTAACCCTTACCCTGAATAAACAGTGACCCTGTACAGTTACACAGTGAGTGATCCTTACCTTGAATAAACAGTAACTCTGTGCAGTTACACAGCAAGTGACCCTTACCGTTCGGAATAAACATTGACTCTGTGAAGTACACAGTGAGTGACCCTTACCCTGAATAAACAGTGACTCTGTACAGTTACACAGTGAGTGGTCCTAACCATGAATAAACAGTGACTTTGTACAGTTACACAGTGAATGATCCTAACCTTGAATAAACAGTGACCCTCTACAGTTACACACTGAATGACCCTTACCCGAAATAAACAGTGAATTTGTGCAGTTACACAGTGACCCTTACACCCTGCTGAATAAACAGTGATTCTTTACAGTTACACTGTGAATGATCGTTACCCTGAATAAACAATGACTCTGTACAATTCCACAGTGAATGATCCTTACCCTGAATAAACATTGACTGTGTACAGTTACACAGCAGATGACCCTTACCGTGAATAAACAGTGACTATATGCAGTTCCACAGTGAGTGACCCTTACACCCCGCTGAATAAACAATGACTGTGTATACTTACAATGAGTGATACTTACACTGAATAAACAGTTACCCTGTATAGTTACACGGTGGGTGATCGTTACCCTGAATAAACAGTGACTCTGCAAGTTCCACAGTGAATGATCCTTACCCTGACTAAATAGTAACTCTGTACAGTTACACATTGAATGATCCTTACCCTTAATAAACAGTGACTCTGTACAGTTCCACAGTTAGTGACCCTTTTCCTGAATAAACAGTGACTATGTACAGTTACACAGTGAGTGGCCTTTATACTGAATAATCAGTGACACTGTACAGTTAGACAGTGAGTGATCCTTACCCTTAATCAACAGAGACTTTGTACAGTTCCACAGTGAGTGACCCTACCCTGCATAAACAGTGACTGTACAGTTACACAGTGAATGATCCTTACCCTGAATAAACAGTGACTATATGCAGTTCCACAGTGAGTGACCCTTACACCCTGCTGAATAAACAGTGACCCTGTACAGTTACAGTGAGTGATCCTTACCCTGACTAAATAGTGACTCTTTACAGTTCCAAATTAGTGACCCTTTTCCTGAATAAACAATGACATTGTACAGTTACACAGTGGGTGATCCTTACCATGAATAAAAAGTGACTCTGTACTGATCCAGTGTGAGTGATTCTTACCCTGAATAAACAGTTACTGTGTACAGTTACATAATGAGTAATCCTTACCATGAATAAACAGAGACCCTGTGCAGTTACCCTTACCACCTCAATAAACAGTGACTGTACAGTTACACAGTGAGTGATCCTTACACTGAATAAACAGTGACTCTGTACAGTTACACAGTGAGTGATCCTTAGCCTGAATAAACAGTGACTCTATACAGTTCCACAGCGAGTGACCCTTACACCCTGCTGAATAAACAATGACTGTGTACACTTACAATGAGTGATTCTTACACTGAATAAACAGTTACCCTGTATAGGTACACAGTGGGTGATCGTTACCCTGAATAAACAGTGACTCTGCAAGTTCCACAGTGAATGATCCTTACCCTGACTAAATAGTAACTCTGTACAGTTACACATTGAATGATCCTTACCCTTAATAAACAGTGACTCTGTACAGTTCCACAGTTGGTGACCCTTTTCCTGAATAAACAGTGACTATGTACAGTTCCACAGTGAGTGGCCCTTATACTGAATAAACAGTGACACTGTACAGTTGGACAGTGAGTGACCCTTACCCTGAATAAACAGTGACTCGGTACAATTACACAGTGAGTGACCCTTACCCTGAATAAACAGTGACTCTGTACAATTACTCAGTGAGTGATCCTAACCATGAATAAATAGTGACTCTGTACAGCTCCACTGTGAGTGATCCTTACCATGAATAAACGGTGACTCTGTACAGTTATAGTGAGTGGCACTTACCCTGAATAAACAGTGACTCTGTACAATTCAACAGTAAATGATCCTTATCCTGACTAAATAGTGACTCTGTACAGCTCCAAAGCGAGTGACCCTTACCCTGAATAAACAGAGACTCTGTACAGCTCCACATTGAGTGAAACTTCCCCTGAATAAACAGTGACTCTGTACACTTACCCAGTGAGTGACACATTACCCTGAATAAACTGTGACTCTATACAGTTGCAGTGCGTGATCCGAACCATGAATAAACAGTGACTCTGCACAGTTACCCACTGAATGACCCTTACCCTGAATAAACAGTGACTCTATCCTGTTACAGTGAGTGAACCTTACCCTGAATCAACAGTGACTCTGTACAGTTCCACAGTGAGTGACCCTTACCCGAATAAACAGTGACTCTGTACAGTTACACAGTGAGTGATCCCAACCATGAATAACAGTGACTCTGTACAATTACACAGTGATTCTTACCCTGAACAGTTACTGTGTACAGTTACACAATGAGTTACCCTTACCCTGAATAAACAGTGACCCTGTACAGTTACACAGTGAGTGACACCTACCCTGAATAAACAATGACTCTCTACAGTTCCTCAGTGAGTGATCCTTACCCTGAATAAACACTGCCTCTGTACAATTACACAGTGAGTGACCCTTACCCTGAATAAACAGTGACTCTGTACAGTTACACAGTGAGTGACCCTTACCCTAAATAAACAGTGACTCTGTACAGTTACACAGTGGGTGACCCTTACCCTGAATAAACAGTGACTTTGTACAGTTACACAGTGAGTGATCCTAACCATGAATAAACAGTGACCCTCTACAGTTACACACTGAATGACCCTTACCTGAAATAAACAGTGAATGTGTACAGTTACACAGAGAGTGGCCCTTACGCCCGGCTGAATAAACAGTGACTCTTTACACTTACACTGTGAATGATCGTTACCCTGAATAAACAGTGACTCTGTAGTTACACAGTGAGTGATCCTTACCCTGAATAAACAGTGATTCTGTACATTTACAATGTGAGTGCTCCTTACCCCAAATAAACAGTGACTCTGTACAGTTAACCAGTGAGTGACACTTACGCTGAATAAACTGTGACTCTATACAGTTGCAGTGAGTGATCCTAACCATGAATAAACAGTGACTCTGTGCAGTTACCCACTGAATGACCGTTACACTGAATAAACAGTGCATCTGTACAGTTACACAGTGAGAGATGCTAACCATGAATAAACAGTGACTCTGTACAGTTCCACAGTGAGTGATTCTTACCCTGAACAAACAGTTACTGTGTACAGTTACGCAATGAGTAGCCCCTACCCTGAATAAACTGAGATTCTGTGCAGTTACAGTGAGTGACCCTTACCCTCCTCAATAAACAGTGACTGTACACTTACACGTGAGTGATCCTAACCATGAATGAACAGTGACTCTGTACAGTTCCACATTGAGTGATCATTACTCTGAATAAACAGTGACTGTGTACAGTTACACAGTGAGTAGCCCTTATACTGAATAAACAGTGACTCTTTACAGTTACACTGTGAATGATCGTTACCCTGAATAAACAGTGACTTTGTACTGTTACAACGTGAGTGCTCCTTACCCTGAATAAACAGTGACTCTGTACAGTTACAATGTGAGTGCTCCTTACCCCGAATACACAGTGACTCTGTACAGTTACTCAGTGAGTGACCCTTACCCTGAATAAACAGTGACTCTGTACAGTTACACAGTGAGTGACCCTTACCCTGAATAAACAGTGACTCTGTACAGTTACACAGAGTGATTCTTAATATGAATAAACAGTGACTCTATACAGTTACACAGTGAGTGACCCTTACCCTGAATAAACAGTGACTCTGTAGTTACACAGTGAGTGATTCTTACTATGAATAAACAGTGACTCTGTACAGTTAAACAGTGAGTGACTCTTCTACCCTGAATAAACATCGACTCTGTACAGTTACACAGTGAATGACCCTTGCCCTGAATAAACAATGACTCTGTACATTTATACAGTGATTGACCCTTACGCTGAATAAACTGTGACTCTGTACAGTTAGTGAGTGATTCTTACCATGAGTAAACAGTGACTGTGTACTGTTAGTGACTGATCCTTAACCTGAATAAATAGTGACTCTGTACATTTACACAGTGAGTGATTCTTACCCTATATAAACAGTGACTCTGTCGTTAGAGTTAGTAATCTTTGCCCCACTAAGCAGTAACTCTGTACAGTTGCATTTAGTGACCCTCTCCCTGCTGAATTTGACATTCTGCTCTCTAAGATCTGAACCATTACATAGTGTTTTGATGATGAAAGAGACTGATGCCAGTACGGTTCTATTAGTGTTTTATTTACTATTCTGAACAAATACACATTTACACATTTTAATTCCGTTTTTAATAGACTTGTATAGGTTTGAATTATGAACAGTAGACCAGTTTTATTCAAACTGCTAATACTGTGGTCTGAGGCTAAATGCTGAAATTATATTTTGTACTCTATATATCGTGTAGATACTGAATGCATAGAATACGGGGAGCATGGTCAAATATACTACCTATCGAGTATGCATATTGTGTATGTACTGCATATATACTGTCTGCGCTGCCGCCTAAAGTGTGCATATTGCCTGCGTACATACTGCAGATGTGCCAGGAACACACTGCATAAATACTAGGTATAAGCTAGTACGGTGCTCATAATGTATCTGTCCTGATTATAAATTGCACTATTTAATAAATCTCTAATACACTGACAAATTTCAATTTATTTTATGCAAATATCAAAGATCTCCTAGTGGTTGTATTATAATTGTTAATTCTACTTATTTTAACTAGGAATAAATACCAGGTGAATTGCTTTTAAACAACCTTGAGAGTTTTCACACACAGTGTGGTTGCGATGATTGGAACACAGCCTGATGGAAAGCTTCAAAGAAGCCATACGGACTCAAAACATTAACTCTGTTTCTCTTTCCACAGATGCTACCAGACCTGTTGAGTTTCCCTGGATTTTCTGTTTTTATTTCTGATGGAATGCTCACTGACCTGGGCTCCGTTAGGGAGGCATTCTCCTAGTTAACCAGAGCCCATGTGAGTTTATGGCTTCCCCTGTGTTTTTGCAGCCTGTCATTGTTTCCTGTATGTAATTTCTTGCTTATTGCAGCTCTAAAAATGGTGCCGTGGCCAGACTGTGCGTGAATCCAGCCTCTCAGACTTGGGAATAAAGTTTATTGGATGGCAGACTTGGGGCTTAGGAGATTGGGGGATGAGGGGACAGGGGTGTGAGGAGATTGGGGGTGAGGAAATGGGGCGAGGGGATGGGATGGAGAGGGCAGGGGTGAGGGGTGAAGGAAGGGGTGGGGGAGAGGTTTTAGAGTGAGGGGACAGGGAGAGTGAGGGAACGGGGAGGGGAGGGTAGGAAAATGTGAAGGTATTTACTTTGGCAAGAATAAAAAACATGGAATACTTAAATGGAGAACGACTGCAAAATTCTGAGGTGCAGAGAGATCTAGATGTTCTAGTACATGAGTCACAAAAAGTTAGTATGCAGGTACAGCAAGTAATTAAGAAGGCTAATGGAATCCTATCCTTTATTACGAGAGGGATTGAACATAAAAGTAAGGGTGTTATGCTTCAGTAATACAGGGCATTGGTGAGACCACATCTCAAATATTTTGTGCAGTTTTGGTCTCTATTTAAGGAAGGATGTAAATGCGTTGGAGATGGTTTAAAGGAGGTTTACTAGACTGATACCTGGAATGAGCAGGTTGTCTTATGAGGAAAGGTTGAACAGACTGGGCTTGTTTCCACTGGAGTTTAGAAGAGTGAGGGGTGATTTGCTGAAGTATATAAGTTCCTGAATGGCCTTGAGAAGGTGGACGTAAAAAAGGATGTTTCCTCTTGTGGGTGAGTCCAGAACTAGGGGGCAGGGTTTTAAAATTAGGCGTCACCTTTAGGACAGAGATGAGGAGAATTTTTTTCTCTCAGAGGGTTGTGCGACTTAGGAATTCTCTACCTCAGAAGGTGGTGGAGGTAGAGTCATTGAATATTTTTAAGACAGAGGTAGATAGATTCTTGTTAGGCAAGGGAATCAACTGTTATCGGGGTTAGATGGGAATGTGGAATTTGAAATACAAACAGATCTTAGTGAATGGTGGAGCAGGCTCGAGGGGACGAATGACCTCCTTCTGCTCCTATTTCGTATGCTCGTATACATCAGAGTCAAGCCATGCACGTGGAAATAAAAATGCAGAGAGATGTAAAACTGGCTGCCAACTCACCATTTGACCAATGATATCATAGTCCCAAACTCAAATCCACAGCAGGACTCATTGGACAGTGATCAGAAGCAGGAGCCCTGGGTGACTTTTAACCTCTCTCTAATTGTAGCTCCTCCTGGCTACCTGACTGAGGTTACCAATATGACTCGATAAACTCGCTGAAACACTGACAAAGTTCAAGGTTAACATTCAGTCGAGGGGTTTAATCAGAGACAAGGCCATAAGGCCACTTACAGAAATCAGATACTCAATCTAATCTATTTCTCATAGTCTGACCAGCAAATCCATTCCCTCTGATCCCCAGCAATGATTCTCTGGGATTAGAGCTCACAGTCCTCATGCTCCAAAGAAAAAACACTGCACTTTGACAGAACAGTGGAACACATGAGCTCTCAATGTAAATATACAGTTTGGTTATTATCTAATCAAATCTTAACTGTGGCACACATTTAATGCTAATTAAATCTATATTCTCCACCAGGTGAATTTACTAAGATTATCAATCTACCAGGCTGCTGCCCCATATTAACTAGGATGACAGAACCTGTGGGGATTAATTCATAACATGCAACACACACACCATCACCGGCTGTGTGAATCATTAAAAAGGTACAGTGAGCACAGCCTGACATGTAGTACCGGCAATCAGAGAAGCTCAACCCATTCAAAAGGTGTTTGATAAAGTATCACATAATAGACTTATTAGCAAAATTAAGGACCATAGGATTAAAGGAATACTGGCAGAATGGACAGGAAACAGGCTAAATGTCAGACAGTAGGTAGTATTGGTGTGGGGTTGTTGTTCCAGATAGGAGGGGGTAGTGTTCCTCAGGGGTCAGTGTGGGGTCACAGCTCTTTCTGATATATATTAATGACCTGCACTTCAGTATACAGAGCATAATTTCAAATTTTGCAGATAATACAAACCTCAAATGTAGTAAACAATGAGGAGCATAATAATAGCCTTCAAGAGGATATTGACTGGTGAAATGGACAGATATAAATGAAATTTAATGCAGAGAATACATGTTGGAAGGAAGAATGAGGAGAAGCAATATAAACTAAATGGTACAATTTTAAAAGGGGTACAGGAACAGTGACACCTGGGGGTGTTACATACAGATATTTTTGAAGGTGGTGGGACAAGTTGTGTAAACTGGCATAAAGTAAGGGACCCTGGGTTTTTAAATACAGACATTAAGTACAAAAGCAAGGAAGTTATGCTGAATCTTTAAAAATCACTGATTAGCCCTCAGATGGAGTAGTGTGTTCAATACTGAACACCACATTTCACAAAGGATGTCAAGACCTTGGAAGCAGTGCGGAGGAGATTTACTCAAATGGTTGCAGGGATAAGAGACTTCACTTAAGTGGACAGACTGCAGAAGCTGGGATTGTTCTCCTTAGAGCAGAGAAGGCTAAGGGAGATTTAATAGAGGCATTCAAAATCAGGATGGGTTTTGATAGAGTAAATAAGATAAATTGTTTCCAGTGGCAGAAGGGTCAATAATCCGAGAATATAGATTTAAGATTTAAAACAGAAGGTGCTGGAAATACTCAGCAGATCTTTCTGCATCTGTGGAGTGAGAAACAGAGTTAATGTTTTGAGTTGAATATGACTCTGCTTCACAAGTTCTGAGTCACATTCAACTCAAAATGTTAACTCTGTTTCTATCTCCACAGATGCAGAAAGACCTGCTGAGTATTTACAGCAATTTCTGTCTTTATTTCAGATTTCCAGAATCTGCAATATTCTATTTTTATTTTCGCACAGATTCAAGGTGACTGGCAGAGGTGAGATCATAGAATAGTGTTAACAGCACAAAAGGAGGCCATTTGGTCCATCATATCTGTGCTGGCTCTCTAAAAGAGCAACTCAGTTAGTGCCACTCTCCTCCCTTTTTCCTGTAGCCCTGCAATATTTTTCTCAATCCCCTTTTGAAAGCCACGATTCAATCTGTCTCCACTACACTCTCAAGTAGCACATTCCAGATCTCAACTATTAACTGCGTGAAAATTTTTTCCTCATGTCGCCTCTGGTTCTTTAGCCAATCACTTTAAAATCAGTGTTGTCTGGTTATTGAACTTTCTGCCATTTGGAACAGTTTCTCTTTATCTGCTCTGTCCAGGTCCTTCAACATTTTGAATACCTCTTACTTTTTACACAGTGAATTGTTGTGATCTGGAATATACTGTCTGAAAGGTTCGTGGAAGCAGATTCAATAATAACTTTTAAAAGGAATTGGATAAAAGGAGAGAAAATTTCAAGGCAAGGGAGAAGGTGCCAGGAAATAACTGGATAACTCCTTCAATGAGCTACCTTCTGGGATGAGATTCAATGATCCTAAGCTAAACCTCTCGATGGACAAGCCACCCGTAATGTCAAAGAGATTAGTCACAACCAGTCTGCTCCTTTTTTGTACCTAGCTTTCAGTGTTACAGTGAGGGGTATGGAATATATCAGATTGTTATAGTGAGGGGTGTGGGATGTATCAGAGTGTTAAAGTGAGGGGTGTGGAGTACATCAGTGTTACAGTGAGGGTTGTGGGATATATCAGAGTGTTACAGTGAGGGGTATGGGATATATCAGTGTTATAGTGAGGGGTGCAGGATATATCAGAGTGTGACAGTGAGGGGTGTGGGATGTATAAGAGTGTTATAACGAGGGGTGTGGGATATATCAGAGTGTTAAAGTGAGGGGCGTGGAGTATATCAGAATGTTACAGTGAGGGGTGCGTGATATATCAGAGTGTTACAGTGAGGGATGTGGAGTATATCAGTGCTATAGTGGGGTGTGCAGGATATATCAGAGTGTTACAGTGAGGGGTGTGGGATATTTGAATTTTACATGAGGGAAAGGATCTTAGCCGACTGCATTGTTCCACTGGGGCTCAGTTCGTTTCTCCCAGAACAGAGTATTTCCTGAGATTGAGGAGGGGCCTCGTGTTCATTGCTGAAAGGACAGTTGTGCTTGATTCAATCATGACTTTGAAGGGAGCACTGCATAAATGGTTGAACGGAGGAACTGCAGGGTTATGGGTGTAAGCAGGGCGATTATTGAATAGTTACTTCACTGCAAGCTGAGAGTGAGACATCACAAGAATAAGCTGCAGCTTTGGATTCGTAGCTCCTCGACTGGGTGAATTGCTGATTCACAGAGATAGCTGCTCGGATCCTGTGTCCATATCTGACTGTGTCCTGGGTGAAATGGAAGTGAATGTAAATAAAGGTGATGATGGGAGTGGGGAGCAGTGATTCTAACAATTGAAGAAATTGCTTTGCATGGGGAAGTCACAGGAAATCAAAGCAAAATTCAATTGATCATCATCGCTCCAAAGCCAGCTGTACATTTCAAGACTTTTCCTCCTTCTCTGCAATTTTAGCTAAACCATGTCGCAAATCATTCAATTCGTAGAGCTTGACATCAAGGATATCCAGCAGCTTCCGGGCATCACACTGGATCCTCTCTCGATCATTCACACAATCAACCAGTGTCTGCTCCACATCCTGTAGCTGCTGTTCCAGATCAGCGTTCCGGCTCTCAACTTCCTGAAAAAAATGTCAAAGATCAAATGAGATTTGTTTGGTCAGTTGCAGCTCTGTCCAGACCAACAGACTGACTCTGTTTCCTGAGTAAGCTGGACAAGGCATCGAATACAAACCCCACCCCCCAATCCCCGCCACTTGTACCTGCAGTCTGAGCAGTGCCTCCTCCCGGTCACTTTCTAACTCGTTCACATCAGATTTTTGGCTTCTCAACATCTGGATTTCCTGAGAGAAACAAGAATATCAGGAACACAGAGAGACAGCGGCACAGAAAGACACTGGCATGAGGAGCTCGCAATTTTGTGCACGGGGAGAGACGATGACACCAGACAGGAGGGAAAATGTGACCTCAGAAGGGGTAGAGACTGCTCTCCGATACCAAACTCATACATTGAATGAATCTCATATGGGTTCTGGCCAGATCAAGTTTCTCTCCTTTGCTCAGCTCAGGACCCGAAACCACAGACTGTCCCAGCTCACCATTGATATAAGCAATGAATGCGTTTAAACACCAGGACACGCAGCAGAAGTTCCTGAATGAGGTAGAATGTATTGCCCCAAAACAGACCTTTCAGCTCAGCAGGTCTGGACTGGTGTTTATATGAACATACCAATTAGGAGTAGGCCACTCAGCCCCTTGAACCTGCTCTGCCATTCAACAAGATCATGGCTGATCTGATTGTCTCCTGAACTCCAAATTCTCGTCTACCTCTAATAACCTATCACCCCGTTGCTTATCAAGAATCTGTCTACCTCTGCCTTAAAAATATTCCAAGACTCTGCTTCCATCATCTTTTGAGGAAGAGAGTCCCAAAGTCTCACAACCTTCTGAGAGAAAAAGATTTCTCCTCATGTCTTAAATGAGCGACCCCTTATTTTTAAACAGTAAACCCTAGTTTTAGATTCTCCCACAAGACGAAACAGCCTTTCCACATCCACCCTGTCAAGACCCCTCAGGATCTTAAAGGCTTCGAATAAGTCTCTTCTTACTCTTCTAAACTCCAGCAGATACTGCAGCCTCTCCAGCCTTGCCTTATAAGACAACCCATCCCCATTCCTGGGGTATTCGTCCAGTAAACTTTCTCTGAACTGCTAATGCAGGGATGTAGAAAGCTTAAATGAGTGGGCAAAGATCTGTCAAATGGAATATAATGTGGGAAAATGTGAAATTGTCCATTTTGGCAGGAAGAATAAAAAAAAACTGATTATCTAAATGGTGAGAAATTGCAGAGCTCTGAGATGCAGAGGGATCTGAGTGTCTTAGTGCGTGAATTACAAAAGGTTAGTAGGCAGGTACAGCAAGTAATTAGGAAAGCTAACAGAATGTTATCATTTATTGTGAGGGGAATTGAATACAAAAGTAGGGAGGTTATGCCTCAGTTATACAAGGCGACATCTGGAGTACTGTATACAGTACTGGTCTCCTTATTTAAGGAAGATGTAAATGCGTTGGGAGCAGTTCAGAAAGATTTACTAGGCTAATGAGGTGGAATGGGTGGGTTGTCTTATGAGGAAACATTGGACAGGCTCAGCTCTGAAACATCCCTTTGAAGGCCTGCCACTGAATCCCTATTGAACTATCCCTTAACCTTATTTGTCAATTCACTTTAGCTAGCTCTGCTTTCATGCCATCATAATTGCCCTTATTTAAATTTAAAATATTAATTTTAGACCCACTCTTCTCTCCCTCAAACTGAACGTAAAATTCAATCATATTACTATCGCTACGACCTAGGGGCACCTTCACTATGAGGTCATTAATTAATCCTATCTCATTGCTCAATGCCAGGTCTAGTATAGCCTGCTCTCTGGTTGGCTCCAGCACATACTGTTCTTGAAAACATTCTATGAATTTCTCATCTAGGCTACCTTTACCCCTCTAATTTTTCTGGACTATATGTAGATTAAAATCCCCCGTGATTATCGCCATACCTTTCTGATAAGCTCCCAGTAATTCTTCCTTCATATCCTGTCCTACTATATGCTTACTGTCGGAGGGTCTATACACCATTTCCACAAGTGACTCTCTGCCTTTATCATTCCTCATCTCAAACCAAACCGCTTCTACATTCTGGTTTCCAGAACTTAGGGTCATCCCTCTCTAATGTGCTAATTGCATCATTAATTAACAGAGCCACCCCTCCACCTTTTCCTAACTTCCTTCATAAATGTCACATACCTTTTAACATTCAGGTCCCAATCTATGTCATCCTGCAGCCATGTCTCTGTAATGGTTATCAGATCATACTTATTTATTTCTATTTGTGCTATCAGTTCCTCTGTTTTGTTTTGAATGCTCCGTGCATTAAGATACAGAGCATGTAGCTTTGTTCTTTTATTATTTTTGTTACCTCTAGCCTTAGATTTGTACTCTGTCCCTTCGTGTCACAGTCTCTTTATCATTTCCCATATTAATAACTTTCTCTCTTGCCTTGTCTCTACTGTTTGATTTCTCATATCTTCTCAAATTTGATCCCTTTCTCCCATTATTTAATTTAAAACCCTCTCTACTTCCCTAGTTATGTGGTTCACTAGAACACTGGTAGCAGCCTGGTTCAGGTGTAGACCATCCCAGCAGTACAGCTGCCTTCTCTAACTGCTTTCCTAACAGCACTGTGTGTGTGCCTACACAACATGGACTGCAGCGGTTCAAGGAGGCAGCTCACCACCATCTTCTCAAGAGCAACGAGGGATGGGCAATAAATGCTGCTCCAGCCGGTGACACCCACATCCCATGAATGAAATTTTTAAAATCACACTCTTGACTTGTGCCTTGTAGATGGTGGACAGGCTTTGGGGAGTCAGGAGGTGAGTAGGGAGTTTTAATCATCAATATCTTTCTAAAAATCTGGTCTGCAGTTAGTCTTTGGAGCTGAGACTACAACAACCAGATTGGATTAGTTATAAAAACAAAAAAACTGCGGATGCTGGAAATCCAAAACAAAAACAGAATTACCTGGAAAAACTCAGCAGGTCTGGCAGCATCGGCGGAGAAGAAAAGAGTTGACGTTTCGAGTCCTCATGACCCTTCGAAAGAACTTGAGTTCGAGTCCAAGAAAGAGTTGAAATATAAGCTGGTTTAAGGTGTGTGTGTGGGGGGCGGAGAGATAGAGAGGTGGGGGGTGTGGTTGTAGGGACAAACAAGCAGTGATAGAAGCAGATCATCAAAAGATGTCAACGACAATGGTACAATAGAACACATAGGTGTTAAAATTAAAGTTGGTGATATTATCTAAGCGAATGTGCTAATTAAGAATGGATGGTAGGGCACTCAAGGTATAGCTCTAGTGGGGGTGTTTTTTTTTATATAATGGAAATAGGTGGGAGAAGGAAAATCTTTATAATTTATTGGAAAAAAAAGGGGGAAACAGAAAGGGGGTGGGGATGGGGGAGGGAGCTCACGACCTAAAGTTGTTGAATTCAATATTCAGTCCGGAAGGCTGTAAAGTGCCTAGCTGGAAGATGAGGTGTTGTTCCTCCAGTTTGCGTTGGGCTTCACTGGAACAATGCAGCAAGCCAAGGACAGACATGTGGGCAAGAGAGCAGGGTGGAGTGTTAAAATGGCAAGCAACAGGGAGGTTTGGGTCATTCTTGCGGACAGACCGCAGGTGTTCTGCAAAGCGGTCGCCCAGTTTACGTTTGGTCTCTCCAATGTAGAGGAGACCACATTGGGAGCAACGAATGCAGTAGACTAAGTTGGGGGAAATGCAAGTGAAATGCTGCTTCACTTGAAAGGAGTGTTTGGGTCCTTGGACGGTGAGGAGAGAGGAAGTGAAGGGGCAGGTGTTGCATCTTTTGCGTGGGCATGGGGTGGTGCCATAGGAGGGGGTTGAGGAGTAGGGGGTGATGGAGGAGTGGACCAGGGTGTCCTGGAGGGAGCGATCCCTACGGAATGCCGATAAGGGGGGTGAAGGGAAGATGTGTTTGGTGGTGGCATCATGCTGGAGTTGGCGGAAATGGCGGAGGATGATCCTTTGAATGCGGAGGCTGGTGGGGTGATAAGTGAGGACAAGGGGGACCCTATCATGTTTCTGGGAGGGAGGAGAAGGCATGAGGGCGGATGCGCGGGAGATGGGCCGGACACTGTTGAGGGCCCTGTCAACGACCGTGGGTGGAAAACCTCGGTTAAGGAAGAAGGAGGACATGTCAGAGGAGCTGTTTTTGAAGGTAGCATCATCGGAACAGATGCGACGGAGGCGAAGGAACTGAGAGAATGGGATGGAGTCCTTACAGGAAGCGGGGTGTGAGAAGCTGTAGTCGAGATAGCTGTGGGAGTCGGTGGGTTTGTAATGGATATTGGTGGACAGTCTATCACCAGAGATTGAGACAGAGAGGTCAAGGAAGGGAAGGGAAGTGTCAGAGATGGACCACGTGAAAATGATGGAGGGGTGGAGATTGGAAGCAAAATTAATAAATTTTTCCAAGTCCCAACGAGAGCATGAAGCAGCACCGAAGTAATCATTGATGTACCGGAGAAAGAGTTGTGGAAGGGGGCCGGAGTAGGACTGCAACAAGGAATGTTCCACATACCCCATAAAGAGGCAGGCATAGCTGGGGCCCATGCAGGTACCCATAGCCACACCTTTTATTTGGAGGAAGTGAGAGGAGTTGAAGGAGAAATTGTTCAGCGTGAGAACAAGTTCAGCCAGACGGAGGAGAGTAGTGCTGGATGGGGATTGTTCGGGCCTCTGTTCGAGGAAGAAGCTAAGGGCCCTCAGACCATCCTGGTGGGGGATGGAGATGTAGAGGGATTGGACGTCCATGGTGAAGAGGAAGCGGTTGGGGCCAGGGAACTGGAAATTGTTGATGTGACGTAAGGTGTCAGAGGAATCACGGATGTAGGTGGGAAGGGACTGGACAAGGGGAGAGAGAAGGGAGTCAAGATAACGAGAAATTAGTTCTGTGGGGCAGGAGCAAGCTGAGACGATCGGTCTACCGGGGCAGTTCTGTTTGTGGATTTTGGGTAGGAGATAGAAGCGGGCCGTCCGAGGTTGGGCAACTATCAGGTTGGAAGCTGTGGGAGGGAGATCCCCAGAGGAGATGAGGTCAGTGACAGTCCTGGAAACAATGGCTTGATGTTCAGTGGTGGGGTCATGGTCCAGGGAGAGGTAGGAGGAAGTGTCTGCGAGTTGATGCTCAGCCTCCGCGAGGTAGAGGTCAGTGCGCCAGACAACAACAGCACCACCCTTGTCAGCGGGTTTGATGACAATGTCAGGGTTGGACCTGAGAGAATGGAGTGCAGTAAGTTCAGAGAGAGACAGGTTAGAATGGGTGAGAGGAGCAGAGAAATTGAGACGACTAATGTCACGCCGATAGTTCTCAATGAAAAGATCGAGAGAAGGTAAGAATCCAGAGGGAGGGGTCCAGGTGGAGGGAGAATATTGGAGATGGGTTGAACTGGGAGAGGACTCCTGCCCAAAGAAGTGAGCCCGGAGACGAAGACGGCGGAAGAAGAGTTCAGTATCATGCCGAGCCCGAAATTCATTGAGATGAGGGCGTAAGGGTATGAAACTAAGTCCTTTGCTGAGCACTGAACGTTCAGCATCGGAGAGGGGAAGGTCAGGGGATATAGTGAATACACGGCTGGGGTTGGGATTGGAAGAAAGGGTGGGGACGGAGGGACAGGCAGGGGTGGAGGGTCCTAGATGGGTGTTGGTGTCGATGAGTTGTTGGAGCTTGCGTTCCTTAGCACTTGGGAGAAAGAGAAAAAGTTTCTTGTTGAGGCGTCGGATGAGCCGAAGGATAAAATGAAACTGGGGGCATGCGCAGCTTTGAAAAAGGGTACGGCGGTGCTGCTGGAGGGAGAGGTCAAGTGTGTTCATATGGCGGTGCATGGCACTGAGTGTGGATTTCAGAATGTGACGGGAACAGCAGTCCGAGAAACGTTTTATGTCCCGGAGATACCTGTAATCCTGGGTGGGTTCGAAACATGAGGGGTGGAATTTCAGTTGAAATCCACGTGGGGTAAGTCGGAGACGGAGACAGTCACTGAGAAAGGAGATATGGCTGTGAAAGCGGGTTTTAGTAAACACCTTGTCAAACACCAGGAGGGAAATGGAAAGCAAAGAAGGTGAGCAAGGCAACAGAGAGATACGGAAATCTTGTCACAGAGAGGAACAGAACTTCTTCAAGGAGGTAGGCATTTCTTGAAGAGCAGCGGCAGTCAATTAAACACAGAGATAAAAACAAAAAAACTGCGGATGCTGGAAATCCAAAACAAAAACAGAATTACCTGGAAAAACTCAGCAGGTCTGGCAGCATCGGCGGAGAAGAAAAGAGTTGATGTTTCGAGTCCTCATGACCCTTCGACAGAACTTGAGTTCGAGTCCAAGAAAGAGTTGAAATATAAGCAGGTTTAAGGTGTGTGTGTGGGGGGCGGAGAGATAGAGAGAGAGAGAGAGGTGGGGGGGTGTGGTTGTAGGGACAAACAAGCAGTGATAGAAGCAGATCATCAAAAGATGTCAACGACAATGGTACAATAGAACACATCGGTGTTAAAATTAAAGTTGGTGATATTATCTAAGCGAATGTGCTAATTAAGAATGGATGGTAGGGAACTCAAGGTATAGCTCTAGTGGGGATTAGTTAGTCAGTTAACTAATCAGCTGCTCTCCAGCAGAGCTTGTTTATCCCTGCCGAAAGCTGGAATAAACTTACTTTAGTTTATTAACTTACTTTAAGTAAATATCAGTTAAATGCTAACTACCGACCAGATTTTTAGAAAGATATTGACATTTAGAACTCCCTACTCAGCAAACTCATATCAGCTTATTTTGCTTGCAATCTGCACTACATTATCACTCCTTGATGTTAGGGAAGTGGGGTTGTGGCCCTGAGTGGGTCAGTGATGTCAGAGCAGTGAGGTTATTGCCCCAAGTGTGTCAGTGAGGTGACGTTACCTCCTCTTTTTCCTTTAACAGGGTCTCCAGCTCTTCCACTGATTGGCTGAGGTCCGTGTTCTGAGATGCAACTGTTACAACAGCCTCACCTTGTGACTCAAGCTCAATAACCTGGAGAGAGAGGGGGTAGGAGAGAGGAGTAGAAGAGAGTGGGGAGAGATGGTAGGGGCCGTGGGAAGAGATGGTAGGGGCCGTGGGGAGAGATGGTAGGGGGCGTGGGGAGAGATGGTAGGGGGCGTGGGGAGAGATGGTAGGGGGCGTGGGGAGAGATGGTAGGGGGCGTGGGGAGAGATGGTAGGGGGCGTGGGGAGAGATGGTAGGGGGCGTGGGGAGAGATGGTAGGGGGCGTGGGGAGAGATGGTAGGGGGCGTGGGGAGAGATGGTAGGGGGCGTGGGGAGAGATGGTAGGGGGCGTGGGGAGAGATGGTAGGGGGCGTGGGGAGAGATGGTAGGGGGCGTGGGGAGAGATGGTAGGGGGCGTGGGGAGAGATGGTAGGGGGCGTGGGGAGAGATGGTAGGGGGCGTGGGGAGAGATGGTAGGGGGCGTGGGGAGAGATGGTAGGGGGCGTGGGGAGAGATGGTAGGGGGCGTGGGGAGAGATGGTAGGGGGCGTGGGGAGAGATGGTAGGGGGCGTGGGGAGAGATGGTAGGGGGCGTGGGGAGAGATGGTAGGGGGCGTGGGGAGAGATGGTAGGGGGCGTGGGGAGAGATGGTAGAGGGCGTGGGGAGAGATGGTAGGGGGCGTGGGGAGAGATGGTAGGGGGCGTGGGGAGAGATGGTAGGGGGTGTGGGGAGAGATGGTAGGGGACGTGGGGAGAGATGGTAGGGGGCGTGGGGAGAGATGGTAGGGGGCGTGGGGAGAGATGGGGGGTGCGTGGGGAGAGATGGGAGGGGGCGTGGGGAGAGATGGGAAGGGGCGTGGGGAGAGATGGGAGGGGGAGTGGGGAGAGATGGGAGGGGGAGTGGGGAGAGATGGGAGGGGGAGTGGGGAGAGATGGTAGGGGACGTGGGGAGAGATGGTAGGGGGCGTGGGGAGAGATGGTAGGGGGCGTGGGGAGAGATGGGGGGTGCGTGGGGAGAGATGGGAGGGGGCGTGGGGAGAGATGGGAAGGGGCGTGGGGAGAGATGGGAGGGGGAGTGGGGAGAGATGGGAGGGGGAGTGGGGAGAGATGGGAGGGGGAGTGGGGAGAGATGGTAGGGGGAGTGGGGAGAGATGGTAGGGAGAGTGGGGAGAGAAGGTAGGTGGGGTGGGGAGAGATGGACGGGTGCCAGGTGGACGGGGTGTTGGGGGGTGGGGGGGGAGTGATAGAGGGAGAGGGGACGGGGAGAGACAGAGAGGGGATGGGGAGGGGGGGGAGGGGTAGAGGGAGTGGGGAGAGATGGTAGGGGGAGTGGGGAGAAATGGTAGGGGGAGTGGGGAGAGATGGTAGGGGGGATTGGGGAGAGATGGTAGGGGGAGTGGGGAGAGATGGTAGGGGGCGTGGGGAGAGATGGGAGGGGGCGTGGGGAGAGATGGGAGGGGGCGTGGGGAGAGATGGGAGGGGGCGTGGGGAGAGATGGGAGGGGGCGTGGGGAGAGATGGGAGGGGGCGTGGGGAGAGATGGGAGGGGGCGTGGGGAGAGATGGGAGGGGGCGTGGGGAGAGATGGGAGGGGGCGTGGGGAGAGATGGGAGGGGGCGTGGGGAGAGATGGGAGGGGGCGTGGGGAGAGATGGGAGGGGGCGTGGGGAGAGATGGGAGGGGGCGTGGGGAGAGATGGGAGGGGGCGTGGGGAGAGATGGGAGGGGGTGTGGGGATAGATGGGAGGGGGAGTGGGGAGAGATGGTAGGGGGCGTGGGGAGAGATGGTAGGTGGGGTGGGGAGAGATGGACGGTGTGCCAGGTGGACGGGGTGTTGGGGGGGGGAGTGATAGAGGGAGAGGGGACGGGGAGAGACAGAGAGGGGATGGGGGGGGGGAGGGGTAGAGGGAGTGGGGAGAGATGGTAGGGGTGGTGGGGAGAGATGGTAGAGGGGATGGGGAGAGATGGTAGGGGTGGTGGGGAGAGATGGTAGGGGGTGTGGGGAGAGATGGTAGGGGGGATGCGGAGAGATGGTGGGGGGGATGGGAAGAGATGGTAGAGGGAGTGGGGAGAGATGGTGGTGGTTTGGGGAGAGATGGTAGGGGGTGTGGGGAGAGATGGTGGGGGTGTGGGGAGAGATGGACGGGGTGCCGGGGGGACGGGACGTCGGGGGGGGGGGGGCAGTGATACAGCGGGAGGGGACGGGGAGCGAGGGGGATGGCAAGCGTGAGGGAGGGGAGGGGTTGGGGAGCGTGGGGGAGGGGATGTGGAGCGTGGGGGAGGGGATGTGGAGCGTGGGGGAGGGGATGGGGAGCACGGGGGAGGGGATGCGGAGAGACAGAGAGGGGATGGGGAAAGAGGGGGAGGGGATGCGGAGAGAGGGGGAGGGGATGGGGAGAGATGGGGAGGGAAGGGGATGGGGAGAGAAGGGGAGGGGTGAGGGAGAGAAGGGGAGGGAAGGGGAGGTGTTGGGAGGGGGATGGGGAGGGGGTGGGGAGAGAGGGGGAGGGGATGGGGAGAGAGAGAGGGGTGAATGGGATGGAGATGGGGATGGGGATAGAGGGGTGGGGATAGAGGGGGAGACAAAGGAGAAAGGTGGTCAGCAGGAGGAGGAGAAGAAAAGAATGAGGAAGGATTAGCCGTTCGGTTCTGAAATATTTGCTACCAACAGAATAATATTTTTTTCACTGTGCCAAGGGGCGGGGGCAGGAGAGGGCTGGGTCCTGGGGTTCAGAACCCAGCTCTCTCCAACAATGAGCTCTGATGTTCAGATATCCACGTCACCTTCTGCTGACAGCAGCAAGGGATTGTTACTGCCTCAGTAACAGATTTTGCTTCACTGTGTGTGTGATCCTCTAACCCTTACTGATGCCAAAGATCCCAGTCTGGAGCCAGGCACCAAGCTGGCACAGAATGAGCAAATCAGCATTGGAAACACAGGGGCAAGAGTGGGGAAATCTCTTCCTGCTGCTCCCCCTCCCCATACAACCCACTCTATAGCCTGATCCCTCCTCCAAGAGCCTCACCCGGTCTCGCAGTTTTTCTGTCTCCTCCTTGTAAGCTGTCAGCTGTTTCTTCCATTGCTCAACAGTGACATTTGATTCATGTAGTGCCTGCACCAGTTTCGCGTTACTCTCCTGCAGTGCAAACAGCTCCAATTCCCACTGTGACTCCCCAATGGAACTGGAGACAGAGAGAGTGAGTGTCAGTAATATCAGAGAGGCGAGGTTATTGACAAAAAGAAAGAAAGATGGATGGGAAAAGCAATCATCAGACTCAAGGCAGCGTGCCTGTGCTTAAGGAGGTTATTATAACCCCTCTGCCCAGCCAGCAAATGGCCCAGGATAGATAATCACTTCAGAATCAAATCAGGCAACTCTAAAATCAATTTTCCAACCCCATCCCGTTTCTGATTAGGGTTTTGTTACAACTCTATAGGGCGTTTGTGAGACCACACCTAGAGTACTGTCTACAGTTTTGGACTCCATATTTAAGGGGGGGATATACTTGCATTGGAAGCAGTTCAGAGAAGTTCACTAGGCTGATCCCTGGGATGAAAGGGTTGTCTTATGAGGAAAGGTTGAGCAGTTTGGGCCTGTACTCATTGGAGTTTAGAAGAATGAGAGGCGATCTTATTGAAACATATAAGATTCTGATGGAGCTTGACAGGGTAGGTGCTGAGAGGAAGTTTCCTTTCGGGGAGGGATGTAGAACTAGGGGCACAGTTTCAGAGTAAGGGGTCTCCCATTTAAGACGGAGATGAGGAATTTCTTCTCTCAGAGGATCATTAATCTTTGGAATTCTCTTCCCCAGAGAGCAGTGGAGGCTGTGTCACTGAATATATTCAAGGTTGAGTTGGACAGATTTTTCATTGACAAGGGGGTCAAAAGTTATGATGGAGCTGCGGGGGGGTGGCTGGGGGAGAGGGCCAGGCAGGAAAGTGGAGTTAAGGCCACAATCAGATCAGCCATGATCTTACTGAATGGCGGAGCAGGCTCAATGGGCCGAATGATCTACCCTTGCTCCTGTTTCTAATGTTATGACAAGCGCAGCAGACACATGGGAACAACATCTGTAAGTTCTCTGCCAAGTCACTCACCATCCTGACTTGGAAATATATCCCCATTCCTTCACTGTCGCTGGGTCAAAATCCTGGAACTCGCTCCCTAACAGCACTGTGGGTGTACCTACTCCACATCGACTGCAGTGGGACAAGAAGGCAGCTCACCACCACCTTCTCAAGGGCAATTAGGAATAGGCAATAAATGCTGGACTTGCCAGCAACATCAATATTCCATGAATGAATCAAAAAATAGATATTGAACCACAGAAGATATCAGAACTCTGTGGAGCAGAGAATCACTGGAATCAGGATTGGGAGACTGGGCTGATTCTTTCTCCCAAGGCATGGATCCTCCGATTCCCCTGGCTGTGATCAGCTTATTCAGCACAAGATAGAAATGGACCTGGGCTCCTCCTGCACAGTGGGCCATATTGGGTGGTGCAATTTCTTCATGAGTGTCTCCCATTTCCCAAGTATTAGAGTGAGCATTTGATGAGAGAAAAATGTGAAAATATTTAAGAGTGACCCAGCGATTCCAAGAGTACTGATGACATCATTACATCATTGAAGAGAGGGCTTCCTGTTGTTGCTCACTTGCTGTCTGTATGTCAGTTGACAGGATGTGAAGTTACACACGGTCAGGGGAGAGAGACCAAGATGGCAGATTCCAGTTGGTGTCATTCTGCGACTGGTAACCTACCTCTGGGAGAAGAGAGTCTTGAGCTGAGTACTGTCCAGCGTCATCTCCCCATCACAGCTCTCTGTGTGGTACAGCTTCGGACCACTGCTCCCATTCGCACTGGCTGTCTGCAGTGGAGGTGAATGGAGATCTCCTGACAATTCCTAGAGCAGACCAGACATTTAACAAATCAATCCTTCACCACCACAGACAAGCAATAAAATAGGGCAGGAAAGGAGGGATCCCAGCACTAGAATAAAGGAATCAGGCTGAAGTGTACTTGAGGGCCAATATGAAAGGTTTTAGGAGAGAAAGAATCAAAGCAGAGAAAGAGAGAGAGAGAATTAGGAAGAGGAAAAAGAGACAGAAGGCAAAAGAGAAAGAGTGATGGGAGAAGGAGGGACAGAGAAGGAAGGATACAGCCAGAGGGAAGGATACAGCCAGAGAGCAAGGTAAACTCCAGTAAGAGCTTAAAGAGGAGATACAAAGAAAATGCACAGAGAAAGAGAAGGGGTGAGAAAGAAACAAACTATAGATCACTGTTCAGGACAATGGCATCAGGTCAAACATGGACCAGGAAACCTCCTGCAGATTACCATGATTACCGCCCTGAATGTACTCTGGGTGGGGGACTTCAATGTCCATCACCAAAAGTGGCTTGGTAGCACCACAAACGCAGACCGAGCTGGCCGAGTCCTAAAGGACATAGCTGCTAGACTGGGTCTGCGACAGGTGGTGAGAGAACCAACAAGAGGGAAGAACATACTTGACCTCATCCTCACCAACCTGCCTGCCACAGAAACATCTGTCCATGACAGTATTGGTAGGAGTGACCACCGCACAGTCATTGTGGAGAAAAAGTTCTGTCTTCACATTGAGGATACCCACCATCATGTTGTGTGGCACTACCACCGTGCTAAATGGGATAGATTTCAAACAGACCTAGCAACTCAAGACTGGGCATCCATGAGGCATTGTGGGCCATTAGCAGCAACAGAATAGTACTTGAACACAATCTGTAACCTCATGGCCCAGCATATCCCCCCACTCTACCATTACTGCCAAGCCTGGGGATCAATCCTGGTTCAATGAAGAGTGCAGGAGGGCATGCCAGGAGCAGCATCAGACAAAGCTAAAAATGAGGTGCTAACCTGGTGAAGCTATAACACAGGGTTACTTGCGTGCCAAACAGCATTAGCAGCAAGTGACAGACAGAGCTAAGCGATCCCACAACCAACAGATCAGATCTAAGATCTGCAATCCAGCCACATCCAGGCGTGAATGGTGGTGGACAATTAAACAACTCACTGAAGGGTGAGGCTCCACAAACATCCCCATCCTCAATGATGGAGGAGCCCAGCACATTAGTACAAAAGATAAGGCTGAAGCATTTGCAACAATCTTCAGCCAGAAGTGCCGATTGGATAATCCATCTTGGTCTCCTCCGGAGGTCCCCATCATCACAGATGCCAGTCAATTCAATTCACTCCATGTGATATCAAGAAATGGCTGAAAACACTGGATACTGCAACGACTGTGGGCCCTGACAATATTCTGGCAAAAGTACTGAAGACTTGTGCTCCAAAATAGCCATGCCCCTAGCCAAGCTGTTCCAGTACAGCTACAACATTGACATCTATGTGGAAAATTGCCCAGGTGTGTCATGTCCACAAAAAGCAGGACAAATCCAACCCAGCCAATTACCGCCCCATCAGTCTACTCTTGATCATCAGTAAAGTAATGGAAGGGGCTATCAAGTGGCACTTGCTTAGCAATAACCTGTCACTGATGCTCAGTTTGGGTTCTGCTGGGGCCACTCAGCTTCTGACCTCATTACAACCTTAGTTCAAACATGGACAAAAGAGCTGAACTCCCGAGGTGAGGTGAGAGTGACTGCCATTGACATCAAGGCAGCTTTTGACCGCGTGTGGCATCAAGGAGCCCTAGCAAAACTGGAGTCAATGGGAATCAGGGAGAAAACTCTCTGCTGGTTGGAGTCACACCTAACACAAAGGAAGTTGGTTGTGGTTGTTGGAGGTCAATCATCTCAGCTCTAGGACATCACTGCAGGAGTTCCTCAGGATAGTGTCCTAGGCCCAACCATCTTCAGCTGCTTCATCAATGACCTTCCCTCCATCATAAGGTCAAAAATGGGGATGTTTGCTGATGATTGCACAATGTTCAGCACCATTTGCGACTGCTCAGATACTGAAGCAGTCCATGTCCAAATGCAGCAAGACCTGGACAATATCCAGGCTTAGGCTGACAAATGGCAAGTAACATTTGCACCACACAAGTGCCAGGCAATGACCATCTCCAACAAGAGGGAATCTAACCATTACCCCTTGACGTTCAATGGCATTACTATTGCTGAACCCCCCACTATTAACATCCTGGGGGTTACCATTGACCAGAAACTGAACTGGACTAGCCAGATAAAGATGGTGGCTGCCAAGAGCAGGTCAGAGGCTAGGAATCCTGTGGTGCGTAACTCACCTCCTGACTCCCCAAAGCCTGTCCACCATCTATAAGGCACAGGTCTGGAGTGTAATGGAATACTCCCCACTTGCCTGGATGAATGCAGCTCCAATAACACTCAAGAAACTCAACAACATCCAGGACAAAGCAGCCGACTTGTTTGGCACCCAATATACAAACATTCAATCCCTCCACCATCGACGTAATGTGTACCAGTACAAGATGCGCTGCAGGGATTCACCAAGGCTCCTTCGACAGCACCTTCCAAACCCACGACCTCTACCACCTAGAAGGACAAGGACAGCAGATAGATGGGAACGCCACCATCTGCAATTGCCACTCCAAGCCATTCCCATTCCTAACTTGAAACCACATCACCATTCGTTCCATTGTCGCTGGGTCAAAATCCTGGAACTCCCTCCCTAACAGTACCTACACCACACGGACTGCAGCGGTTCAAGAAGGCAACTGGCCACCACCTTCTCAAGGGCAATTAGGAATGGGCAATAAATGCTGGCCTTGCCAGCAATGCCCACATCCCATCATCAAATATTTTAAAAAAGAGTGAGACAGAGAGTAAAAGGGTGTTAGAGACAAGGAGTGTGAGTGTGTTTGTAACAGGAAAAGAGTGTATGACAGACTGTGTGAAGAGTGTGAGAAAAAGTGTGTGAGAGCATGAGTCAGAGACAATGACAGAGTGCGAGTCAGAAATGACGAAAGAGTGAGAATCAGAGACAGCAAGAGAGAGTGAGAATTAAAGACAGCAAGAGTGTGAGAATCAGAGACAGCGAGTGTGAGAATCAGAGACAGTGAGAGTGTGAGAATCAGAGACCGCGAGAGAGTGTGAGAATCAGAGACAGCGAGAGTGTGAGAATCAGAGACAGTGAGAGTGTGAGAATCAGAAACAGTGAGAGAGAGAGAGAATCAGAGACAGTGGGACAGTGTGAGAATCAGAGACAGCGGGAGAGTGTGAGAATCAGAGACAGCGAGAGTGTGAGAATCAGAGACAGCGAGAGTGTGAGAATCAGAGACAGCGGGAGTGTGAGAATCAGAGACAGTGAGAGTGTGAGAATCAGAGACAGTGAGAGAGAGAGAGAATCAGAGACAGCGGGAGTGTGTGAGAATCAGAGACAGCAAGAGAGCATGAGAATCAGAGACAGCGAGAGTGTGAGAATCAGAGACAGTGAGAGTGTGAGAATCAGAGACAGCGAGAGTGTGAGAATCAGAGACAGCGAGAGTGTGAGAATCAGAGACAGAGTGTGAGAATCAGAGACAGTGAGAGAGAGAATCAGAGACAGCGGGAGAGTGTGAGAATCAGAGACAGCAAGAGAGTATGAGAATTAGAGTTAGTGAGAGTGTGAGAATCAGAGACAGTGAGAGTGTGAGAATCAGAGACAGCGGGACAGTGTGAGAATCAGAGACAGCGAGAGTGTGAGAATCAGAGACAGCGAGAGTGTGAGAATCAGAGACAGCGAGAGTGTGAGAATCAGAGACAGCGAGAGTGTGAGAATCAGAGACAGCGAGAGTGTGAGATTCAGAGACAGCGAGAGTATGAGAATCAGAGACAGCGAGAGTGTGAGAATCAGAGACAGCGAGAGTGTGAGAATCAGAGACAGTGAGAGTGTGAGAATCAGAGACAGCGAGTGTGAGAATCAGAGACAGCGAGAGTGTGAGAATCAGAGACAGTGAGAGTGTGAGAATCAGAGAGTGTGAGAATCAGAGACCGCGAGAGAGTGTGAGAATCAGAGACAGCGAGAGTGTGAGAATAAGAGACAGTGAGAGTTTGAGAATCAGAGACAGTGAGAGAGAGAGAGAATCAGAGACAGCGGGAGAGTGTGAGAATCAGAGACAGCAAGAGAGTATGAGAATCAGAGACAGTGAGAGTGTGAGAATCAGAAACAGTGAGAGTGTGAGAATCAGAAACAGTGAGAGAGAGAGAGAATTAGAGACAGCGGGAGAGTGTGAGAATCAGAGACAGCGGGAGAGTGTGAGAATCAGAGACAGCGGGAGAGTGTGAGAATCAGAGACAGCAAGAGAGTATGAGAATCAGAGTTAGTGAGAGTGTGAGAATCAGAGACAGTGAGAGTGTGAGAATCAGAGACAGCGGGAGAGTGTGAGAATCAGAGACAGCGGGAGAGTGTGAGAATCAGAGACAGCGGGAGAGTGCGAGAATCAGAGACAGCGAGAGTGTGAGAATCAGAGACAGTGAGAGTGTGAGAATCAGAGACAGTGAGAGAGAGAGAGAATCAGAGACAGCGGGAGAGTGTGAGAATCAGAGACAGCAAGAGAGTATGAGAATCAGAGTTAGTGAGAGTATGAGAATCAGAGTTAGTGAGAGTGTGAGAATCAGAGACAGTGAGAGTGTGAGAATCAGAGACAGCGGGAGAGTGTGAGAATCAGAGACAGCAAGAGAGTATGAGAATCAGAGTTAGTGAGAGTATGAGAATCAGAGTTAGTGAGAGTATGAGAATCAGAGTTAGTGAGAGTGTGAGAATCAGAGACAGTGAGAGTGTGAGAATCAGAGACAGCGAGAGTGTGAGAATCAGAGACAGCAAGAGAGTATGAGAATCAGAGTTAGTGAGAGTGTGAGAATCAGAGACAGTGAGAGTGTGAGAATCAGAGACAGCAAGAGAGTGTGAGAATCAGAGACAGCAAGAGAGTATGAGAATCAGAGTTAGTGAGAGTGTGAGAATCAGAGACAGCGAGAGTGTGAGAATCAGAGACAGAGTGTGAGAATCAGAGACAGAGTGTGAGAATCAGAGACAGTGAGAGAGAGAGAATCAGAGACAGCAAGAGAGTGTGAGAATCAGAGACAGCAAGAGAGTGTGAGAATTAGAGTTAGTGAGAGTGTGAGAATCAGAGACAGTGAGAGTGTGAGAATCAGAGACAGCGGGACAGTGTGAGAATCAGAGACAGCGAGAGTGTGAGAATCAGAGACAGTGAGAGTGTGAGAATCAGAGACAGCAAGAGTGTGAGAATCAGAGACAGCAAGAGTGTGAGAATCAGAGACAGCGAGAGTGTGAGAATCAGAGACAGCGAGAGTGTGAGAATCAGAGACAGCGAGAGTGTGAGAATCAGAGACAGCGAGAGTGAGAATCAGAGACAGCGTGAGTGAGAATCAGAGACAGCGAGAGTGTGAGAATCAGAGACAGTGAGAGTGTGAGAATCAGAGACAGCGGGAGAGTGTGAGAATCAGAGACAGCAAGAGAGAGTGAGAATTAAAGACAGCAAGAGTGTGAGAATCAGAGACAGCGAGTGTGAGAATCAGAGACAGCGAGAGTGTGAGAATCAGACAGCGAGAGTGTGAGAATCAGAGACAGCGAAAGTGTGAGAATCAGAGACAGAGTGTGAGAATCAGAGACAGTGAGAGAGAGAGAATCAGAGACAGCGGGAGAGTGTGAGAATCAGAGACAGCGAGAGTGTGAGAATCAGAGACAGTGAGAGTGTGAGAATCAGAGACAGCGAGAGTGTGAGAATCAGAGACAGCGAGAGTGTGAGAATCAGAGACAGCGAGAGTGAGAATCAGAGACAGCGAGAGTGTGAGAATCAGAGACAGTGGGAGAGTGTGAGAATCAGAGACAGCGAGTGTGAGAATCAGAGACAGCGAGAGTGTGAGAATCAGAGACAGTGAGAGTGTGAGAATCAGAGACAGTGAGAGAGCATGAGAATCAGAGTTAGTGAGAGTGTGAGAATCAGAGACAGTGAGAGTGTGAGAATCAGAGACAGCGGGAGAGTGTGAGAATCAGAGACAGAGAGAGAGTGTGAGAATCAGAGACAGCGAGAGTGTGAGAATCAGAGACAGTGAGAGAGTATGAGAATCAGAGTTAGAGAGTGAGAATCAGAGACAGTGAGAGTGTGAGAATAAGAGACAGCGGGAGAGTGTGAGAATCAGACAGCGAGAGTGTGAAAATCAGAGACAGTGAGAGTGTGAGAATCAGAGACAGCGGGAGAGTGTGAGAATCAGAGACAGTGAGAGTGTGAGAATCAGAGACAGCAAGAGAGTGTGAGAATCAGAGACAGCAAGAGAGTATGAGAATCAGAGTTAGTGAGAGTGTGAGAATCAGAGACAGCGAGAGTGTGAGAATCAGAGACAGAGTGTGAGAATCAGAGACAGAGTGTGAGAATCAGAGACAGTGAGAGAGAGAGAATCAGAGACAGCAAGAGTGTGTGAGAATCAGAGACAGCAAGAGAGTGTGAGAATTAGAGTTAATGAGAGTGTGAGAATCAGAGACAGTGAGAGTGTGAGAATCAGAGACAGCGGGACAGTGTGAGAATCAGAGACAGTGAGAGTGTGAGAATCAGAGACAGCGAGAGTGTGAGAATCAGAGACAGTGAGAGTGTGAGAATCAGAGACAGCGAGAGTGTGAGAATCAGAGACAGCGAGAGTGTGAGAATCAGAGACAGCGTGAGTGAGAATCAGAGACAGCGAGAGTGTGAGAATCAGAGACAGTGAGAGTGTGAGAATCAGAGACAGCGGGAGAGTGTGAGAATCAGAGACAGCAAGAGAGAGTGAGAATTAAAGACAGCAAGAGTGTGAGAATCAGAGACAGCGAGTGTGAGAATCAGAGACAGCGGGAGAGTGTGAGAATCAGACAGCGAGAGTGTGAGAATCAGAGACAGCGAGAGTGTGAGAATCAGAGACAGAGTGTGAGAATCAGAGACAGTGAGAGAGAGAGAATCAGAGACAGCGGGAGAGTGTGAGAATCAGAGACAGCAAGAGAGTATGAGAATTAGAGTTAGTGAGAGTGTGAGAATCAGAGACAGTGAGAGCGTGAGAATCAGAGAAAGCGGGAGAGTGTGAGAATCAGAGACAGCGAGAGTGTGAGAATCAGAGACAGCGAGAGTGTGAGAATCAGAGACAGCGAGAGTGTGAGAATCAGAGACAGCGAGAGTGAGAATCAGAGACAGCGAGAGTGTGAGAATCAGAGACAGTGGGAGAGTGTGAGAATCAGAGACAGCGAGTGTGAGAATCAGAGACCGCGAGAGTGTGAGAATCAGAGACAGTGAGAGTGTGAGAATCAGAGACAGTGAGAGAGCATGAGAATCAGAGTTAGTGAGAGTGTGAGAATCAGAGACAGTGAGAGTGTGAGAATCAGAGACAGTGAGAGTGTGAGAATCAGAGACAGCGGGAGAGTGTGAGAATCAGAGACAGAGAGAGAGTGTGAGAATCAGAGACAGCGAGAGTGTGAGAATCAGAGACAGTGAGAGAGTATGAGAATCAGAGTTAGAGAGTGAGAATCAGAGACAGTGACATTGTGAGAATCAGAGACAGCGGGAGAGTGTGAGAATCAGACAGCGAGAGTGTGAAAATCAGAGACAGCGAGAGTGTGAGAATCAGAGACAGCGAGAGTGTGAGAATCAGAGACAGCGAGAGTGTGAGAATCAGAGACAGCGAGAGTGTGAGAATCAGAGACAGCGAGAGTGTGAGAATCAGAGACAGCGAGAGTGTGAGAATCAGAGACAGTGAGAGAGAGAGAATCAGAGACAGCGGGAGAGTGTGAGAATCAGAGACAGCAAGAGAGTATGAGAATTAGAGTTAGTGAGAGTGTGAGAATCAGAGACAGTGAGAGTGTGAGAATCAGAGACAGCGGGACAGTGTGAGAATCAGAGACAGCGAGAGTGTGAGAATCAGAGACAGCGAGAGTGTGAGAATCAGAGACAGCGAGAGTGTGAGATTCAGAGACAGCGAGAGTATGAGAATCAGAGACAGCGAGAGTGTGAGAATCAGAGACAGCGAGTGTGAGAATCAGAGACAGCGAGAGTGTGAGAATCAGAGACAGTGAGAGTGTGAGAATCAGAGACCGCGAGAGAGTGTGAGAATCAGAGACCGCGAGAGAGTGTGAGAATCAGAGACAGTGAGAGTGTGAGAATCAGAGACAGCGAGAGTGTGAGAATCAGAGACAGTGAGAGTGTGAGAATCAGAGACAGTGAGAGAGAGAGAGAATCAGAGACAGCGGGAGAGTGTGAGAATCAGAGACAGCGGGAGAGTGTGAGAATCAGAGACAGCGAGAGTGTGAGAATCAGAGACAGTGAGAGTGTGAGAATCAGAAACAGTGAGAGAGAGAGAGAATCAGAGACAGCGGGAGAGTGTGAGAATCAGAGACAGCAAGAGAGTGTGAGAATCAGAGACAGCAAGAGAGTATGAGAATCAGAGTTAGTGAGAGTGTGAGAATCAGAGACAGTGAGAGTGTGAGAATCAGAGACAGCGGGAGAGTGTGAGAATCAGAGACAGCGGGAGAGTGTGAGAATCAGAGACAGCGAGAGTGTGAGAATCAGAGACAGCGAGAGTGTGAGAATCAGAGACAGTGAGAGTGTGAGAATCAGAGACAGTGAGAGAGAGAGAGAATCAGAGACAGCGGGAGAGTGTGAGAATCAGAGACAGCAAGAGAGTATGAGAATCAGAGTTAGTGAGAGTGTGAGAATCAGAGACAGTGAGAGTGTGAGAATCAGAGACAGCGGGAGAGTGTGAGAATCAGAGACAGCGAGAGTGTGAGAATCAGAGACAGCGAGAGAGTGTGAGAATCAGAGACAGCGGGAGAGTGTGAGAATCAGAGACAGCAAGCGAGTATGAGAATCAGAGTTAGTGAGAGTGTGAGAATCAGAGACAATGAGAGTGTGAGTATCAGAGACAGCAAGAGAGTATGAGAATCAGAGTTAGTGAGAGTGTGAGAATCAGAGACAGCGAGAGTGTGAGAATCAGAGACAGAGTGTGAGAATCAGAGACAGAGTGTGAGAATCAGAGACAGTGAGAGAGAGAGAATCAGAGACAGCGGGAGAGTGTGAGAATCAGAGACAGCAAGAGAGTATGAGAATTAGAGTTAGTGAGAGTGTGAGAATCAGAGACAGTGAGAGTGTGAGAATCAGAGACAGCGGGACAGTGTGAGAATCAGAGACAGCGAGAGTGTGAGAATCAGAGACAGTGAGAGTGTGAGAATCAGAGACAGCGAGAGTGTGAGAATCAGAGACAGCGAGAGTGTGAGAATCAGAGACAGCGAGAGTGAGAATCAGAGACAGCGAGAGTGTGAGAATCAGAGACAGTGGGAGAGTGTGAGAATCAGAGACAGCGAGTGTGAGAATCAGAGACCGCGAGAGTGTGAGAATCAGAGACAGTGAGAGTGTGAGAATCAGAGACAGTGAGAGAGCATGAGAATCAGAGTTAGTGAGAGTGTGAGAATCAGAGACAGTGAGAGTGTGAGAATCAGAGACAGTGGGAGAGTGTGAGAATCAGAGACAGCGAGTGTGAGAATCAGAGACAGCGAGAGTGTGAGAATCAGAGACAGTGAGAGTGTGAGAATCAGAGACAGTGAGAGAGCATGAGAATCAGAGTTAGTGAGAGTGTGAGAATCAGAAACAGTGAGAGTGTGAGAATCAGAGACAGCGGGAGAGTGTGAGAATCAGAGACAGAGAGAGAGTGTGAGAATCAGAGACAGCGAGAGTGTGAGAATCAGAGACAGTGAGAGAGTATGAGAATCAGAGTTAGAGAGTGAGAATCAGAGACAGTGACAGTGTGAGAATAAGAGACAGCGGGAGAGTGTGAGAATCAGACAGCGAGAGTGTGAAAATCAGAGACAGTGAGAGTGTGAGAATCAGAGACAGCGGGAGAGTGTGAGAATCAGAGACAGTGAGAGTGTGAGAATCAGAGACAGCAAGAGAGTGTGAGAATCAGAGACAGCAAGAGAGTATGAGAATCAGAGTTAGTGAGAGTGTGAGAATCAGAGACAGCGAGAGTGTGAGAATCAGAGACAGAGTGTGAGAATCAGAGACAGAGTGTGAGAATCAGAGACAGTGAGAGAGAGAGAATCAGAGACAGCAAGAGTGTGTGAGAATCAGAGACAGCAAGAGAGTGTGAGAATTAGAGTTAATGAGAGTGTGAGAATCAGAGACAGTGAGAGTGTGAGAATCAGAGACAGCGGGACAGTGTGAGAATCAGAGACAGTGAGAGTGTGAGAATCAGAGACAGCGAGAGTGTGAGAATCAGAGACAGTGAGAGTGTGAGAATCAGAGACAGCGAGAGTGTGAGAATCAGAGACAGCGAGAGTGTGAGAATCAGAGACAGCGTGAGTGAGAATCAGAGACAGCGAGAGTGTGAGAATCAGAGACAGTGAGAGTGTGAGAATCAGAGACAGCGGGAGAGTGTGAGAATCAGAGACAGCAAGAGAGAGTGAGAATTAAAGACAGCAAGAGTGTGAGAATCAGAGACAGCGAGTGTGAGAATCAGAGACAGCGGGAGAGTGTGAGAATCAGACAGCGAGAGTGTGAGAATCAGAGACAGCGAGAGTGTGAGAATCAGAGACAGAGTGTGAGAATCAGAGACAGTGAGAGAGAGAGAATCAGAGACAGCGGGAGAGTGTGAGAATCAGAGACAGCAAGAGAGTATGAGAATTAGAGTTAGTGAGAGTGTGAGAATCAGAGACAGTGAGAGCGTGAGAATCAGAGAAAGCGGGAGAGTGTGAGAATCAGAGACAGCGAGAGTGTGAGAATCAGAGACAGCGAGAGTGTGAGAATCAGAGACAGCGAGAGTGTGAGAATCAGAGACAGCGAGAGTGAGAATCAGAGACAGCGAGAGTGTGAGAATCAGAGACAGTGGGAGAGTGTGAGAATCAGAGACAGCGAGTGTGAGAATCAGAGACCGCGAGAGTGTGAGAATCAGAGACAGTGAGAGTGTGAGAATCAGAGACAGTGAGAGAGCATGAGAATCAGAGTTAGTGAGAGTGTGAGAATCAGAGACAGTGAGAGTGTGAGAATCAGAGACAGTGAGAGTGTGAGAATCAGAGACAGCGGGAGAGTGTGAGAATCAGAGACAGAGAGAGAGTGTGAGAATCAGAGACAGCGAGAGTGTGAGAATCAGAGACAGTGAGAGAGTATGAGAATCAGAGTTAGAGAGTGAGAATCAGAGACAGTGACATTGTGAGAATCAGAGACAGCGGGAGAGTGTGAGAATCAGACAGCGAGAGTGTGAAAATCAGAGACAGCGAGAGTGTGAGAATCAGAGACAGCGAGAGTGTGAGAATCAGAGACAGCGAGAGTGTGAGAATCAGAGACAGCGAGAGTGTGAGAATCAGAGACAGCGAGAGTGTGAGAATCAGAGACAGCGAGAGTGTGAGAATCAGAGACAGTGAGAGAGAGAGAATCAGAGACAGCGGGAGAGTGTGAGAATCAGAGACAGCAAGAGAGTATGAGAATTAGAGTTAGTGAGAGTGTGAGAATCAGAGACAGTGAGAGTGTGAGAATCAGAGACAGCGGGACAGTGTGAGAATCAGAGACAGCGAGAGTGTGAGAATCAGAGACAGCGAGAGTGTGAGAATCAGAGACAGCGAGAGTGTGAGAATCAGAGACAGCGAGAGTGTGAGATTCAGAGACAGCGAGAGTATGAGAATCAGAGACAGCGAGAGTGTGAGAATCAGAGACAGCGAGTGTGAGAATCAGAGACAGCGAGAGTGTGAGAATCAGAGACAGTGAGAGTGTGAGAATCAGAGACCGCGAGAGAGTGTGAGAATCAGAGACCGCGAGAGAGTGTGAGAATCAGAGACAGTGAGAGTGTGAGAATCAGAGACAGCGAGAGTGTGAGAATCAGAGACAGTGAGAGTGTGAGAATCAGAGACAGTGAGAGAGAGAGAGAATCAGAGACAGCGGGAGAGTGTGAGAATCAGAGACAGCGGGAGAGTGTGAGAATCAGAGACAGCGAGAGTGTGAGAATCAGAGACAGTGAGAGTGTGAGAATCAGAAACAGTGAGAGAGAGAGAGAATCAGAGACAGCGGGAGAGTGTGAGAATCAGAGACAGCAAGAGAGTGTGAGAATCAGAGACAGCAAGAGAGTATGAGAATCAGAGTTAGTGAGAGTGTGAGAATCAGAGACAGTGAGAGTGTGAGAATCAGAGACAGCGGGAGAGTGTGAGAATCAGAGACAGCGGGAGAGTGTGAGAATCAGAGACAGCGAGAGTGTGAGAATCAGAGACAGCGAGAGTGTGAGAATCAGAGACAGTGAGAGTGTGAGAATCAGAGACAGTGAGAGAGAGAGAGAATCAGAGACAGCGGGAGAGTGTGAGAATCAGAGACAGCAAGAGAGTATGAGAATCAGAGTTAGTGAGAGTGTGAGAATCAGAGACAGTGAGAGTGTGAGAATCAGAGACAGCGGGAGAGTGTGAGAATCAGAGACAGCGAGAGTGTGAGAATCAGAGACAGCGAGAGAGTGTGAGAATCAGAGACAGCGGGAGAGTGTGAGAATCAGAGACAGCAAGCGAGTATGAGAATCAGAGTTAGTGAGAGTGTGAGAATCAGAGACAATGAGAGTGTGAGTATCAGAGACAGCAAGAGAGTATGAGAATCAGAGTTAGTGAGAGTGTGAGAATCAGAGACAGCGAGAGTGTGAGAATCAGAGACAGAGTGTGAGAATCAGAGACAGTGAGAGAGAGAGAATCAGAGACAGCGGGAGAGTGTGAGAATCAGAGACAGCAAGAGAGTATGAGAATTAGAGTTAGTGAGAGTGTGAGAATCAGAGACAGTGAGAGTGTGAGAATCAGAGACAGCGGGACAGTGTGAGAATCAGAGACAGCGAGAGTGTGAGAATCAGAGACAGTGAGAGTGTGAGAATCAGAGACAGCGAGAGTGTGAGAATCAGAGACAGCGAGAGTGTGAGAATCAGAGACAGCGAGAGTGAGAATCAGAGACAGCGAGAGTGTGAGAATCAGAGACAGTGGGAGAGTGTGAGAATCAGAGACAGCGAGTGTGAGAATCAGAGACCGCGAGAGTGTGAGAATCAGAGACAGTGAGAGTGTGAGAATCAGAGACAGTGAGAGAGCATGAGAATCAGAGTTAGTGAGAGTGTGAGAATCAGAGACAGTGAGAGTGTGAGAATCAGAGACAGTGAGAGTGTGAGAATCAGAGACAGCGGGAGAGTGTGAGAATCAGAGACAGAGAGAGAGTGTGAGAATCAGAGACAGCGAGAGTGTGAGAATCAGAGACAGTGAGAGAGTATGAGAATCAGAGTTAGAGAGTGAGAATCAGAGACAGTGATATTGTGAGAATCAGAGACAGCGGGAGAGTGTGAGAATCAGACAGCGAGAGTGTGAAAATCAGAGACAGCGAGAGTGTGAGAATCAGAGACAGCGAGAGTGTGAGAATCAGAGACAGCGAGAGTGTGAGAATCAGAGACAGCGAGAGTGTGAGAATCAGAGACAGCGAGAGTGTGAGAATCAGAGACAGCGAGAGTGTGAGAATCAGAGACAGTGAGAGAGAGAGAATCAGAGACAGCGGGAGAGTGTGAGAATCAGAGACAGCAAGAGAGTATGAGAATTAGAGTTAGTGAGAGTGTGAGAATCAGAGACAGTGAGAGTGTGAGAATCAGAGACAGCGGGACAGTGTGAGAATCAGAGACAGCGAGAGTGTGAGAATCAGAGACAGCGAGAGTGTGAGAATCAGAGACAGCGAGAGTGTGAGAATCAGAGACAGCGAGAGTGTGAGATTCAGAGACAGCGAGAGTGTGAGAATCAGAGACAGCGAGAGTGTGAGAATCAGAGACAGCGAGTGTGAGAATCAGAGACAGCGAGAGTGTGAGAATCAGAGACAGAGTGTGAGAATCAGAGACCGCGAGAGAGTGTGAGAATCAGAGACCGCGAGAGAGTGTGAGAATCAGAGACAGTGAGAGTGTGAGAATCAGAGACAGCGAGAGTGTGAGAATCAGAGACAGCGAGAGTGTGAGAATCAGAGACAGTGAGAGTGTGAGAATCAGAGACAGTGAGAGAGAGAGAGAATCAGAGACAGCGGGAGAGTGTGAGAATCAGAGACAGCGGGAGAGTGTGAGAATCAGAGACAGCGAGAGTGTGAGAATCAGAGACAGTGAGAGTGTGAGAATCAGAAACAGTGAGAGAGAGAGAGAATCAGAGACAGCGGGAGAGTGTGAGAATCAGAGACAGCAAGAGAGTGTGAGAATCAGAGACAGCAAGAGAGTATGAGAATCAGAGTTAGTGAGAGTGTGAGAATCAGAGACAGTGAGAGTGTGAGAATCAGAGACAGCGGGAGAGTGTGAGAATCAGAGACAGCGGGAGAGTGTGAGAATCAGAGACAGCGAGAGTGTGAGAATCAGAGACAGCGAGAGTGTGAGAATCAGAGACAGTGAGAGTGTGAGAATCAGAGACAGTGAGAGATAGAGAGAATCAGAGACAGCGGGAGAGTGTGAGAATCAGAGACAGCAAGAGAGTATGGAATCAGAGTTAGTGAGAGTGTGAGAATCAGAGACAGTGAGAGTGTGAGAATCAGAGACAGCGGGAGAGTGTGAGAATCAGAGACAGCGAGAGTGTGAGAATCAGAGACAGCGAGAGAGTGTGAGAATCAGAGACAGCGGGAGAGTGTGAGAATCAGAGACAGCAAGCGAGTATGAGAATCAGAGTTAGTGAGAGTGTGAGAATCAGAGACAATGAGAGTGTGAGTATCAGAGACAGCAAGAGAGTATGAGAATCAGAGTTAGTGAGAGTGTGAGAATCAGAGACAGCGAGAGTGTGAGAATCAGAGACAGAGTGTGAGAATCAGAGACAGAGTGTGAGAATCAGAGACAGTGAGAGAGAGAGAATCAGAGACAGCGGGAGAGTGTGAGAATCAGAGACAGCAAGAGAGTATGAGAATTAGAGTTAGTGAGAGTGTGAGAATCAGAGACAGTGAGAGTGTGAGAATCAGAGACAGCGGGACAGTGTGAGAATCAGAGACAGCGAGAGTGTGAGAATCAGAGACAGTGAGAGTGTGAGAATCAGAGACAGCGAGAGTGTGAGAATCAGAGACAGCGAGAGTGAGAATCAGAGACAGCGAGAGTGTGAGAATCAGAGACAGCGAGAGTGTGAGATTCAGAGACAGCGAGAGAGTGTGAGAATCAGAGACAGCAAGAGAGAGTGAGAATTAAAGACAGCAAGAGTGTGAGAATCAGAGACAGCGAGTGTGAGAATCAGAGACAGCGACAGTGTGAGAATCAGAGACAGTGAGAGTGTGAGAATCAGAGACAGCGGGAGAGTGTGAGAATCAGACAGCGAGAGTGTGAGAATCAGAGACAGCGAGAGTGTGTGAATCAGAGACAGTGAGAGAGAGAGAATCAGAGACAGCGGGAGAGTGTGAGAATCAGAGACAGCAAGAGAGTATGAGAATTAGAGTTAGTGAGAGTGTGAGAATCAGAGACAGCGAGAGTGTGAGATTCAGAGACAGCGAGAGTATGAGAATCAGAGACAGCGAGAGTGTGAGAATCAGAGACAGCGAGAGTGTGAGAATCAGAGACAGTGAGAGTGCGAGAATCAGAGACAGCGAGTGTGAGAATCAGAGACAGCGAGAGTGTGAGAAACAGAGACAGTGAGAGTGTGAGAATCAGAGACCGCGAGAGAGTGTGAGAATCAGAGACCGCGAGAGAGTGTGAGAATCAGAGACAGCGAGAGTGTGAGAATCAGAAACAGTGAGAGTGTGAGAATCAGAGACAGTGAGAGAGAGAGAGAATCAGAGACAGCGGGAGAGTGTGAGAATCAGAGACAGCGAGAGTGTGAGAATCAGAGACAGTGAGAGTGTGAGAATCAGAAACAGTGAGAGAGAGAGAGAATCAGAGACAGCGGGAGAGTGTGAGAATCAGAGACAGCAAGAGAGTGTGAGAATCAGAGACAGCAAGAGAGTATGAGAATCAGAGTTAGTGAGAGTGTGAGAATCAGAGACAGTGAGAGTGTGAGAATCAGAGATAGCGGGAGAGTGTGAGAATCAGAGACAGCGGGAGAGTGTGAGAATCAGAGACAGCGAGAGTGTGAGAATCAGAGACAGTGAGATTGTGAGAATCAGAGACAGTGAGAGAGAGAGAGAATCAGAGACAGCGGGAGAGTGTGAGAATCAGAGACAGCAAGAGAGTATGAGAATCAGAGTTAGTGAGAGTGTGAGAATCAGAGACAGTGAGAGTGTGAGAATCAGAGACAGCGGGAGAGTGTGAGAATCAGAGACAGCGAGAGCGTGAGAATCAGAGACAGCGAGAGTGTGAGAATCAGAGACAGCAAGCGAGTATGAGAATCAGAGTTAGTGAGAGTGTGAGAATCAGAGACAGTGAGAGTGTGAGAATCAGAGACAGCAAGAGAGTATGAGAATCAGAGTTAGTGAGAGTGTGAGAATCAGAGACAGCGAGAGTGTGAGAATCAGAGACAGAGTGTGAGAATCAGAGACAGAGTGTGAGAATCAGAGACAGCAAGAGAGTATGAGAATTAGAGTTAGTGAGAGTGTGAGAATCAGAGACAGTGAGAGAGAGAGAATCAGAGACAGTGGGAGAGTGTGAGAATCAGAGACAGCAAGAGAGTATGAGAATTAGAGTTAGTGAGAGTGTGAGAATCAGAGACAGTGAGAGTGTGAGAATCAGAGACAGCGGGAGAGTGTGAGAATCAGAGACAGCGAGAGTGTGAGAATCAGAGACAGTGAGAGTGTGAGAATCAGAGACAGCGAGAGTGTGAGAATCAGAGACAGCGAGAGTGAGAATCAGAGACAGCGAGAGTGTGAGAATCAGAGACAGCGGGAGAGTGTGAGAATCAGAGACAGCAAGAGAGAGTGAGAATTAAAGACAGCAAGAGTGTGAGAATCAGAGACAGCGAGTGTGAGAATCAGAGACAGCGACAGTGTGAGAATCAGAGACAGTGAGAGTGTGAGAATCAGAGACAGCGGGAGAGTGTGAGAATCAGACAGCGAGAGTGTGAGAATCAGAGACAGCGAGAGTGTGAGAATCAGAGACAGAGTGTGAGAATCAGAGACAGTGAGAGAGAGAGAATCAGAGACAGCGGGAGAGTGTGAGAATCAGAGACAGCAAGAGAGCATGAGAATCAGAGTTAGTGAGAGTGTGAGAATCAGAGACAGTGAGAGTGTGAGAATCAGAGACAGCGGGAGAGTGTGAGAATCAGAGACAGCGAGAGTGTGAGAATCAGAGACAGCGAGAGTGTGAGAATCAGAGACAGCGAGAGTGTGAGAATCAGAGACAGCGAGAGTGTGAGAATCAGAGACAGCGAGAGTGTGAGAATCAGAGACAGCGAGAGTGAGAATCAGAGACAGCGAGAGTGTGAGAATCAGAGACAGTGAGAGTGTGAGAATCAGAGACAGCGGGAGAGTGTGAGAATCAGAGACAGCGAGTGTGAGAATCAGAGACAGCGAGAGTGTGAGAATCAGAGACAGTAAGAGTGTGAGAATCAGAGACAGTGAGAGAGAGAGAGAATCAGAGACAGCGGGAGAGTGTGAGAATCAGAGTTAGTGAGAGTGTGAGAATCAGAGACAGTGAGAGTGTGAGAATCAGAGACAGCGGGAGAGTGTGAGAATCAGAGACAGAGGGAGAGTGTGAGAATCAGAGACAGCGAGAGTGTGAGAATCAGAGACAGCGAGAGTGTGAGATTCAGAGACAGCGAGAGTGTGAGAATCAGAGACAGCGAGAGTATGAGAATCAGAGTTAGAGTGTGAGAATCAGAGACAGTGAGAGAGAGAGAATCAGAGACAGCGGGAGAGTGTGAGAATCAGAGACAGCAAGAGAGCATGAGAATCAGAGTTAGTGAGAGTGTGAGAATCAGAGACAGTGAGAGTGTGAGAATCAGAGACAGCGGGAGAGTGTGAGAATCAGAGACAGCGAGAGTGTGAGAATCAGAGACAGCGAGAGTGTGAGAATCAGAGACAGCGAGAGTGTGAGAATCAGAGACAGCGAGAGTGTGAGAATCAGAGACAGCGAGAGTGTGAGAATCAGAGACAGCGTGAGTGAGAATCAGAGACAGCGAGAGTGTGAGAATCAGAGACAGTGAGAGTGTGAGAATCAGAGACAGCGGGAGAGTGTGAGAAACAGAGACAGCGAGTGTGAGAATCAGAGACAGCGAGAGTGTGAGAATCAGAGACAGTAAGAGTGTGAGAATCAGAGACAGTGAGAGAGAGAGAGAATCAGAGACAGCGGGAGAGTGTGAGAATCAGAGTTAGTGAGAGTGTGAGAATCAGAGACAGTGAGAGTGTGAGAATCAGAGACAGCGGGAGAGTGTGAGAATCAGAGACAGAGGGAGAGTGTGAGAATCAGAGACAGCGAGAGTGTGAGAATCAGAGACAGCGAGAGTGTGAGATTCAGAGACAGCGAGAGTGTGAGAATCAGAGACAGCGAGAGTATGAGAATCAGAGTTAGAGTGTGAGAATCAGAGACAGTGACAGTGTGAGAATCAGAGACAGCGGGAGAGTGTGAGAATCAGACAGCGAGAGTGTGAGAATCAGAGACAGCGAGAGTGTGAGAATCAGAGACAGAGTGTGAGAATCAGAGACAGTGAGAGAGAGAGAATCAGAGACAGCGGGAGAGTGTGAGAATCAGAGACAGCAAGAGAGTATGAGAATTAGAGTTAGTGAGAGTGTGAGAATCAGAGACAGTGAGAGTGTGAGAATCAGAGACAGCGGGACAGTGTGAGAATCAGAGACAGCGAGAGTGTGAGAATCAGAGACAGCGAGAGTGTGAGAATCAGAGACAGCGAGAGTGTGAGAATCAGAGACAGCGAGAGTGTGAGAATCAGAGACAGCGAGAGTGTGAGATTCAGAGACAGCGAGAGTGTGAGAATCAGAGACAGCGAGAGTGTGAGAATCAGAGACAGCGAGTGTGTGAGAATCAGAGACAGTGAGAGTGTGAGAATCAGAGACAGTGAAAGTGTGAGAATCAGAGACAGCAAGAGTGTGAGAATCAGAGACTGCAAGAGTGTGAGAATCAGAGACAGCAAGAGCGTGAGAATCAGAGACAGTGAGAGTGTGAGAATCAGAGACAGTGAGAGTGTGAGAATCAGAGACAGCAAGAGTGTGAGAATCAGAGACAGCAAGAGTGTGAGAATCAGAGACAGTGAGAGTGTGAGAATCAGAGACAGCAAGAGTGTGAGAATCAGAGACAGCGAGAGTGTGAGAATCAGAGACAGTGAGAGTGTGAGAATCAGAGACAGCAAGAGTGTGAGAATCAGAGACAGCAAGAGTGTGAGAATCAGAGACAGTGAGAGTGTGAGAATCAGAGACAGCGAGAGAGAGAATTAAAGACAGTGAAGAGTGAGAATTAGCGACAGCGAGAGAGAGTGAGAATTAAAAACAGTGAGAATGAGAATTAGAGACAGCGAGAGAGAGTGAGAATTAAAAACAGCGAGAGAGTGTGAGAATTAGAGACAGCGGGAGAGAGTGAGAATTAAAAACAGCGAGGGTGAGTGAGAATTAGAGACAGGAGAGAGAATGGGAATCAGAGATAGCGAGAGGGTGAGAGAGTCAGAGACAGCAACAGGGTTTTTGAGAGTCAGAGAGTGAGAGAAAATGTGTGCGTGTGCAACAGAGCACCCAAGGGTGGGAGTGCACGAGGGAAGGATTGTGTGCGGGGAGGGGCGGGGGGGGGGGGGGGGGGTGGAAGGAATGCGTGGAGGGGTTGTGCAGGAAGGAGTGTGTGGGGGAGGAAGGGGAGCATGGGGGGGAAGAAGCATGCAAGGGGAAGCATGTTGGGGAGGGAGGCTGCCTGAGGGAGTGGGCGCAGGGGCAGGGAGGGTGCTGGGAGGGTGGGCATGGGGGCAAGGTGGGTGAGGGGGCAGGGTGGGTACCTGAGGTAGAGAGGGTACTGGGGGGAGAGAGAGGTCAGCAGATTGTTAGAGTCTGTGCTTGAATAAGTGAGAGAGTCTGCGAAAGTGAGAGAGTTTGACAGCAAAATAATGTGTGTGTGTTTGTGTGCACGTGTGAGAGAGAGAGAGAAAGAGACTGAGACTGCAGGAGGGAAAGAGAGAGAGGAATGAGAATCTGACAAATTGTGACAGGTGGGCTGTGCTGGGTCAGAGCTGGAAGTATTTCACTGGCAGCAAACCACACCCCCCACTCTCTACCCACATCATATTATTCAGCTCAGCAGATCAGTAAGTGCCGCTCAGCTTCCTGTTAGTTTGGAGAGGGAAGGAAAAGGAGGGAAGAGCAGAGACAGGAAGTACAGAGGGAGAGAAACAAGAAGGTGGAGAAACTGTGTGAGAAATAAAGACAGATAACAGTTGAGAGACAGAGCAGGTGGGGGAGAGGACATAATGTGAGCAGGGGCAGGTGGAGCGAAACTCACTCAGCGTTCCAGATGTTGCACCAGGAAATATTCTGATAAATATTTTTCTTTCTGTGTGTCACGATATTGTAGTGTAGAGTCGCAGCTGCTCCCTGTGGAATCAGTTTTACTCAGGGGATAGTTGGGCTCAGATGCTAATGCTCACTCCTAACTCCCTAATGCCGGTATCTGCTCAGTGAGGATTATTCCAGTCAGGATTATCTGTTTCTGCTCTGAGCTCTATATTAACATGATCAAATTATCTCACAGGCAAATATCATGGGACACACAGACTCCTGAAGGGAAAGATCATTTGCTATACATTCCTTCCTGTCCAGTTATTTACAACCTGGTTAGTGAGGCACAAGGAGAAAAAAGGGAAAATCTCTGCAACCCTAATTCATTCAGTGATGTTACAAATATACTTGTCCTGGGAGTGTTTGATGGGGTCAGTGTAGAGGGAGCTTTACTCTGTATCTAACCCTATGCTGTACCTGTCCTGGGAGTGTTTGATGGGGTCAGTGTAGAGGGAGCTTTACTCTGTATCTAACCCTATGCTGTACCTGTCCTGGGAGTGTTTGATGGGGTCAGTGTAGAGGGAGCTTTACTCTGTATCTAACCCTGTGCTGTACCTGTCCTGGGAGTGTTTGATGGGGACAGTGTAGAGGGAGCTTTACGCTGTATCTAACCCTGAACTGTACCTGCCCTGGGAGTGTTTGATGGGGACAGTGTAGAGAGATCTTTACGCTGTATCTAACCCCATGCTGTACCTGTCCTGGGAGTGTTTGATGGGGACAGTGTAGAGAGATCTTTACTCTGTATCTAACCCTATGCTGTACCTGTCCTGGGAGTGTTTGATGGGGACAGTGTAGAGGGAGATTTATTCTGTATCTAATGCAGAGTCCCACTGTTCTGCATCACCTGTGTCAGGATTCCAGTGGATTGTGATTGCAATCTATTCTGTTCATTCTCTAAGGTAAAAGATCAGATTATTTTTGGGTCCTGTCCTACATAGCTGACTGCAGTAAGATGAATTATTGTGGGACTGAGGATTGTTGCAGCAGCTGGTTCACGTGAATGAGTCTCTGACCCATTAAATCTCCAGCTCCAGCTTCTGTCCACTTGTTTCATCATTTCAAAGACACAGGAACAGGAGCTGCCTGAGACTAACCTGGCAATAGTAATCCATGCCGGTCCCCTGGATCCCAGCACCTGACCAGCAGTCATCCTGCCTGCTCCCTGTGTGGATTTTGTCACTGTCACTTGGTCACTCTTGCTCTGAGATCTCATTTGGCCACTGTCAGTTGGTCAGTCCTTCTCCTCATCACTCTCCCTCTGGCCCCTTTTCTTCTCTCAGCCCCTCTCCCTATCAGCTCCTTTCTCAGTCACTGTCCCATTCTCTCTTAGACAGTCGGTCAGTCACTCTCTTGGTCAGTCATTCTCCCTCAATCAGTCACTCATGGTCCTGCCTCTCCTCAGTGTTCCAGCCACTGTTCCCTCTAATTGAGAATCGGATACTGGTTGGGATCAGAACACAAACGTAAGCCCCTGATGCTGAAACCGGGTTGTGATTTGGCTCGAAATCACCAACTGCTGCAGCAGGTGAGTTTGACTAGGAGGACATTAACTCTGTGTGACCGAGAGCACAGGATCCCAGGCTTTGCAACACAAAGCTTTACTCTGTATCTAACCCCGTGGTGTACCGATCCTGGGAGTGTTTGATGGGGACAGTGTAGAGGAAGCTTTACTCTGTATCTAACCCCATGCTGTACCTGCCCTGGCAGTGTTTGATGAGGACAGTGTAGAGGAAGCTTTACTCTGTATCTAACCCCATGCTGTACCTGCCCTGGGAGTGTTTGATGAGGACAGTGTAGAGGGAGCTTTACTCTGTATCTAACCCCGTGCTGTACCGGTCCTGGGAGTGTTTGATGGGGACAGTGTAGAGGAAGCTTTACTCTGTATCTAACTGAGGACTCCCAGAACAGGTACAGCATCACGTAGATACAGAGTGAAGAGCCAGTTTGTACCCAGCTATCTTAACTCACCCATTAGTGTGCTCACAGGTAATATGAGATAGAAAAGAATCATGACATACACCGGGATTGGGATGTACACTCACTATGTGAGAGATGTTCACACACTGGCAGTGGGATTTACACACACCATGTGAGAGATGTACACGCACCACGTGAGAGATGTACACGCACCACGTGAGAGATGTACACGCACCACGTGAGAGATGTACACGCACCACGTGAGAGATGTACACGCACCACGTGAGAGATGTACACGCACCACGTGAGAGATGTACACGCACCACGTGAGAGATGTACACGCACCATGTGAGAGATGTACACGCACCATGTGAGAGATGTACACGCACCATGTGAGAGATGTACACGCACCATGTGAGAGATGTACACGCACCATGTGAGAGATGTACACGCACCATGTGAGAGATGTACACGCACCATGTGAGAGATGTACACGCACCATGTGAGAGATGTACACGCACCATGTGAGAGATGTACAGACACCATGTGAGAGATGTAGAGACACCATGTGAGAGATGTACACACACCATGTGAGAGATGTACACACACCATGTGAGAGATGTACAGACACCATGTGAGAGATGTACACACACCATCTGAGAGATGTACACACACCATCTGAGAGATGTACATACACCATCTGAGAGATGTACACACACCATATGAGAGATGTACACACACCATCTGAGAGATGTACACACACCATCTGAGAGATGTACACACACCATCTGAGAGATGTACACACATCATCTGAGAGATGTACACACATTGGGAGCAGGATTCAAGCACACCGGGAGCAGGATTCATGCAGGGCGGGAGCAGGATTCACACACAGTTGGACCGGGATGTACACACACTGGGAACAGGATTTACACATGCCGGGAGTGGATGTACTCATAGTGCGTGTGGGATTTACAGTGTGGGGAACTCTTTAGACGATGGGCGTAGTGGAACTTCTTTACCTGTGGGGCTGAAATATCGAGTGCTGGATTCGTTAGTTCGGTTTTATCCTGGGATTTCTCTCTTGTTAATCGTGCAGCTTCCTTAATCTCTTGGAACCTTTCTGCAAACTTTAACAGAACAGAAACATCAGATTCATTTCACTCCTGGATGCCTGGCTCTAATTTTAAGATTCTGCTGATTCTTCTGGATTCCTACCAGCAACAGCATTTTAAAAAAATTATCATTAGTTTTGAGACACTTGGGATGTCCTGAGGCCATGAAAGGGGTGATTAAAAGGCAGATCTTCCTTGACTTTCAGACTTATACAATCTGCTAACTCATTCTGTTCAAATCCTTGAAGCTGTGGAATTCTTGTTGCCTCCAATAATCTCCAATGTGTTGCAACTGTTACATCCCATCTCTCTCATCGTAGCTATCTCCTCACTTGTCTCCCAAGCTCTCCCTCTGCAGCCCACATCCTGCTTTGCTCATACCCCTGTTCACCTGTCCTTATTTCACACCAGCTCACCAGCGCACTGTCCTTGCCCACAGCTTCCTGATCTCTGTAACCTCGGTACGCCCTGCATCCTGCACCCATTCAATGCTCAACTATCACCAGTCTCCTCCTCCTCCTCTTTGCTGCATCAACCTTCAGATATCTTGTTCCCTCCAGCCTGAAACTCCCTCACTAAACCTGAAAACTTGTTCCAAAAGGGAGAGTTATCAGTCTCCTGCCCTGGTGACCCTCTGACTCCCAGTCCTCAGTCTGTGATGTTTTGTTCTGTTAATTTACTGTCTGATCATAAATTGCCGCTGTTGCCCCTCTCTGGGGGGAATCCCACTCGGGGTCCTGGTTCTTTACTCCAGTTTCTTGGTTACAATAACCACAGTAGTATATCTGGGATCTGCCAGGTACCTGTGTAAGCTGCTGCTCTGAGTTGAAGCCCAGACCATAAACGGTGTTGGCACGGCTGTCAGCCCACTGGCCAAATTTCTGCGAGGTTTTGGTGAATGACATGTTGGGGGTGATGGTACTGTTGATAATCGCCTGAAATCAAAAGAATTCATTAAATCAGGATCATAGCAAATCAATTGCAAATTAATTCCAAACTTCCTGCCAGGACTCAGACTGGAGTGGGGGTTGTGATAGTGGAGTGGGCACAGGGTGATTGTGGTGTGGATCCGGTGTGATCACAGTGCGGATGTGGAATAATCATGATGCAGATGCGGTGTGGACGTGGAGTGATCGCGGTGTGGATGTGGAGTGATCCCGGTGTGGACGTGGAGTGATCCCGGTGTGGATGTGGAGTGATCGGGGTGTGGTGTGGAGTGATCGGGATCTGGACGTGGAGTGATTGGGGTGTGGATGTGGAGTGATTGGGGTGTGGATGTGGAGTGATTGGGGTGTGGATGTGGAGTGATTGGGGTGTGGATGTGGAGTGATCGGGGTGTGGATGCGGAGTGATCGGGATGTGGTGTGGAGTGATCAGGATCTGGACGTGGAGTGATCGGGCTGTGGATGTGGAGTGATTGGGGCGTGGATGTGGAGTGATCGGGGCGTGGATGTGGAGTGATCGGGGCGTGGATGTGGAGTGATCGGGGCGTGGATGTGGAGTGATCGGGGCGTGGATGTGGAGTGATCGGGGCGTGGATGTGGAGTGATCGGAGTGTGATGTGGAGTGATCGGGGTGTGGATGTGGAGTGATCGGGGTGTGGATGTGGAGTGATCGGGGTGTGGATGTGGAGTGATTGGGGTGTGGTGTGGAGTGATCGGGGTGTGGTGTGGAGTGATCGGGGTGTGATGTGGAGTGATCGGGGTGTGGATGTGGAATGATTGGGGTGTGGATGTGGAGTGATCGGGGTGTGGACGTGGAGTGATCGGGGTGTGGATGTGGAGTGATCGGGGTGTGGATGTGGAGTATTTGTGGTGTGGATGTGAAGTGATTGCGGTGCGGATGCGGTGTGATCATGGAGCAATCATGGTGCAGAAGACAAGTGATTGTGGTGTGGACACAAAGCTTCAGGAGAGTTTATTGCCCCTATCTGGGGTGAGTTTCAGTTATTGGGGCGCCTCAGTTCCCGATACCTTGGTTCCGCCAACGCTAATGATCCGGTAAACATTGCGCGTGCTGTCGTAGTAGAAGGAGACGGTAACGGCATGCTTGCTCGCTGGGATCCAGTTTCGTTTGGTTGCCGGATCAATCTGGAAAACGTGGGCCCGAGCGCTGAAAATTGGCTGTTCCCTACACCAAGAAACCAAGAATCAAACACTGAGCAGAAAACCGGCAGGCCCCACAGCAAGTTACACTCACCAAAACCAATCCAACCCCAAACATCAATGTTCCTCAAGCTGAGGACAATCTTAGATGCTGACAACCGACACTCACTGGGGTACGGGCTCCACACACACTGACTCTCACTGGAGTATGGGTTCCACACACACTGACTCTCACTGGGGTACGAGTTCCACACACACTGACTCTCACTGGAGTATGGGTTCCACACACACTGACTCTCACTGGGGTACGTGTTCCACACACACTGACTCTCACTGGGGTACGTGTTCCACACACACTGACTCTCACTGGGGTACGGGTCCCACACACACTGACTCTCACTGGGGTACGGGCTCCACACACACTGACTCTCACTGGAGTATGGGTTCCACACACACTGACTCTCACTGGGGTACGGGTTCCACACACACTGACTTTCACTGGGGTACGGGTTCCACAGACACTGACTCTCACTGGGGTAAGGGCTCCATACACATTGACTCTCACTGGGGTATGGGTTCCACACACACTGACTCTCACTTGGGTATGAGTTCCACACACACTGACTCTCACTGGGGTATGGGTTCCACACACACTGACTCTCACTGGGGTACAGGTTCCACACACACTGACTCTCACTGGGGTACAGGTTCCACACACACTGACTCTCACTGGGGTACAGGTTCCACACACACTGACTCTCACTGGGGTACGGGTTCCACACACACTGATTCTCACTGGGGTACGGGTTCCACACACACTGACTCTCACTGGGGTACGGGTTCCACAAACACTGACTTTCACTGGGGTACGGGTTCCACACACACTGACTCTCACTGGGGTAAGGGCTCCATACACATTGACTCTCACTGGGGTATGGGTTCCACAGACACTAACTCTCACTGGGGTAATTGCTCCATACACATAGACTCTCACTGGGGTACGGGTTCCACACACTGACTCTCACTGGGGTATGGGTTCCACACACACTGACTCTCACTGGGGTACGGGTTCCACACACACTGATTCTCACTGGGGTACGGGTTCCACACACACTGACTCTCACTGGGGTACGGGTTCCACAAACACTGACTTTCACTGGGGTACGGGTTCCACACACACTGACTCTCACTGGGGTAAGGGCTCCATACACATTGACTCTCACTGGGGTATGGGTTCCACAGACACTGACTCTCACTGGGGTAATTGCTCCATACACATAGACTCTCACTGGGGTACGGGTTCCACACACTGACTCTCACTGGGGTACGGGTTCCACACACACTGACTCTCACTTGGGTATGAGTTCCACACACACTGACTCTCACTGGGGTATGGGTTCCACACACACTGACTCTCACTGGGGTACGGGTTCCACACACACTGACTCTCACTGGGGTATGGGCTCCATACACATTGACTCTCACTGGGGTATGGGTTCCACACACACTGACTCTCACTGGGGTAGGGGTTCCACACACACTGACTCTCACTGGGGTACGGATTCCACACACATTGACTCTCATTGGGGTACTCTTCTGAACCCTCTACAAAGCCTTCACATCCTTTGGGTGCCCAGAATTGGAAACCATAGTCATAGTGGGCTCATACTGGTTTATATAGGTTCAGCCAAACCTTTTGGCTTTTGTACTCTGTTCCTCTATTTATAAATGCCATCAAAAGCTCAGGTTTCAGTATCATACACTTTATAATCACAGCTTTGTCAGACAATTACACACAACTTGGTCATTCATATTATGCAACCAGCTCCTCTGCTTCGAACCCAGCCCTATGCAATAATCAGACAGCAACATCTAACAGACTTGAACCTCACAAGCAATAGTAATCCCATTGCACAAATGAAAATACCTTGAACTCACAGTGTCATGGTCACAGTGCACGACTCCTGGTTTCATCCAAGTTTAAAAATGGCGAAACCTTTCAGTAAATTAATGTCAACCAATTCCTCTGCAATAATGTGCTATTTCTATCCACACAAGTGGACTTTCTTAAAAGAAAAATTACACTTTGCATTGAGTGATAAATATTTTCTCATTTTAAATTGAAACTAACCCACACTTAAAAATGCCCAGCACATAGTGTATAATAGGACAGCAAAGTACAGCAGATGCTGGAAATCTTTAATATAAATAGAAAATGCTGGAAATACTCAGCAGGCCAGGCAGCATCTGTGGAGAGAAAAACAGAGCTAATGCTTCAGGGACATGATGTGCACTCATCCTGACGAAGGGTCACTGACCTCTTTCTCTCCGCACAGATGCCGTTAGACATGCTGAGTATTTCCAGCACTTCCTGTTTCTACTGGAACAAAAATAACCCTTTCACCGGCTCTCCAAAATACAATCAGACTCTCAGCCTTTCATTCCCCTTCAGCAAGAAACCCAGCAGCAGCTGCCTAGGATCAGGTCTGGCACAACTTTAAACAGGAATTTCATAAAGAAAGTTAAAGTATGAAGAAAACATGAACAAGTTGCTGAGCAAAAAACAAATCAATGTCTGAGCAATAAATTGATAATTTAATAAAATTAGTAATTAATGAAAATGGCCATTAAAAAGTACTAAGCAGCAGAGCTAACTAATAAAACCTTGTTTGCCTTTTCACTTAAGAAGCAGAGCTAGAGAGAGTCGGACTAGGCCTCATGTCCTGATCACCAGGCAAGGGAGAGGGGACTGGGTGAGCTAAGTAGTTGGTAAAAACAAAAAACTGTGGATGCTGGAAATCCAAAACAAAAACAGAAATACCTGGAAAAACGCAGCAGGTCTGGCAGCATCTGCGGAGAAGAACAAAGTTGATGTTTCAAGTCCTCATGACCCTTCAACAGAACTAAGTAAAAATAGGAGAGGGGTGAAATATAAGTTGGTTTAAGCCAGCTGACTTAAGCTGATAAACTAGCTTAAACCAGCTTATATTTCACCCCTCTCCTATTTTTACTTAGTTCTGTTGAAGGGGCATGAGGACTCGAAACATCAACTTTGTTCTTCTCCACCGATGCTGCCAGACCTGCTGAGTTTTTCCAGGTATTTCTGTTTTTGCCAAGTAGTTGGGTCTAGCTAACACCTGCCTCTGGTGGCACACACTCTGAGCTGGCCTTGGAGGAATTCATACAAAAGTGGAAGTCAAAAGCGGACTGCCTTTCCCTCCTCCCCTGAAAATAATTGCGAGTCCGGACCATTTCCAGGTCCTGATTCCACTCAAGGCACTGGAGGCTTGGAAACTATTCTACCTCAACTGCAACACTGAATAACAAGCTTCAAGAAGAATGTGGCTGATTGTTCTATCCTCTCCTGTGATTTGTACAGTAAGTCTTTTTTGTTTCTCAGTCTCAAGACATTTCCTTTCCTACTAAAGACTTAAAGAAAAAGCATACAGTTGCACAAAGATAGGTGGCAGGTCAGAAGATTGGACAGAACATAAAAAACAGCAAAGAATGACTAAAAGATTAATAAGGAGAAAAAATTAAAGTTTGAGAGAAAGCTAGCTGGAAGTATTAAGATAGATAGTAAGTGTTTCCATAGATATTTTAAAAAGAAACGAGTTAACAAAGCGAACATTTGTTCTATAGAAAGTGAGTCTGGGGAATTGATAATGGAAAATAAGTAGATGGTAGGTGAATTGAACGGGTATTTTGCTTGGGTCTTCACTATAGAGAATACAAGTAACATCCCAGAAATAGCTGTAAATCAGGAAAAAGAAGGGCGGGAGGAGCTCGGGGAAACTACAATCACCAGGGAAGTGGTACTGAGCAAATTGCTGGATCTGTGGGCTGACAAATCGCCGAGTCCTGATGGACTTCATGCGGACGTGTTAATAGAAGTGGCTAGTGAGACAATTTATGCGTTGGTTTTATGTTTCCAAAATTCCCTAAATTTGGGGAAGGTTCCATTCAATTGGAAAATAGCAAATGTAATTCCTTTATTCAAAAAGGGAGAGAGACAGAAAGCAGGAAATTACAGGCCAGTTAGGCTAATGTCCGTCACAGGGAAAATGTTAGAACCTATTATTAGAGAAGCTATAGCAGGGCACTTGGAAAAATCCAGGGTAATCAGGCAGAGTCAACATGGTTTTGTGAAAGGGAAATCACGTTTAACTAATTTATTGCAGTTCTCTGAAGGAGTCACATGTGCTGTGGATAAAGGGGAACCGGTGGATGTTCTGTACTTAGATTTCCAGAAGGCATTTGATAAAGTGCCACATCAAAGTTATTGCAGAAAATAAAAGCTCATGGTGTAGGGGGTAACATATTGGCATAGATAGAAGGTTGGCTAGCTAACAGGAAATGGCAAAATGGGGGCAGGCTGTGGAATAGTGGTATTGTCACTAGACAAGTAATCCAGAGGCCCAGGGAGCTCAGGTTCGAATCCCACCATGGCAGATGGTGGAATTTGAATCCAGTAAAAATCTAGAATTAAAAGTCTGATGATGACCATAAAACCATTGTTGATTGTCATAAAAAACCTGGTCTGACCAACTTGTGCCTCAAGACATGTGACTCCAGATCCACGGCAATGTGACTGGCTCTTAACTTCTTTCTGAAATGGCCTAACAAGCCACTCAGTTGTATCAAACCACTAAAAAGTCTAAAAGGAATGAAACAGGATGGGCCACCTGGCATTGACCTAGGCATTGGAAACAATAATGGCAAATTCAGCCCTGTCGACCCTACAAAATCCTCCTTACTGACAGCAACAGCCTGACATAGTCATACTCACATAATCATATCTTACAGATAATGTCCCAGACTCCACCGTCACCATCCCTGGGTTTGTCCTGTCCCATTGGCAGGACAGGTCCAGCAGAGGTGGTGGCACAGTGGTATACAGTTGGGAGGGAGTTGCCCTGGGAGTCCTCAACATCGACTCCAGACCCCATGAAGTTTCATGCATCATAGAAACACAGAAAATAGGAGTAGGTCATTCGGCCCTTCAAGCCTGCTCCGCCACTCAGTATGATCATGGATGATCCTCTATCTCAAGTCATAGTCCCTCGTTCTCCCCATACCGCTTGATGCCTTTACAATCCAGAAATCTATTTCCTTTGTAAATATATTCAGTGACTTGGCCTCCACAGCCTTCTGTAGTACAGAATTCAACAGGTTCACCATCCTCTGAGTGAAGAAGTTTCTCACCTCAGTCCTAAATGTTCTACCCCAAATCCTGAGACTGTGAACCCTTGTTCTAGACCCTCCAGCCAGAGGAAACATCACCCTGCATCCAGTCTGTCCATCACTGTCAGAATTTTATGTTTCAATGAGACCCATTCTTCTAAGCTTCAGTGAATACAGGCCTAGTTGGCTCAATCTCTGCTTATACGACAGTCCTGCTATCCCAGGAATCAGTCTGGTAAACTTCGCTGCACTCCCTCTATGGCAAGTATATCCTTCCTTAGGTAAGGAGACCAAAACTGCACACAATACTCCAGGTGTTGTCTCACCAAGGCCCTGTACAGCTGCAGTAAGACATCCTTGCTCCTGTACTCAAGTCCTCTTGCAATGAATACCACTTGCCTTCTTAATTGCTTGCTGCAACTGCATGCTTGCTTTCAGTGATTGGTGTACGTGGACGCCCAGGTCCCTTTGTACATCAACATTTCCCAATCTATCATCATTTAAATAATAATCTGTCATTCTGTTTTTCCTACCAAAATGGACAACGTCATACTTAACATTATACTGCACCTACCATACAGTCATAGAGTCTTAGAAGTCTACAGCACAGAAGAAGGCCCTTCAGCCCATCGAGTCTGTGCTTCTCAAACATGTAGCTAACTATTCTAATCCCATTTTCCATCACTAGGCCCATAGCCTTGTATGCCATGGCATCACAAGTGCACATCCAAATACTTAAATGTTATGAGGGTTTCTGCCTCTACCACCTTTTCAGGCAGTGAGTTCCACATTCCCACCACCCTCCTGGTGAAAAAATTCTTCCTCACATCCCCTTTAAACCTCCTGCCCCTTACCTTAAATCAATAACCCCTGGTTATTGATCCCTCCACCAAGGGGAAAAGTTCCTTCCTGTCTATCCTATCTAGGCCCCTCATAATTTTATACACCTCAATCATGCCCCCCCTCAACCTCCTCTACTCCAGGGAAAATTACCCCAGTCTATCCAATCTCTCCTCATAATTAAAACTCACCAGCCCAGGCAACATCCTGGTAAATCTCCTCTGCACTCTCTCTATCACATCCTTCCTATAATGCGGATTCCAGAACTGCACGCAATACTCTAGCTGTGGCCTAACCAGCATTTTATACAGTTCCAGCATAACCTCCCTGCTCTTATATTCTATGCCTCAGCTAATAAAGGCAAGTATCCCATATGCCTTCTTAACCACCATATCTACCTGTCCCGCTGCCTTAAGGAACCGGTGGACATGCACACCAAGGTCTCCCTGATCCTCGGTACTTCCCAGGGTCCTATCATTCAAAGTGTATTCCCTGTGCCTTGTTTGTCTTGCCCAAGTGTATCACCTCACACTTAGCTGGATTAAATTCCATTTGCCACTGATCAGCCCATCTGACCAGCCCGTCTATATCATCCTGTAATCTAAGGCTATCCTCCTCACTATTTACTACCCCACCAATTTTTGTGTCATCCGCGAACATACTGATCGACCCTCCTACATTCAAATCTAAATTGTTTATATATACCACAAACAGCAAGGGACCCAACAGGGACCCCTGTGGAAGCCTACTGGACACAGGCATCCAGTTACAAAAATACCCCTCGACCATCACCCTCTGCTTCCTGTCACTTAGCCAATTCTGGATCCAATTTGCCAAATTGCCTTGGATCCCATGGGCTCTTACCTTCGTTATCAGTCTCCCATGCAGGAGTTTATCAAAAGTCTTGCTGAATTTCAAGTAGACTACATCAAATGCATTGCCCTCATCTATACACCTGGTCACCTCTTAGAAAAATTCAATCAAATTGGTCAGACATGATCTCCCCTGAACAAAACCATGTGATGACTGTTCTTGATTAATCCCTGCCTCTCCAAGTGTAGATTAATTCTGTCCCTCAGAATGGCTTCCAATAATTTTCCCACCACTGAGGTTAGACTGGCTAGTCTGTAGTTCCTTGGTTTATTTATTCGTCTATTCTTGAATAACAGTACCACATTGGCTGTCCTCCAGTCCTCTGGCACTTCTCCTGTGGCCAGAGAGTATTGAAAATTATTGCCAGCACCCCTGCTATCCCCTCTCTTGCCTCACTCAACAGCCTGGGATACATTTCATCCGGGCCTGGAGAATTATCCACTCTTAAGCTTGCCAGACCACTTAGAACCTCCTTCCTTTCTATGCTAATTTTTTCAATTATATCACAGTCCTTCTGCCTGATTTCCTTATCCACATCATCCCTCTCACTTGTGAACACCGACACAAAGTATCCATTTAGAACCCTATCTATGCCTTCCAGCTCCACACACAAATTACCACTATGGTCCTTAATGGACATGACTCTTTCCCTAGTTATCCTCTTACTCCCAATGTACTTGTAAAATCACTTCGGACTTTCTTTTATTTTACCTGCCAATGTTTTTTCATGCCCCCTTTTTGCTCTCCTAAATTCCTTTTTAATTCCCGCCTACACATTATATACTCCTCTAGGGCTTCCGCTGTTTTGAGCCCTCAGTATCTGCCATAAGCCTCCCTTTTTCCCTTTATCCAATCCTTTATATCCCACGACATCCAGGGTTCCCTGGATTTGTTGGTCCCACCCTTTGTCTTGATTGGAATATGTTGGCCCTGTACTCTCCCTATTTCCTTCTTGAATGAGTCCCGCTGCTCTGATGCAAATTTACCCAAAAGCAGCTAGTCCCATTCCACTCTGGCTAAATCATATCTGATCTTATTAAAATTGGCCTTCCCCATTTTAGAACTCTGATTTCTGGCCCATCCTTGTCCTTTTCCATAACAATCTTGAATCTAATGGAGTTATGATCACTTTCTGCAAAATGCTCCCCCAATGATACCTCTACCCGGCTTCATTCCCTAAAATTAAGTCCAGGACCGCCCCATCTCTTGTCGGGCCTTCTATGTACTGGCTTAAAAATCTCTCCTGAATGCATTTTAAGAATTCCGTGCCCTCCAAACCTATCATACTATGACTAACCCAGTTAATGTTGGGGCAGTTGAAACACCCGCTATTACTATTCTATTATTTTTACACTTCTCTGAAATTAGCCTACATATCTGCTCTTCTATTTCTCTCTGACTGTTTGGGGGCCTATAGTACACACCCAGCAATGTGATTGCTCCTTTTTTGTTTTTCAGTTCTACCCATATGGCTTCATTTGAGGATCCTTCCAAGATGTCATCCCTCCTTACTGCTGCAATTGATTCCTTGATCAATAGTGCGATACCCCCTCCTCTTTTACCTTCTTCTCTGTCTCGCCTGAAGACCCTATATCCTGGAATATGGAGCTGCCAATCCTACCCCTCTCTCAATCATGTCTCTGTGACAGCAATGACATCATACTTCTATGTGTTAATTTGTGCCCTCAACTCATCTGCCTTAATCGTCAGACTCCTTGCATTAAAATAAATAGCAATCAACCTTGCCAAGCTCCCTTGTGTTTCAACAGGCCTATAATTTCTATGCCTTCCAGACTCACTTGCTCTCTCTTCTAATTTTGGCTATCCATCTCCCCCTGCTGAACCTCCTCTCAGGATCCTACCCCCTGCCAAGTTAGCTTAAACCCTCCCCACCAGCACTAGTAAACCTCCCCACAAGGTTGTTGGTCCCATTCCAGTTCAGGTGCAACCCATCCACCTTGTACAGGTCCCACTGCCTCCAGAAACAGTTCCAATGTCCCAGAAATCGAAAGCCCTCCCTCCTGCACCATCTCTCCAGCCACGCATTCATCTGAACTAACCTCCTATTTCTATACTCACTAGCGCGTGGCACCAGAAGTAATCCAGAGATTACTGCCTTTGAGGTCCTGTTTTTTAATCTGTTTCCTAGCTCCCTAAATTCTACTTGCAGGACCTCAGCCCTCTTTCTACCTATGCCATTGGTACCAATATGTAGCATGATCTCTGTGTTTGCCCTCCCCCTTTAGAATGCCCTGCAGAGGTTCAGTGACATCTTCGACCCTGGCACCAGGGAGACAACATACCATCCTGGAGTCATGTCTATGGCTGCAGAAACGCCTGTCTATCCCCCTTACAATCGAGTCTGCTATCACAATTGCTCTTGCCCTCTTACCTCACCCTGTGTAGCTGAGTCATTCACAGTGCCATGAGCGTGGCTGCACTCCCCAGAGGAACCGTCACTCTCACTGTTTTCCAACACAGAAAAACGGTTCTCGAGCGAGATGCACCCTGGGGATTTCCTGACTACCTGACACCTTTCTTCTGACTGATGGTCACCCACCTTTCTTCTGACTGATGGTCACCCATTCCCTCTCTGTATTTGCACTCATGTGTTTGCCCACTCACTCAACCTGTCTAAATCACTTGAAGCCACCTAACACCCTCCTCATTGCTCACATTCCCACCAAGTTTTGTGTCATCAGTAAACTTGGAAATATCACATTTTGTTCCCTCATCCAAATCATTGATATATATTGTGAATAGTTGGGGCCCAAGCACTGATCCCTACAGTACTCCACCATGCACTTCCTGCCACTCTGAAAAAGACCTATTTATTCCTAATCTATGTGTCCTGTCTGTTAACCAATTCTCAATCCATGCGAATTTATTACCCCAATCCCATGTGCTTTAATTTTACACACTAACCTCTTATGTGGGACCTTTGTCAAAAGCTTTCTGAAAATCCAAATACACCACATCCACTGGTTCTCCCTTATTTATTCTGCTAGTTACATTCTCAAAAAACTCCAGTAGGTTTATCACCTCCTGACTCCCCAAAGCTTTCCCACCATCTATAAGGTACAAGTCAGGAGTGTTATGGAGTACTCTCCACTTGCTTGGATGAGTGCAGCTCCTACAAAACTCAAGAAGCTTGACACCATCCAGGACAAAGCAGCCCGCTTGATTGGCACCACATCCACAAACATTCACTCCCTCCACCACCGACGCACAATAGCAGCAATGTGTACCATTTACAAGATGCACTGCAGGAATTCACCAAGCCTCTTTAGACAACACCTTCCAATTTTAAAATCTCTAAATGTGGTAGTGGACTCATTACTTCTGACTTCAGTGCACAAGCCTTCTTGTAATAAATACAAATTGCTGCCTTCTTGAACTGCTGCAGTCCATGTGGTGTAGGTACACCCACAGTGCTGTTAGGAAGGGAGTTCCAGGATTTTGATCCAGCAACATTGAAGGAATGGTCATATATTTCCAAGTCAGGATGGTGAGTGGCTTGGAGGGGAACTTCCAGTTGGTGGTGTTCCAATGAGTCTGCTGGTCTTGTCCTTCTAGGTGGTAGTGGTTGTGGGTTTGGAAGGTGCTAAGGAGTCGCGCTCATCCAGGCAAGTGGGGAGTATTCCAATACACTCCTGACTTGTGCCTTGTAGATAGTGGACAGGCTTTGGGGAGTCAGGAGGTGAGTTACTTGCCACAGGATCCTGCTCTTGTCACCACAACCATCTTCCTTCGTGCTAGGTATGACTCAAACCAGTGGAGAGTTTTCCCTGATTCCCATTGACTCCAGGCTTGCTAGGGCTCCTTGATGCCATACTCGGTCAAATGCTGACTTGATGTCAAGGGCAGTCACTCTCACCTCACCTCGAGAGTTCAGCTCTTTAGCCCATGTTTGAAGCAAGGCTGTGGTTATGATACAACAGGTAAAATCTGCCAGGCTGACCAAATCCACAAGGGAAACTTGGCCACGCTATCACAACTATCTCACTAGCCACTTCCTTTTAAGACTCTAGGATGAAGACCATCAGGACCTGGGGATTTGACAGCCTACAGCTCCAACAATTTGCTCAGTACTACTTCCCTGATGATTGTAATTTTCTTGAGTTCTTCCCTCCCTTCCATTTTCTGATTTACAGCTAATTCTGTAAATGAGATCATGTGAATCACAAAAGGTTAATATCCAGGTGGAGCAAGTAGTTAGGGCAGCTTAACAGAACTTGAAAGTTCATTGTCAAGGGAATTGAATACAAGGTTAGGGAGGCTACTCTTCAGTTGTATAGGGCATCGGTGAGACTACATCTGGAGTATTATGTGCAGTATTGCTCTCCTTATTTAAGGAAAGATGTAAATGTGTTAGAAGCAGTACAGAGAAGGATTACTAGACTAATACCAGTAATGGGCTGGTTGTCTTATGAGGAAAGGCTAGACAGCCTAGTCTTGTACCTGCTGGAGTTTAGAAGAATAAGGGGCGACTTGATTGAAACATATAGGGTGGATATGGAGAAGATGTTTCCCCTTGTGGGAGAATCTAAAGCTATGGGTCACTGTTTAAAAATAAAAGATTGCCAATCTAAGACACAGATTTTTTCTCTCAGAGGGTAGTGAGTCTTTGGAACTCTCTTCCTCAAAAAGTAGTGGAGGCAGAGTATTTTGAATATTTTTAAGACAGAGGCAGATAGATTCTTGATTAACGAGGGGTTGAAAGGTTATGGGGGTAGGCAGGAATGTGGGGTTGAGGTTACAATCAGATCAGCCATGATCCTATTGAATGGTGGAGCAGGCTCGAGGGGCCGAATGGCCTACTCCTGCTCCTAATTTGCACTTCGTATGTACTTTCTCCAGAACTTTGTTCATAACCACTTACACATGTCAACCATCAACATTGTACACCCTTATAATATATTATCATACAATATAATAGAAAAACTTCCAATTTCAAACTAAATCTTTGTAATAAAAACAAAGAAAACTGCGGATGCTGGAAATCCAAAACAAAAACAGAATTACCTGGAAAAACTCAGCAGGTCTGGCATCTAAATCTTTGTAAATAACTTTTAAATGATGAAGCAATTACTTCCTTCAATTTCTTCTCATCACTAGAGTCTAATTAATCAACACTTTATGGAAATCCAAACTACATTTTCTCCCTTTCAGCAGTTTCAAACTGATCAATTCTTTTCAATTTGGTTCCTCCGACAAATTGAGCCAAAAATGGGGTTTTGTGATTTTCGTGACCCCTGCAGATTGGGGTGGATGAGGCCATGCAATTTCTATGTACCTACTTCACCTGCAGCATCATTGCAGCTTTGGCCCAAGGCAGTTCCAGTGATGCGTCCTCTGCGTCTGGGTTGCTTGTGGGCTCCGCACTCAGCAAGGGGGCTGGACGAGGCCTAGGTGAGTGGGGTGCACTGGCACTGCTGTGTTTGTTGGGTAGATCTCACTGGAGACAGCCAATTTGATCTGCCCAGGATCTGAATTAGGAACAGTGGCTGGTCTTCAGGGCTGGGACGTTCAGTGGCTGTCTGCAGCTTGCTCAGACGGGTGGTGCCGCTGGTTGAGCTTGGACCCCTGAACTCCCCAAAGCGCACGTAGCGCTCACTCACTCGCTCTCCCCAGCTGAGGCATGAGATAACCATTTGAGAGAGGAGCTGTGCTGTCCGAGCCCAGGCCCTCCAAAGGTACGGGTCCCGGTGATTTGCACCACCTCCACCCACTCTCTGGGCTCTGGGTTCAATCAGTAGGACTCTCAGCTAAAGACATGTGTTCAAACTCCACGGTGAGAAGTTAAACCCAGCTCTCTTCTGCACTCTCAGGTGGTCATCAAAGATTCCATGGGACTATTGCAAGGAAGAGCAAGATAATGTACCCTGGTATCATGGGGAGAATCCCTCAACTCAACATTTAAAACAGATGTGCTAGTCATTATCACATTGTCTATTGTGGGAATTTGCTTTGTGCAAATGGCTGTCACTTCTACATCTCAAATGTACTCCAATGGAAATAAAGTGCTTTGTGATATTCTGTGGCCATGCAAGGTGCTACAGGTGTGTAAGGTGCTACAGGTGTGTAAAGTGCTACAGGCGTGTAAGGTTCTACAGGCGTGTAAGGTGCTACAGGCGTGTAAGGTGCTACATATGGACAAGTCTCTCTTCTCCCTGATCTATAGGCCTCTTCAGCCTGCTTGGGGGAGGGAAGAGTTTGAATCACAGAACATTCTCAAACCACAGCCATGCTCAGTAACCTCACCGACTCTGCTAACCCTTTTCGCCATGGGTCAATAAAACAAGTCATAGCTCAGTGACCAGGCACTGGTGCAATGGAGCAGGCTGGAGGTAGACATGGAGACAGAAGCACTCAGACAACAGGAATGAGGCTGAGAGAGAGAGAGGAGGAGAGAGAGACAGCAACAAGCTCTGGCCCTTCACCTACATACTGTGCATCCTCAGCTAAGCACAGGCAATTCCACTACCTGAGCCCAGACATTGGGCCTGGGACAGGCGGGCCCAGGACACACAAACTACTCATGCTCACAAAGGTAAACATGCACAACCAAAGCAGTGTTCCGCCAACCCCAGCCCAGTGTCTGTACTGCTGATAGATGGTGCTGCTGGGAGGCAACATGGAGTCAGTTTGAACCGAGCTCATGTCTCTGATCCTCACTTGGATTTTCAGTCTGTTCATACGTTGGAACTTTGTGCTCAATAAGCTGCTCTTGTACATTGCAAACACCACAGAAAAAAACACCACAACATATCCTAAATCCCTCAAGAAGCTTCATTTGATTCAACAAGGGTGGATCCCAGAGGACAGCACAGCAGCCATTAAATTAGCCATTCCTGTTGGAGGAGCTCATTCCTCTCATTGATCCCGAGTTATTGAAGGTTATAACTAAACTGGAAGCAAAACACCCTGCTCCCCCGCAACACACACAGATAAAAATCGGCTGAGGGATCAGTAACTGTGCAATCACACCCTCCACCTTAAACCTCATCACCCCCAGCTCCCATCACCTCATCTGTGAGGGGTGCAGTGAGCATCAGGTGACCAGAAAAGGGGTTGAGACACCCAAGACCCTTTCCCAACTCACTCCACTGACAGGAATGACAGGCTTGGGACTGTGTTCACATTAAACCTGCACCCTCAGTCAGGAATCCTGATCAAGCCCTCTGGACCCAGGGTCCACTCGAAGCCAGGGGTCACTTGGGTGGGGTGGAGGTGGTCAGGGATCTTGTTCACTCCTGCACACCTGGAGGAGGGGGTCACTCCACTTTGCTATGGAGACAGTTCAGGGATAATACCTGCTTTTAAACTGAGCTCTCTGACTCCAACTGCCTTAAATCCAAATAAGCTTTCAGGAGAAAGGGTTAGAAGGATATGCTGATAGAGGGAGTTCAAGTAGATAAGGAGGGGGACCATGTGGAGCATAAACAGCAACATGGATCAGATGGGCCGAACAGCCAGGTACATGCTGCAAATATTTAGCAATCTTCTGTGTTCTGTGGGTCACTCACAGAATCTTCACACCCCCTCAGCCAACCCCAAACTCAGCTTCTCCAGAGCTTCCCCACATTTGCAGGTTTTGTTTGCAGTATCAGCACATTTTCTGTTTTTTTACATTGATATAAAAATAGAAAGTCAAACACAAAGGGTTAACCCGGAGGGAGAGCTGGGCAAATAACCTCAGCACAGGGAAAGTGGGCAGTGGGAGTAAGGGGGAGTGAGGGGGAACGGGCAGTGAGGGGGAGTGGGCAGTGGGAGTGAGGGGGAGTGAGGGGGAACGGGCAGTGAGGGGGAGTGGGCAGTGGGAGTGAGGGGGAGTGAGGGGGAACGGGCAGTGAGGGGGAGTGGGCAGTGGGAGTGAGGGGGAGTGAGGGGGAACGGGCAGTGGGAGTGAGGGGGAGTGGGCAATGGGAGTGAGGGGAAGGGGCAGGGGGAAGAGTTTTTCTTTGTCCACCTTATCTAACCCTGTAATAATCTTTCACACCTCTATCAAATCTTCCCTCAATCTCCTTTGCCCCAAAGAGGACAACCCCAGCTTCTCCAAACTAACCTCGTAACTAAATTCCCTCATCGCTGTTTAGATTCTGGTAAATCTCCTCTGCACCCTCTCAAGCACCGTTCACATCCTTCCTAAACCATGGCGAGCAGAACTGAATGCAATGCTGTGGTATTGCAATACTCTGGGTTCAGAAGAGGAGTCATATTGAACTCAAAATGTTAACTCTATTTCTCTCTCCACAGCTGCTGCTGAGCTTTTCCAACACTTTGTTCTTATTTCAGATCTCCAGCATCCGCAGTGTTTTGCTTTTATGTTATTGCAATATTCTCTTTGTTGCCTAACCTGAGCTTTATAAAGGGGCATATTTCCTGGTTTGTACTTAGCAACTCTATTCATGAAGCTCAAACTCCCATATTCTTTGCTGACTCTCGGTGTCACCTGCCACCTTCAAAGATCTATGCACATGGACTCCCAGGTTTCTCTGTCCCTGCACACTCTTTTAAACTGTGCCATTAAGGCTATATTGCCTCTTCCTAGCCCTTCTACCAAACTGTATCACTTCACACTTCTCTGTATTAAATTCCATCTGCCATTTGCCTGCCCATTCTGCTAGACTTATCTGTGTCCAATTGCAATTAGTTTGCATCATCCTTTGTGTCTTATCCTGCAACACATATCTCCGGAAGCAGAGACCATCCTTAATGTCGACCAAGCTGGTTTCTGTAAGGGGTGTAGCACATGTGATCAAGTTCTCACACTCACCACCTACATCGAAAATGGTTTCCAAAAGAACCCAAAGATAGGCAGAGTATTGCTGGACCTCCCAGTTACCATGTGGCACACTGGCCTACTCTTAAAGCTGTCCAGAATGCTGCCAACCTGGGTCAGGACAGTTATTGAAACACTCCTTAACTACAGACGATTCAGAGTCCACCTGGGGCAAGTGCATGGAGAAGATGGACCAATAGACTGCCACAGGGCTCAGTGCTCGTCCCAAACCTGTTCAAAATATGTATAAATGACCTGTCAACAACCACATCCCACAAGCTCATCTTGAGGGGAGATGGTGGCATGGTGATATTGCCACTAGGCTAGTAATCCAGAGTCCCATGTTCTGGGGACCTGGGCTCGAATGGTGGAATTTGAATACAATATTTAAAAAAATCTGAAAGTAAAAGTCTAATGATGAAACCATTATTGATTGTCATAAAATCTGGTTCACTAATCCCCATTAGGGAAGGAAATCTGCCACCCTTACCTGGTCTGGCCTACATGTGATTCCAGACCCACAGCAAAGTGGTTGACTCTCAACTGCCCCCTGAAATGGCCTGGCAAGCCACTCAGTTGCATCAATAAGGAATGAAACCGAACAACCCACCTGGCATTGACCCAGGCACAGGAAACGACAACCACAAACCCAGCCCTGTCGAACCTACAAAGAACTCCTTGCTAACATTTGGAGAGCTCTCTCTCAGACTAGCCAAGCAACAGCCTGACATAGTCATACTCACAGAATCGTACCTTATAGATAATGTCCCAGACTTCACCATCACCATCTTGTTGAGGTGGCAGCACTGTGATATACTGTCAGGAGCAAGTTCCTCTGAAAGTCCTCAACATCGGCTCCGAAACCCATGAAGTTTCATGGCATCAGATCAAACAAGTGCAAAGGATAAGGCTGAAGCATTTGCAATAATCTTCAGACAGAAGTGCTGAGTGAATGATCCATCTCAGCTCCTCCTGAGTTCCCCATCATCACAGATGCCAGAATTCAGCCAATTTGATTCACTCCATGTGATATCAAGAAACGGCTGAAGGCACCTGATATTGCAAAGGCTATGGGCCCTGACCACATTCCAGCGATAGTACTGAAGACTTGTGCTCCAGAACATGCTGCGCCCCTAGCCAAGCTGTTCCAGTACAGCTACAACACTGGCATCTACCCGGCAATGCGGAAAATTGCCCAGGTATGTCCTGCACATAAAAAGCAGGACAAATTGCTGCCCCTCAGTCCACTCTCAATCATCAGTAAAGTGATGGAAGGGATCATCAACAGTGCTATCAAGCGGCACTCGTTTAGCAAAAACCTGTTCACTGATGCTCAGTTTGGGTTCTGCCAGGGTCACTCAGTTCCTGACCTCATGACAGCCTTGGCCGAAGCATGGACAAAGGAGCCGAACTCCCGAGGTGCGGTGAGAGTGACTGCCTTTGACATCAAGGCAGCATTTGACCGAGTGTGGCATCAAGGAGCCCTAGCAAAACTGGAGTCAATGGGAACAAGGGGGAAACTCTCCACTGGTTGTAGTCATACCTAGCACAAAGGATGATGGCTGTGGTTGTTAGAAGTCAATCATCTCAGCTCCAGGACATCACTGCAGGAGTTCCTCAGGGTAGTGTCCTCGGCCCAACCATCTTCAGCTTCTCCATCAATGACCTTCCTTCCATCATAAGGTCAGAAGTGGGGATGTTCGCAGATGATTACACAATGTTCAGCACCATTTGTGACTCCTCAGATACTGAAGCAGCCCATGACCAAATGCAGCAAGACTTGGACAATATTCAGACTTGGGTTGACAAATGGCAAGTAACATTCATGCCACACAAGAGCCAGGCAATGACCATCTCCAAAAAGAGAGAATCCAACCATCATCCTTTGACATTCAAATTGTTGGTGTCACCATTGATCAGAAACTTAACTGGGCCAGTCAAATAAATACTGTGGCTACAAGAGCAGGTCAGGGGCTGGGAATTCTGCAGTGATTAATTCAGACCCTGACTTCCCAAAGCCTGTCCACCATCTACGAGGCACAAGTCAGGAGTGTGATGGAATACTCCCCACTTGCCTGGATGAGTGCAGTTCCCACAGCACTCAAGAAGTTTAACACCGTCCAAGACAAAACCGCCCCACTTGATCAGCATCCCATCTCTGATGTTGTTGCAGCCACCACTGCTCAGAACTTATTGTTGTCATTGGGACATCTTGGAAGATGTTGAGTGTCTTATTCATAGCAAGAGATCTGTCTGGAGGCAAAGATCTTTTTTCAAAATAACCTTTAATTACATTCTCAACCATGTACAGGATTACAGAACACCAGGATAGAGCCACTGCTCAGAATCTCATTCTCTTCTGTGTGACATCATTATTGCATAGCTCCTTACGCACATGCTCACATGCAAGGTGGATAAAGGGGAATCGGTAGATGTGATGTACTTGGATTTGCAGAAGGCATTTGACAAGTTGCCAAATCAAAGGTTACTTCACAAGATAAGAGGACATGGTGTATTGGGTAATATATTAGCATGGATAATGGATTGGTTAGCTGACAAGAGCAGAGAGTTCCCCTCTCTCTCTCCCTCTCACAATGGCTCCCTCACTCCCTGTCCCACAATTGCCCCTCTCACTCCCCCTCCCACAATGGCCTTTTCACTCTCCCTCCCACAGTGAGCCCTCACTCCCCCTCCCACAATGGCCCCTCTCACTCCCCCTCCCACAATGGCCCCTCTCACTCCCCCTGCCACATTGAGCCCCTCACTCCCCCTCAATGGCTCCTCTCTCTCCCTCCCACAATGAACCCCTCTCTCCCTCTCCCACAATGCCCCCTCTCACTCCCCCCTCCCACAATGGCCCTGTTCCCTCCCCCCACCCCCGCCCCACACACCCTCCCAATGATGTCCATGTCTCTGAGATTTCTCAAAGCCACAATTATAAAGCAGAATTGAGGAGCTGTTGTCCTGGTTTCTAATCCCCAAATAGGCTGAGTGTCTTGTGACATTCAAAAGTCACGTGTGTAAAAATCTGTGTTAAACAGAAATATTATTCATTTCAGTGATAAGGGAAGAGTACAATCATTACAGGGCATACAGGTCTGAGGGGCTGCAGGAGTGAGGAAAATAGAAAGTGAGAATGAACAAGTGGGTGAGAGAGGGACAAGAAGAGGCAGAGATAGGGAGAGAAAAGAGAGACACATGCAGAAAAAGTGAGACACAGAGAAAGACAGTCACAAAGAGCCAGGCCCACAGAGGAAGAAAGAGAGAGAGAGAGAGAGACAGAAAGATAGAGAAGACACAGAAAGATAGAGAGACAAATGGTTTCAGAAAGTCTGAGAGACAAAAGTCAGAAACAGAGTGAGACAATGGGAGCCACAGAGAGCTTTGATCAGCAAGTCTGCTGTTCCTGACAGAGGGAGGGTTGAGTGTATATTTTGTGTTCTGCTCATTGTGTACAGCTAATCTTACAAAAGAGATTAAAATTGTATCTCTGTTCCTGAGATTTAGTGGGTAATGTGGTCGTTGTTTGCAGTCCCTGGACTGAATTACTGTACAAACTGCTCACATTCTCCAATACCAGCCACTTAGAAAGAATAAAAACAAAAAACTGCAGATGCTGGAAATTCAAAACAAAAACAGAATTACCTGGAAAAACTCAGCAGGTCTGGCAGCATCGGCGGAGAAGAAAAGAGTTGACATTTCGAATCCTTATGACACTGCAACAGAACTAGGTGAATCCAAGGAAGGGGTGAAATATAAGCTGGTTTAAGGTGTGGGGTGGGGGGGGGGGGGGGAGAGAAGTGGAGAGGAGTGGTGTGGTTGTAGGGACAAGCAAGCAGTGATAGAAGCAGATCATCAAAAGATGTCACAGACAAAAGAGGAAAGAATGTTAGATTCACAAAGACACTCCCCTCTAGTCTGTTCACACCTATGAGGTTTGTGCATTTCACAGCCTCTCATTCATTACCTGCTCCCTACAAAGCTAATGACCGACTGAAATTAGAGGTGAATTACAATTGTAACTGAAATAGGCTAAAGGACAGGCAGAAAACCTTTTCGCATCAACGGGTTATAGAGAGGGGAAGTCAGCCACCGTTCCTGCTCCTGATCACTGTACAGTGGCCCCTGGGTTAAAGAGAGAGAGGAAATCAGCCAGGGTTCCTGCTCCTGATTAGGATTGCCAACTGTGATTAAATATATTCCTGGAGGTTTTATCACATGACTTGCCCCCAGGCTCCTGCCGTTAGTCCGCCCACACATCCATCCCTGTGACGTACTGTCTTCCTACACCAGTTGGAAAGCAGAAAGACTCATTCTCCAAAACAAAAATAAAAATACCTGGAAAAACTCAGCAGGTCTGGCAGCATCTGCGGAGAGGAACACAGTTAACGTTTCGAGTCCGTATGACTCTTCAACAGAACTAAGGAAAAATAGAAAAGAGGTGAACTATAAGTTGTTTAAGGGGGGGGTGGGACAAGTAGAGCTGGATAGAGGGCCAGTGATAGGTGGAGATAGTCAAAAGATGTCATAGATAAAAGGACAAAGAGGTGTTGAAGCTGGTGATAGTATCTAAGGAATGTGCTAAAAGGTGACATTAAGGGTAAAAAGCAGGACAAGCAAGGTACAGATAGCCCTAGTGGGGGGTGGGGTGGGGGGAAGGGATCGAAATAGGCTAAAAGGTAGAGATAAAACAATGGATGGAAATACATTTAAAAATAATGGAAATAGGTGGGAAAAGAAAAATCTATATAAATTATTGGAAAAAAAGGGGATCGGAAAGGGGTGTGGGGATGGAGGAGAGAGTTCATGATCTAAAATTGTTGAACTCAATATTAAGTCCAGAATGTTGTAAAGTGCCTAGTTGGAAGATGAGGTGCTGTTCCTCCAGTTTGCGTTGGGCTTCACTGGAACATTGCAGCAGGCCAAAGACGGACATGTGGGCATGAGAGCAGGGTGGAGTGTTGAAATGGCAAGCCACAGGAAAGTCTGGGTCATGCTTGTGGACAGACCAAAGGTGTTCCGCAAAGCGGTCACCCAGTCTGTGTTTGGTCTCTCCAATGTAGAGGAAACCGCATTGGGAGCAGCGAATGCAATAGACTAAACTGAGGGAAGTGCAAGTGAAAGGAGTGTTTGGGCCCTTGGACGGTGCAGAGAGGGGGAAGTAAAGGGGCAGGTGTTGCACCTTCTGCCGTGCATGGGAAGGTGCCGTGGGAGGGGGTTGAGATGGAGGGGGTGATGGAGGAGTGGTCCAGGGTTCTATAACTCTATAAACTATAATCCAGTTGGATGATGCTTGACAGTATTTTTATGTCTATTAAAAACAAATGTTCGAAGAAAATGACAAAAAAAACTATATTTTTTAATATCCCAATGATTGTTCTCGAGAGTTGCACACAACAGTGTCCTGGAGACTGATATTCAATTCCTGGAGACTCCAGGCCAATGTGATCAAGAGCAGGAACCCTGGTTGATCTCCTCTCTCTCTCTCTCTAACCCAGGGATCCAGGGACAGTGACCAGGAGCAGGAACCCTGGCTGATTTCTTCTATCTCTCTCTCTAATCCAGGGATCATTGGACAGTGACCAGGAGCAGGAACCCTAGCTGATTTCTTCTCTCTCTCTCTAACCCAGGGATCACTGGACAGTGACCAGGAGCAGGAATCCTGGCTGATTTCTTCTCTCTCTCTCTCTCTAACCCAGGGATCACTGGACAGTGACCAGGAGCAGGAATTCTGGCTGATTTCCTCTCTCTCTCTCTAACCCGGGGATCACTGGACAGTGACCAGGAGCAGGAACCCTAGCTGATTTCCCCTCTTTCTTGAACCCAGGGATCACTGGACAGTGACCAGGAGCAGGAACCCTAGCTGATTTCCCCTCTATCTTGAACCCAGGGTTCATTGGGCAGTGATCAGAAGCAGGAACCGTGGCTACATTTGTTTTCTCTAATCCAGGAGTGATTTTATTACTGTCCTGTCTGAGATTCACAAATTCATTTTCTTTTCATAACTGAAAGTCTTAAATAGCAAAAACTTCCTCATACCAATCTTCTGATTGGCCTGTGGTCCTTTCTCCCAGACATTGCTTTATGCCAAACTCCAATGTTCTCCAGGAGAGGGCATGTGACATGGAATTATGATCCATGGATTACACAAATCCTAAATGATTTATCGGCCATTTCTGCCTAGCAATCTAACACATCGTGTTTATTCTGTGCCACAGAATCTCTTCTTTTGCTCCACTTTGAACACAATGAACCCTTCACCATCCAATCATCTTTGCTATTTATAGCCCAGTTACTCTATTAACAATTCCTCATATTTGCCAAATTGTTGCTTCTCTCAGGAGCTCCTGATGCATTATCCTTTCTTCCATCTACTCTCCCAAAGAGCCCTAAACTATTACACCTGTCTCACTGTGAGCAAATTAACCCAACCTCAGTCACAGCCATTGTCAATCCCTCTTCCTGTACCGACAGATCCAGAGCCAAAAGTGTCATTTACCACTCAGACAGAGGCCATTTGGCCCATCAAGTTCATGCCAGCTATCTGTAGAGCAATCCAGTCAGTCACATTCCCCCACTCTAACCCTGTAGTCCTCCAAGTTAATTTCCCTCAAGTGCCCCTCCAATTTCCTTTGAAATTATTCATTGTTTCCACTTCCACCATTCTCATGGGCAGCGGGTTGCAGGTCATTACCACTTGCTGTGTAAAAACGGTCTTCTGATGGGGCGGTAATTGGCCAGGCTGGATTTGTCCTGCTTTTTGTACACAGGACATATCTGGGTAATTTTCCACATTGCCGGGTAGATGCCAATGTTGTAGCTGTACTGGAACAGCTTGGCTAGGGGCACGGCAAGTTCTGGAGCACAAGTCTTTAGTACTATTGCTGGAATACTGTCAGGGCCCAAAGCCTTTGCAACATCCAGTGCTTTCAGCCATTTCTGAATAACATATGGAGTGAATTGAATTTGCTGAAGACTGGCATCTGTGATGCTGGGGACCTCTGGAGGAGGCTGAGATGGATCATCCCCTCAGCACTTCTGGTTGAAGATTTTAGAAAGTGATTCAGCCTTATCTTTTGCACTGCTATGCTGGGCTCCCCCATCATTGAGGATGGGGATATTTGTGGAGCCACCTCCTCCTCCTCCTCCAGTGAGTTGTTTAATTGTCCACCGCCAATTATGACTGGATGTGGCAGGACTACAGAGTTGGATCTGATCCATTGGTTGTGGGATCGCTTAGCTCTGTCTATCACTTGCTGCTCATGCTGTTTGGTACACAAGTACTCCTGTGTTATTGCCTCACCAGGTTGACACCTCATTTTTATGTATGTCTGGTGCTGCTCCTGGCATGCCCTCCTGCACTCTTCATTGTATCTCTTGTCCAAAACCTTAAATCTGTGTCCCCCTAATCTTTGCATCATTAGTTAATGGGAACAGTTTTTCTTTGTATACCTTATCCAAACCTGTCATAATCTTGTGTACCTCTATCAAATCTCCCTTCAACCTCCTTTGATCCAAGGGGGAACAATCCCAGCTTCCCCAATCCAACAATGTAATTAAAATTCCCCATTCCCTGGAACCATTCTGGTAAATCTTCTCCGCATCCTCTGAAGGACCCTCACATCCTTCCTAAAACGTGGTGACCAGAACTGGACATAATACTCCAGTTGTTGCCTAACCAGACCCTATAAAGTCCAGCATAACTTCCCTGTTTTACTACTCAACACCCCTATTTATGAAGCCCAAGATCCCATATTCTTTGCAGATTGCTCTCTGTGTGCCCTGCCTCCAAAGATCATTGCACATGAACCCCCAGACCCCTCTGTCCCTGCACACGATTTAGAACTGTGCCATTAAGGTCTATGTTGCCTCTCCCTGTCCCTTCTGCCAAAATGCACCACCTCACACTTCTCATTCCATCTGCCACTCGCCTACCTGTGTCCTGTTACAGTCAATTTGTATCGTCCTCACTGATTGCCACTCCTCCAAGTTTGGTATCTTCAGCAAATTTACACATTTTAAGGAACACCACTGACTGCTATCCTCCAGTATGAGAAACGATCATTTATCATGAGTCACTGTTTCCTGACCCATCTCCAGCTTATGTGAATTCACTTCAAATTTCTCACTTTGTTATGCACAAGAAGTATTTTTTTTAAAAAGCAGACCACTCATTCACTATTGGAACTTTAACTGAAACATATTTTCTAATTTCTACACTCTGACTGAACAACAATTCAACTCTGATTGACCAGAGGTTATTATCTATTTCACAATTAGACTCTGCCAGCGGAATGATATACGCTGCATTCCACATAAAATGGTGCATTATTAAAATTAAGACCCAATTCTTTGGTAATTCTCACATTAAATATAAAACAGCCACTGTAGTTATATAGCATCATTATGTTAAAATTACAGCCCAAGCTACTTTGTAATCAGACAAAAATGGATACCAAGTCACAGAAAGAATTATGAGGAGGGCTGACTAATAACTTTATTGAAGTGGCTTTTAATGAGGAGCCTGAAGGAGGAGAGAAGATCGAGAGCTGGAGAGGCTAAGAAAGGAAAATTCCAGAGCTTACAGCCCAGACATGGACGCCAATGGTGGAGAGATTAAAATTGAGAGTAGTGCTAAGACCACCAGAAACAGAGTGCAGAGATCTTGGCTGCAGAATTAGAGAGGGGTGAGGTAATGAAGGAATTTAAACACAAGGATGAGAATTTTATATTGGAGGACATAACAGATTGGGAGTCGAAGAATTGTCAGTGAGCACAAGGGTGGTGGATGAGCAGCACTTGGTGCAAATAGGATAGTCTATAGATAGTCTACAGAGTCTATAGATATAAATGTCTGAACCCATTTTAGGTGTTAGAATCCAATAATACAGAAATCAGATTGTGCACAGTACTCGGTATCTAACCCTGTGCTGTATTGGTCCTGGGAGTGTTTGATGGAGACAGTGTAGAGGGAGCTTTACTCTGTATCTAACCCTATGCTGTACCTGCCCTGGGACTGTTTGATGGGGACAGTGTAGAGGGAGCTTTACTCTGTATCTAACCCTGTGCTGTACCTGTCCTGGGAGTGTTTGATGGGGACAGTGTAGAGGGTGCTTTACTCTGTATCTAACCCTATGCTGTACCTGTTCTGGGAATGTTTGATGGGGACAGTGTAGAGGGTGCTTTACTTTGTATCTAACCCCATGCTGTATCTGTCCTGGGAATGTTTGATGGAGACAGTGTAGAGGGTGCTTTACTCTGTATCTAACCCTATGCTGTACCTGTTCTGGGAATGTTTGATGGGGACAGTGTAGAGGGTGCTTTACTCTGTATCTAACCCCATACTGTATCTGTCCTGGGAATGTTTGATGGAGACAGTGTAGAGGGTGCTTTACTCTGTATCTAACCCCATGCTGTATCTATCCTGGGAATGTTTGATGGGGACAGTGTAGAGGGTGCTTTTCTCTGTAGCTAACCCCATGCTGTATCTGTCCTGGGAATGTTTGATGGGGACAGTGTAGAGGGAGCTTTACTCTGTATCTAACCCCATGCTGTATCTGTCCTGGGAATGTTTGATGGGGACAGTGTAGAGGGAGCTTTACTCTGTATCTAACCCCATGTTGTATCTGTCCTGGGAGTGTTTGATGGAGACAGTGTAGAGGGAGCTTTACACTGTATCTAACCCCGTGCTGTAGCTGTCCAACAGCTGTCAATTCCACTGTTATCTTCACAAGAGAATGTGTAATGTGTTGGGGAGGGCCAAGCACTGGAGCGGCATTTGATGTAAGCGAATGCCAACCGAATGCCAACATGGAGACATATGTGGGGGAAACAAACATCCTAGAGTTCCTGCAAGTTTCAGTGTTTTAATTACTATTTTATTACTATTATTGTAATATATATAAAAAAAACAATATATCTATATTTTAAGCATTAATAATCAGTTCGGCATCATATGCAAAGCTTTGTGCCTCAGACCCCGCAATGGGACACTGGTGTGCGAGAACGTACAAGGAGCAAGGTCTGAGTAACCAGAAACTCGACAGAGAGACTCAATCGTTCCAGGATGTTAATAAAGTCAGATCCACAAATGGATGATCAAAATAAAAGCATGTTTAATTCGTTTGGACAAGAATATAATTAACAAATCTAGTGAAATTAGGGGAGAGGGAGGGGTGCATAGTGAGAACAGTCCCAGCCAAAGCAATTTAACAGCACTGAGCTGCTTTGGATAGGGTTGGATCATTTGGAGAACAAACCATTAGTGAGGTGTTCTAGTTTTGGCTGCTCAAGGTTATCAGGGATAAAATTAAAATATAGAGCACAAAAATCAAGGCTGACATTCCCAATGCAATACTGAGGGAGTGCTGTGCAGTCAGAGGTGGCTGCTTTTCAGATGAAGACATTAAACCACGGCCCCATTTGCTCTCGGGGTGGATGGACAAGACCCCATGGCACTATTTTGGAGAAGAACAGGAGAGTTCTACTTGGTCTCCTGGCAAATATTTATTCATCAATTAACATCACTAAAAGCAGATAAAATGGTCATGATCATTGGGCTGTCTTTTGATTGACACATTCCCTGTATAACAACAGTAATTACACTTCAAAAAAGTACTACATTGGCTGGGAAACCAGTTTGAGATGTCCTTTGACCACAGAAGGCAGAACAGAAAATACAAATCTTTCTTTTTGAATATTTCACAGAACAAAGTTTGGGGGGTGGGGGGGGGGGGGCTGGGGGGGAGAGTTAGAACAGGAATCTACATAAGTTTCCTACAGGAGATTAACAGAATTGGTTGAATTCACAATCAGGCTGGGAAAGTGTTTCAGTGAAAAATTCACTGTCTTCGTCTATAATGGATTGATCTGTCCAAAATTCCTCAAACCTGCGGTGTACACAGGGCCGTGCAACTGGAGCCAATTTTAAATGAGGGGCGAGAAGGGAAATTCCTTCTAAGACTCGCAGCTTGTGTTTCAATGTCGGTGCCCCTCAGAACGAATGGGCAAACTTTACCCATCGGACATCACAGCCCGAGTGATGCCCCTGTTCAAATCCTCATCAATCTATTCCGGGGAGAAGCCTGAAAAGAAACTTGTCTCATAATCTGCTCATCCTCACTAAAAATTCATAGTGTATTTTTTTATCACTCATCTGACTCTCTCTCTCACTGCCCCTCATTCATTTTACCATCTCTCTCGCTGACTCGCTATTGCTCTGTCTTTCACTCACTCACTCTTACTGTTTGTCTCCCTCAGTATTTCTCTATTTCTGTCTCTCTCTCACTCCCTCTCTCACTCCCTCTCTCTCACTCCCTCTCACCTCCCCTCTCTCTCACTCCCTCTCCTAACTCCCTCTCTCTCTCACCCTCTCTCTCTCCTT